>CM076575.1:1706246955-1706389495 GCA_034641835.2 Pinus albicaulis | reverse complement strand
CATGATCAACAGATCCATATCTTCATAATTCCATAAAACAACTAGCACATGCATAATATGACCTTAAACATACTTCTGCTGAAGGATCCATATTCTAAGAACTGTAATGCACTGGCACTGCCTGTATCATATTGTTGAAAATTTTTGGCACTGAGCGGAAACTTCGGAGAACTGTAGCTGCATATTGAGGGCCCGATCTGCAGCGGAAATATACCAAACAGATCTACAAATATACAGATATAAAACACGGATCCAATATATATTTGAAGCCAACTGAAATCAATTGTCAAATCCTAGATATGAATCCAATATGTTATCAAAGACTGATCGCGAGCATTTGTGACTAAGCGGATGATGTCTGGAAGCATTGCACAAGTAACTGGAGTTGATCTAGCTCAGATCTAGTTATAAAACCCTTAACCACACCCATAGAACTATGTGCCTACGACAATGGGCCCCTTGACATAGGCATAACACACTATGTTCGTGGATATGACCCATATTAGCCTGATCTGGCCCTAAATACCTAGTAGCTACCTTGCCATTTTTTTCCTACGGTTATGTAACCCTCGATGCTACCTTTCCATTATATGCCTACAGCTAGAGCCCAATTTCATTAGTTCTTTTTATGTGGCCAAAACAAGAAACTATAATTTTTGCATGAGTTTCAGACCTGTGATTTCGAACCCTACACGAAATCTTTCCATCGAACCTGTGCGAGCCAAAAAAAAATAAACGAACCAAGACAGAGAATGAAAATATAAGATCTCTTTATAAAGTGTGTGAATGAGCTTGAGGTCGCTTCTATTTATAAGATTTTTTGTGGGTCCACTTGGGGTTAAGGCTGACTTGACTAATTCCACATGTGCTTAGGCCAACCCATTCCATTACACATTACTAAATACAAAGATTCAAAATTTAACTTCTACTCAACCGATTAGGGTGATCTATAGGTCAATTTTGGTCCTCTTGAAAATAGAAATCTAATGCAATTATCATCTCAACCAAATGAGCCATCCAAATTGGAATTTGACCACATTTGAATAATTTTAACACTTGTTCCTGCTTCTTCTTACTTCTACTTTTCTTCCTCCAATCTCCTCTGTTCACCCCTCTTCCTCCATTATTCTCCTTGCATCCTCTGTTTCCTCCTTGCTTCTGCTAATAAATCCACTTTGATAATAGCTAGATTCACTTTCATCTTGTGGCTTTTTTCTTCCCCTGGGCTAAATGCAACATTCCTCTTTTCATTTTCATGCATGGGGTTCCTCCCTTCTGCTAGTACTGTATCTAGAGTAGCTTCCTTCTGCGGAGTCACCTATGAAGTTCCTGCAAAATTGACCACTTGTAATATTCCCAAATGGGATAATCAACAATAGAGGCACAAAACATGATTTTTCCAGAAAATTATGTTATAACAGTCAATATCAGACCATGGATCCATTAGTTTATACATTATAGTAGCCAAATAGAAAAGGAGATCAGGAACAAATCCTTATTGCTTAGTTAAACAAGCCTCCCAAGCCCAGAATAGCCCAAAAACACTGCAACACAGAAATACTGCAGCAAATGACAGCGTAGTTTACTGAGGGTTTATGTAAAAAAATTAGAGAGACAAATGGATCTGTTGATATATTACTGAAAAGAGCTGAAAAAACTAAGATCTAGTCTCTTTACATCAATCCAAGAGAACCCGAGAAGGGTTTCCGGAAATAAATCCAAATACAAATGGTGATCTACAGCCCTAGGACTGAAGAGTCACTACAAACTGAAGCTCATGAAAATAGAAGGTTGAAATAATATAGATCTGATGTGGATCTCCTCAAGGGTCTCCTCCAATGAAAGGTTGAACCTTCCACCTACAGGAAAACACTTTAAAAGAGCCAATAGATCCTATTCTGAAGTTGTCCTCCAAAATAACGCAATTCCCAGCTGAAACTGCATTGTAAATGATGGGAATATGTTGGCCTAGTACCAAAGATCTGGAATATACTCAGAATCCCTCCTTGTTGATCTCCCAAGAGAAGGAATCTTTCCTCATATGAAAAACTAGCTTAGAAAGTGGGTTTCTCAACCCTCCACTGCGACACCCTGCAACACAACACAATATTCTGTAGAAACTGCATTGTAGTTGAAGACTGAAGCTTGTCCAGAATTCCAAATGTGTGGAAATGATATATCAATTCTCTCCCAAGAGGCCTCTCAAGGAAAGAGGTGGGATTCCCGCTCAAGAACACCCTGTGCTAAACAACACTAGCGATCTTAGCTAAACAACTGAAGAGAGAAAAAGTCTAAATGAACATATCAAAATAATAATCATAAGCTAAGCTCATATGGCTGCCATCCTCTTCCTTATAAACAATGTGAGCCTTCTCACCTTGGGTCCCACTCATTAGGGTTTCCATCATCATGCAATTAATCTCCCTCCAAAACTGCGTTGTCCCATCATTAATGCCATCCCTCCATAACAATGTTATTTGATTTGGTCAAAGTTGACCTATTCAACCTGCTCCAGCCCCTTTTTCACACCTAAGGGTCTTCAATCCATATTTTATATGACTATCTAAACTAATCCACATTCACACTGGGCTGTCTCTATTGATGATTCACTCCCTCAATACCAGCGTTGTTGACTTGGTCAAACTTGACCTTGTCCATATGCATTAGTTCCTATTCACATATGAGGGTGCTTTATCCAGCTATGAATATGATCCCTTTTCACATTAAGATGGATTTTATGCCTACTAAAGAGATTTATGGGCCTCCCCACTCATTTATTCAACTAACTACATGTCAAGAGCAAAATTAATATTCCAATTAGCTGCATGCTAATTTAGGAATATTACACCAGGTCGCGGGACTTGGAGGCATTATAACAGTTCTTCCATGGTTCCCCCTCTGGCCAGTAGAATGTCTCGCTTAGCCATTGAAAATTAATTCTCGCATAGTGGTTTCTACACACATTTCGGTGATCGTATGGATTGAATCCAAAAGTACCCAATGCAAACTTCTTTATTGCCTTTCCTTTGGTATTCGTTACTTTCAGGTTCTTGATCTTGTACAATCTAATTTGCATAGGAATATTTGGCTAGGGTGCTTTCTTATTCCTATGCAAATTTGTTGACAACCTTGTGGAGAGATGATATGAAACTTCTCGCATGACTAACTTATCAGTGGCATACCTTGGAAAGAGATTCAGTGACTTGTGTCCATAGAAAAATTTAAGAAAGGTACCATCCGATAAGACAAACCAATATGCTATTTCTGATACTGCTTCCATTTCCCCACATGACATGTGAGGTGGTTCTTCATCAAAGATCAACATGTATAACGGAATGAGGAAGTGGTCAGTTAACTTTTCCATTACTCCTGTGTGGCTGCAATCCAAAAGAAACTTGCAATAGATGTGCACGATAGGGTCTTGTGGTGTTCAATTTCACTCCATGCTAGGGAATAAATTTTGTGCACATATTTCATCTAGTAGATATGCATGCATGTAAAATATAGCTTTCCTACAACGTATGCACACGGGAAGGTTGGATATATTCATTCAACCTTGTGTAGTCCATGTTAAAATTATTCAACTGCGGTCAAATTATACTTTGGAAAACTCATATGATGAAGATAATAATTTCAATAGATTCATATTTTCGAGAGGACCAAAATAAACCTAAAGATCGCCTCATTTGGACAAGTAGAAGTTAGTTTTTGAATTTATGTTCCTACTCATTTATATTGGATCAAGTTAGCCCTATGCATATGTACAATTGGACAGGTCAGCCTCAACATTAAGTGGACCCTCATGAACACCTATAAATAGAAGAGACCTCAAGCTAATTTGGACACATTTTATCAAGCCATATTTTCTTCTCTTCTATTGTCTTGGTTCACACAGGTCTTATGGGGAAAGTTTACATTAGGTTCTGAAACTATAGGGTTGAAGCTCACACAAATATATGGTATATGTTTCTTTGACGTTGGCTCATAACTAAGAAATTTCATCCCTGGAAACACACACAGAGTGGTCAAGGGTGCATCTGGGAAGCCTCAAACACTCACATATTTTCCTGAAGGGAGCATTTAGAGTTTCTAAAGCAGATCGGGCAGTCTTGGCCTCGGACGCATGCACAAAGTGGTCAAGGGTGTGTCTGGGAAAACTCAAACACTTGCACAGTAGTATAAAGGGTGCGTCTGGGGGTTTGAGGTAGATATGAGTGTATTTTTCCTCGGACGCATGTCCAAAGTTCACAAGGGAGCATCCAAGACTGCCATAGATGCTCGCAAAGCTCCTCCTCCATTTATCTGGGACTAAAAATGAAACTTCAATACTCCGAATATTCTTCTAAGTAACATTAATTTTCAGCAGTAGGCTACAAATAGTGATAGTACATTATAGTCCTTAGAATCAGGGTTTTGAATACAATCAAGTTTATGTTCATTTCATGGATATTCTGGTTGTTGTGAAGGTATGGATCATTTTACTCTCTTTCACTGAATCATTTGATGACAATCTATTAGAAGAATAATTTGTAAGGGTTTCCCCGTAGTCGGTTTTTCCCTGGTCTCTGACCAATCTTGTTGTCTCTATATGTGCATGTTTTTCTTCTATTGTTCCTTTATATTCTGCTGCATTGATGATTATGATATTTTTTTTTCTACATAGTTGCATATGATGATGACTAGTGATTTAAATATGAATAATGTCATGATGTTAAGGGGTGAACTTAATGTGTTAATGAAGAAATGACATTATAAAAGAAAATAAAAAAATAGACCTATGAAAAATTAACATGGAATCAGAGTTGGGTTGAAGAAAATTCATGGAGATAACCCCCATGGAGACACTTTTGATGGAAGCAAGAAGAGGATGGTGGAGACCTAAAAGTATTCCAGGGTATGAAGGAAACCCTAGGCAGTTAGTGCATAAGGTTTTGATGGTTTGGGTTTGAGAGAAACCCTAGTTTATGGAAAATACTTGAGATATGATATATGAAACCCTAGCATGGTCAAAGTTGGAACCTGAATGAAGGCAGTTAGTGCTTGATCTCTTTCATAAATGGAGGAAATTTGTGTTGGTTCCGGGATTATGTGCTTTGGAACAGTGAATTGATTGTTGCAGTGGAATGTAATTGAATGAAGACGGATTAAATTAGGCATTATGGAACCTAAATGAAGGTTGGAACCTCATATTTTAGTTTGAACCATGAGAGAATACTCAGCGGAAGCACAAATTTAGCATTTGGAGCCTTGTTTTGTTTGGAACCAAGAGTCGACTGAAATATTGGAATGCGTGAGTCAATGGTGCACAAAAATGGTGAAATGGTTTTGGAAAAAAACAAAGGGTTTTCGCAGGGAACAAAAATGATAAGCTGTATTTGTTGAAGGGATGTGAAACAACGTGGATGTGCCACGTCGCAATAAAAAAACCGGTCATTTCGCATGTTATCAAAACTTTAAATGTCACGCATGTTGAGGTGCGATATCCATCGGATCTGGTGGTTGTATAGATAGCTGTTGGATTAAATGTGTGTATTGATTGTAAGAATTTTGTTATACTTTTTTTGGTGTCATGTTTTTAAACCAACGTGATGAACATAGGTTAATATTTCATTATGCGGGTTTATAACTATGGTTTGTAAAAGGGAATAGTCCAATTAAAGCATTATATCCGTAATGAGGTTATTTGAATTTTGGGACTAAAGTATTCATATGCATTTTCATATGCTTACTGTGGGTTTATGCAGCATAGGCTGCATCACATCTCATGCTTCGTAACAAAGAAATCGTGTACTTTAAAGTGCAGTGGAAGCACTTTGGGCCCGATGAAGCGACAAGGGAGATGGTTGATCAGATGCGGGCTATGTATCCTTCATTGTTTGTCGGTGGAGGAAAATGATTTTTTGATATTGTTCATGTTTATGTATGGTTGCTATTATAAATACTGCAATGAGTTATGTTATAAAGCTCCAATAAGTGGAATGGTTGTCATGTTGTCATCTTTGTCATGATGGTTTTGTTTTTTAGCAGGATGTTATTGTAAATATTGCAACGAGATAAGTCATAAAGATCGTTTTTGGCTTTCACCAGTTTTTTTGGTTGTAGGTGTCACAGAACATAGAGGACGGTGTTCCCCTAAGGGGGAGGGCTTTATAACAACCACGTGTTAAAATTTCCTGTAATAAAAGTTAATAAAGGAAAAATAAGACCACAATTAAGGGACACTTATTCCAAGCTGAAAGTTGGGACAAATATCCTAGTGAGCATCACTTGTTGTGTTTATGGCTAAGGGGGGAATTGGAAAAGCTAACGGCTAAGGCTTTGGAAAGGAAAAAGAGTATTTTGGCATTTATTTTATGAAAATAAGGGAAATTAGAAGAAAATGAAGGTGAAATGTCACAAGTTTCATGTGAGGAGGAAAATGAAGGAAAATAATGAAAAATTGAAGAAATTAGAGGCCTCGTCAATAAAAAATACCTCAAAGCATCAGTTGGCATCCATTTGTCAGTTCAGTCTTGGAATTAGTCTCAAAGAGGAGAGGAGCACCAAGAGGAGGAGGAAAGAAAGCAAGAAAAGGAAGGACAAGCAAGGAAAGGAAAGGAAAGCAAGGATCAAGCAAGGAAAATTTGGATCAAGCAGCTTCATTGGGAATACTTGCAGGTAATAGGTTGCATGTATGATTTCCTAGATGTTTTTTACATGAATGGTATGTGCATGTTGGTATTTGGTTCTCTTGTTGCCACTGGCATGGGTTTTTCTGGGTTTGACAGTGGATTTTAGCTTAGCCTTGCCATTTACAGACATACATGGTGTGATGGGGTTGTTCTTAGTTTGAGATTTGGATTTTCAAAAGATTTTGGATCCAAGTGAGGTGGTATCAAGAAAATTCCCAAAGGCCTAGGAATCCCTTGAATGGTAATGGCGAGATACACGGTAAATCTCGAGGGTGGAGACTAGAGAATTCGTAAAGGTATTGGAGAAGAAATTATGAGGCATCCAAGCTCGGTTTGGTTTTGTGATATTGACATTGGTATAGGTGAGATCACGGTATGGTGAGGGTGGAGGTGGTTTAACCTATGGAATACCTTGGTTTTGTTTGGATTTATTTATCCCATGAGATCCCACATTCATGCTTGGAATATGGCACACGGGTGATTGGTTGTAAGAAATATTTGGTTCAACCAATCTATCATCGGGTGGTACATTGAAGTCCTATACTTGCCTGGCTTTATCCTATGTCTAATAAGAGCTAAGTTTCTCTTGCTTTTGATAAGGAAATGTACGTGTTATTATGTGTCTTTAATTATGGTTCTATCAATTTTTACTTTATTTGGTTATATGTTGGTTATAAGCATGGTTATATGACCGTTCTTAGTCATGGAGATTTTCATGTTTTTATTTGTAACTGAATGAATAATGAATGCAAGACCTAATTGGTGTTATAAAGGCTAATGTGAGAAGGTAGTGACCCTTCTTGTTAAACCTCAGTCAAGTTTTTAGTCATGTATGTTCATACTTGCATTCATGACCTGTAGGTTGCATATTTAATAAGTGTTTGACGGAATGTCAGTCTCAGTTGAGGAAGGTCAGGTCAAGCCCTGGTTTTAGTTTTTGGTTTACAAGCATTGTATCTATGTCATTTATCATCTCTAGAAGTTTCACTGAGTTCTAGGCAGAGGTCTGAGTACTGGCCCTGAAAAAGTGGCTTAGAATTCAGAGTCGTTGGCATAGAACTGAGCAGAAAATTCCATAGTCACTGGGAGGCATGCCTGTGGGAGTTACTAGAGACCCAAAGTCGCCTGGAGGCCTTGGCAAGGAAGCGACTGGGGCTCTAATTTAGGGAAAAAGAGATTTATCTCAAGGGTTGGACACCTGGAGCGGTTGGGTTTCTCCTGGAGGTCCTGTGGCACCAGATGGAAGTTAGTAAAGACTTAGGTTGTCGACTCCATTTACTTAAGGTCATATAGGAAGTTGAGTCTTATCATAGTGACCCTCAGCTCATGTTTATCCTGGGAAATCCGATGAAAGTGGGTAAATGTGAGAAGAGACGTGTTTATATATATATATATATATATATATATATATATATATATATATATATATAAACACTAGCATTAAACAATCATGATCCTTGATGACCCTATCATACAATGACATACAAACATACATGTATACATATTTAGACAACATAATAATTATAATCACAACATAATTACCATATATCATAAGGTCAAGGTTAAGAGAACTCCCTTTATGCATTCTCAACATGCACAACATGGAGAACAATAGTTCCCAACATAGCCAAGGCATCTAATGCCTCAAATTCATTCACCTTACCTTTCCCATTAACTTTCTCATGAATGTTATCCCAACATCCATTTACACCAATGGACCCAACCAATCCAATTGAATGTCATATTCTTGCATTCAGTTTCCCTTATACATTCATCGAGCTTCATCTAGGTCTTACATTACCTGTTGGGTTTCATTCAACTCTTCCTGAACTCCATTAAATTTCCTCTTTCCCAACCAATTCCCAAGACCCTCAAATATAAAAGGAAAGAACAAAAGAAAACAAGAAGAAAACCATGAAAACCAATAACAATACAACACCACAAACAAAGTGGTATGGCCATACACCAAACATAAACAAAGCCGAAATGAAGTGCAACAAATCACAAAATACCAAAAGCACAAGACTAACAACAAACACCATGACTCAATCCCATGGATTGCTAAGGAAAGCTCAAACTGAGCCTTCTTCAAGATTTCATGGCACTCTTTTTCCATGCAATCCTCTACATCATATTTCCACAACACACATAACTATCAGTGCATAAATAATTAAAACAACATATTGCTTTCCTTACCTTACCGTGCCAAGCACGCTGCCTTGTAACTGAACACGTACATATATCATCTCTCAAGGGACTCCAATTTCTTGACGAATCTAGCCAAAACTGAAAACCAACTATTATACCTGTTAAATACATGTTCATGAATATAGAACATATCCACATAATGTTAGACTAAATCAATGTTAAGAAGAATTCCTATATTCATGCAAAGCACTCATTCGTTCAGAACTACAGTTTCCAAACATATTCCAAGGAATTCTCACCCAATTCCTTTATTTTACCTTTTACTTTTTACCTTGATGCAATTGATTCTTATTAGACGTTGTCACATCACACAAATGTTAGTTATATAAAAAATTCAACTATTACCTTGTCATGCTAATACCAAGCATGTTTCCTTGCAACTATTCACACATTCCAAATATCAAGACAACATATCTATTATTTTGAAATCAGTCTTTACCAAGACTAACAACCATGTCATAATCAACAATCACTCACAATCATTAATCAAAATACTACAACTATTACCCTCTTACACTCAAGTACATATCAACTGTCTCAATGTATATTGTGTTAGTACAACCATCTTAAAACAAGATCACTACTTCATACAATCTTATAGACACATATTCATATCATGCAATAAATCAAATATTCAACAATCTATAAACATACCATGTTAGATAAATCAAATAGAAAAAATAATCAAATCATACCTCAATGTATCTCAGGGGAGGCTACCACATCTTCACATTCAACCCAGATTAATATGACACAATATCACAATTATATCAACTCATACCTGAATATCATAAGAATAACCATATGCACAAGCCAATCTAGATTAATATAATACATATAACATCATGAACTTAAATGCAATTACCATAAAAATCATGCATATGACCACAATGCATACAACAACAAGTTATTATCATTCATGACTATATGACGCACGTGCATATGACTACACTGATCAACTAGCATCTATCATACATGTAACCATAACAACAATAAAATGACAGACATGTACATAGCCATAATACTTATAAAAACCATTAATCAACATACCTTCATGCCCAACATACAAACCTATATGACAATATGCTCTTACCCCAAGGTCTAATGTTGCAACCTTGCTTGATGATCTGCATCTCCTACTCTATCTTAGCCAACACATCAACATCATCACTTACCAACAACATCATTATGAAACAAACTACATAATGAACATCACAATGCATATCTGACCTATGATGCATGCATAACCATAACCATGAAAATGCATGCATAACAACATATAGACACTGAAATGAATAAAAAAATGCATATACAACCGAAATGCATTCATAACAAACACATCCCAACAATATCATCAACTTCTCCATGGAAACACAACAGTAACAATGACCATCACCATGCATACATAACAAACACATATACAACTTACATGCATTCATAACAACAACAATCTGCCAATTCATTCCAAGGGGTGAACCATGTTCTGATACCACTCTGTGGTATCAGGTATGACCCAAAGAGAACAGACACTAAACGTCTCCCAAAGAGAAAGAAACCCGCTCTAATACCACCATGTGACACCCTCCTCCCACATTTACCCAAGCTAACCGGTCCACTGGATTAAACATGTGACGAGAGGCTACTATGGCATGATTCAACTCCCCATGTATAGTTAAGGAAGTGTTACCAACAAAACATAACCAATCTGACCTTCCTCGGGAGCTACATACCCTTTAGGAGGTAACCAACCCTTCCAGGTGCCTAACTCTTGAGACAACTTGTAATTTGTTGATCTGGACTCTATGACACTCCCATGACAAGCCATGCATGTGACTAAGGCCTTCCAGTCGCTCCCATAGCAAGGCATGTCAACGACTATAGACTTTTTAAGGAAATTATAAGTCATCGACCCTATATTTTGAGCCACTAGGTATCAAGACTTTGACCATAACTTCATGAAATTTTTAGAGATAATAAAAAACAACGAAATCAAACTACTAACATAAACATTTGATCAAGAAGTTGACCACACCCCTACCAGTCATGATAGACATTTCGTCAAACATGTTACAAATATGTAATCTACAGTTCATAACAACAAATCTAAGCATAGGGGTATCATACTTATTTGAGATTATTGATGCCTTATCACAGTAGTTGAATTATCATATATTAGATCATATATTCCTTGTTCATTCATTTTCTAATCAAAACATGATAAGATCCATACATCAAGTCTGTCATAAAACATACTCATAACCAACATATAACCAATATAAATAACAAGGATATAATAGCCATAAAAAACACATATGAACAAGTAAATTTACACATAAAATACCAAGGAGAAGGAGATCTTATAAATTAATGCATAAGCCAACCAAGTCAGGGTCTTCCACGAACCACCCCACCATAGATTGGGTTGAACCAAATATTTCTTTTAGCCAATCACCCCGATGTTGTATTCCAAAAATGAATGTGGGACTCACAACAAAACCAATCTAGGTTTCCTTAGGCTTTACTGAAATCCACCAAGGGATTCCTAGGCCCAAAAAATGAACATGCAATATCAGGCTTTACCACAATACCACCATATACCAATCAAGGGATCACTGGCCCTACATAAGCATGGATGCCTCTAGATCTCTCCACCTACACTCTGAGGAATTTGTCTCTTTCCTAGTCTCTAGGCTTTACTGTATATCCTGCCATTTACCGGTCGAGGATTCCTAGGCCTGATCAAGACTCCACCCTCATGGATTTACCATATATCCCTCCATTCTCCAGTAGAGGATTCCTAGGCCTAATCGAGGGCATACACCTCTAGGCTTTACCATATATCCTATCATTCACCGATCGAGGATTCTGAGGCCCACCGAGGTACACACAAGATGGATTTACTGCAATCCCACATTCACTGGTCCAGGGATTCCTAAACCTTGTGTTCTTCTCCAAAGACCACCCCACTCAGTTTCGAAACCATCTGGAAATCCAAATCAACCAAAATGAGAGAAACCCATCACACCATGGCTATTTAGAAATGAAAATGCAAGGCTGAAGATCATTGTCACACCTGGAAAAACTCATGCCAATGATATCAAGAGAACCAAATACACACATGCATGTACCATGCATGCCAAATCTAGAAAGGAAATCACAAATGCAATTCGATACCTACAAGTAATCCCACTATAGCCGCTTGATTATGCTCTTCCTTGCTTGATCTTTGCTTCCCTTTTCCTTCTTTGTTCTTCCTTTTATTTTCTTGATCCAATGCTAGAGTGCTCCAATAATGCTCTAAGTGTCCAAGAGTGAGTGAGAGAGAGAGAGCTCAAAAACTGAATTGAAAAAATACGTACATTGACAAAAGCCACCAACTGATCCTCAGAAGCCTTTTTATCAATGAGGCCTCTAATTTCTTCATTTTCGATTATTTTTCCTTCATTTTTATCCTCACATGTAACCTGTGACCTTTCACCTCCTTTTCTCCTAATTTCCATTATTGTCATAAATAAATTGCCAAAAATGCCATTTTGTCTTTCCAAAGTAGTTGTCATTTCCTTTTCCAATTTCCTTTTGCCATAATAAACCAAATGGACACCCACACTAGGATTTTTTTCCAACATTCGGTGTGGAATCCGTGTCCCATGACCTTGGTCTTATTTTTCCTTTATTAACTTTATTACATGTGTTTTTGACAAGGGATGTTACACTCACATAAGTGAAACACTTAAGCGTTACACATATAAGTGACATATTTAAGTGATGCCCCATAAGAAACTTACATATAAGTGATACTCTTCAAAGTGAGACACATAGTGACAATATGCCATGCATGATACCTACCATCAGTGACATAGTTAAGTATCAATGCATTGCAAACATGAGCCATGGTACACCATATTAGATGTCACATATAATAAATGCACCTTAACTAATAATGCATAAGTGATGCACATAAGCAATGAACCATGACCATCATGATATGTATCTAATGCACATAAACGATGCACTGTAAGTGACACGTAATTAGTGTTCTTACATGACACACATAATTAACACACCATAAGAAATACACACAATCTAAATTGATCAATGAAAATGGTTGCAATTTATGAGAAGTTATGTAATAGAATTCTACTTTCTATTAACCAATCCCCGATGTTGAGAAGAGTTTGATGCATCTCTTTCTAAAAAAATGTAGTGTAAACATAAATATGAAAAGGTGGAGAGAATAGAATGCAAAATGCCAAGAGTTGGGCTAAAAAAAACCAACATAGTGAGTTCAAGTTTGAGTGTGTAATTATAAAATGTAAGTAAACATGTGATATTGAGCTTGTATCATAAGTTGGAAATGTATATTGATGTATGTTGACGTGGAATTTGAAAAACGATAGTTTTATGCAATTTGAAAACCCTAGTTTTGTGTAATTTGAAAGCCATAGTAATGTGGAATTTAATAACACTAGTTATGTGGATTTTGAAAAGCATAGTTGGTGTTTAAGGTTTCTTATTTTTGTGTATTCCCTTTCAAGGGTTTGGATAGTCTCACTTGAGCTAGCTTTCATTAAACTATGGTGGCTAAGGCTAAGTGTGGAAAACCTATCTGATGGCTAAGGTGAAGTGTGGATTATCTAATTTTTGCCTTATAGGTCAATATACGATTTATCTTAATGTGATTTCCATTGGATGTTATCTTTGTTCATTATATTTATGAATTTTATGGAGCCACAGAACTTTATATGGATGAAAATGTGTTGTTTATACTATTATGAGTAATTTATATCCAACACACCATTAGAAACTCCCACAAATGACACACTTAAGAAACACACAAATAAGTGACATAATTAAGTCGTGCACATAAGTAATGTACATATAAGTGATAGTCTACAAAGTGAGACACATATTCAACATGCCATGTAAAATACCTACCATAAGTGACATAGTTAATCATCGGTGCACTAAAGAAAAGGACATAAACCATGGTACAAAAGTTAATTAGCATATTTATATTTAATTTGGTATATATAAAAATTTTCATATAGAATGGAAAATTGTTTCCAACATACATAATGGAAATTCATGCCCAACAAGAAGAGAATGGAAACTAGTGCCCAAGACACAAAATGGAATATCGTGCCAAAAATTCCACATTATGGCTAATGTACATAATGGCTCTCTTAATAACCATTTCCACCCTTGTCACTTCTAGGTGCATCTCCAAAATCGATCTTCCTCCTCTTTGAGATGGAGGAACCTCAACCCTTCTTGGTCTCAAAGTGTTATGCCTCTCTAGAATAAGAAAAGGAAAAAACAACATATTAGTTCATTTTTCCATAGTCCATTCAATTAACACACTTAATAAATGCAACTAGAATTCACACAAAAAATCTTCTTGCACGAGAATGTAAATGGTCAGGGGATTTTCCTCCTCCATGATCCAAGCCTCTTAACAATCATCCTCTCGATAATAACTAAAACAATAAATTAATTTTAAAAAATCAAAATATGTAAAAAACCAATTTAACTCAAGTAATACTTGATTGGATTTTTATCAAATAATTAGTCTCACCATGAATATCTAAGGCAATGGCGATGATTTCCCTTCCTAGATTGGAAGTGGAGCATTTGGTTGGAAAACCTAATATGAGGTAATGATGTGGGCTAGGGAGGATGTAGTTACAATAATAGTAGACACAACCACTATAGATGTAGCTACAATATATGCAATACTTGTTTCGAAAATAGTGGATGGATTGATAAGAGGTGGAGCACTATGTTGGAAAACCTGCTCCAAGGCAATGATGCAGGGTGGGGAGGATATAGTTGTAGAAAATTTAGATGTAACCATTGTACGTGTAGCTACGATAGATGAAATACTAGTTGCTACAACAATGGATGTAGTGAGAGAATGGGTATGGCGATGGAGTGGTGCAAGGTAAATGGACATGGGCATGGTGGAAGGGTGTAAAGGAAAATGTATTGGAAATTAGAGGCGATACACCCCCACCGTCTATACCATAGGAGGAAGCAACATAGGGAAAGAAATGGGAATGTCAAGTGGTGAGGGAGGCACCCAATTGTCATACTTGTCATGAAATGTGGAGGCTAAATGGGATAGGTGAAGAATGGAATTAGGTGGGTATGTAAGGAGAAGGAACTAGGAACAATGGGACTTTTACAAACATTTGTAATATGTTTGATTAATATAAAAAATAAAATTCAACTAAACTAAGATAACAAGTCACATTAAAAGTAAATATAATATAATACATGCTACCTAGGTGGGAGGTTATTTTCTAATCCTAAGTGGAGATGGTTGCGCAGGATATCCAATGGACACCTGTGGAAACATAACAAAATTAAGATTATTTTCTCTCAAATAACACATATATTTGAAAAACATTTTTCTCTAAAATCCTGCTAAGTTATCATTGAAGTAGAAAATAATAGTGTCAATCAAATGCCTATATGTGAGGTGCTACAATATCAAATGTCGTATCCATGGTTGCAACAATATTGGGAGGACTAACTATCCCTAAACACACTTATGCATGTAATTATGTATGGGTGATGCCTTGTCTAACTAGCTTGATCTTTAATAAGTTTTGAGAGTTTTTTTATCAATATGGGACTATAGGAATATGTTATGTCCAAACTACTAGAATAAAAGATCCCAGAGAGTTTTTTTGGAGATGGAAGCTATCAATGTAATATCAGTTTTTCAGTAATATAAATATATTTATGAAGATTACACAAAAAAATATATTGGGAGGACTAATATCTTCCCGTATCATGACAATGTATCCTCTCATAGCATTTGTATATGCCAAAAAAATAAATTTAAGAAGAAGTATACATTTGTTGAAAAATTTTCAATTGTACAATCAAATTTATAAGCAATGATTTAACATCAATTAAGAACTACACTAACGTAATCCATAAATGTCTCGTGGATAGGATCCTCAACCAGGCCATGGCTATTATGCCTGCAATGAGAGCATAGATGTACCGTTACTTGACTCGAATCAGAAACATCGACCTACCTATGTGGATTCAATGGTCTATAATTAGTGTGACAGAAAGGTTCTAAGGCTAGAGGTTTAATATACTCCTCTGATGGATCTCATCTGGATGCTACCACAAATGAACTATGTTGCACTAAAATATGTTTGAGATGTGTTATTGCATTATTAATGTTAGCAAGGCGATATGAAAGTTGAGGTTCCTGTTGGGGTGGGGGAGGGGATGGAGGTTGGGCATATGCCTAAAAACACGTGGTCTTCTCAATAGATTATGACTAGCATTTAATTGATCTTGGGTAGAGCCAATACCAACCCCCTGAAACTCACTAATGTTAAAATAGTTAACATGTATACCAATTATGAACTCAACCCACAATTCTCGAAGGAAATATAATAGCACCTCCATATTATTACAAGAAAGTTTATAAAAAACCATAAACCAACGAGTCATCAAATTCTCTTTCCATAGATTAAATGTGTATCATTCCATGCAAGGATGTCTCTTCCTTAAATGAGGAGTTTGATTGATTCTTGGGTCAATAAATAACTCCAAAATCATATGTTTCATGATATTCAAATATTTAATTTATTCTTTACTAATATCAACAAAGTAGAATTTTCTTATCTTAGCCTTATATTCAGTAATATTTATCAATTAACCCTGTCACAATTAATGGTGGAAATAATGGGATGAAGGGATATGGCTAATGAGAGTAGTGATGTTTCTCTTATGTCGCTCAACTCTTTAATCATTTTTTTAATTCATTTAAGTAATTTATAATATGTGTTTGTGAATAAAGATTTTCCTTTAGTTTTAGGTTTTCTTCCGGTTCGTGTATGAGATTGGCTTATTGATTTAATTTGAGATTTTAAACCATGACATGATAATTTTGTTTAAATTAAATGTTCAAAAAATATTTATTTTAAAATTTGAATAAAAAAAATAGAAGGCTTACCTTTACGTGGCAAATGAAATTTTGGATGACCACGATGAGGCACATGTTCCTTTGACTTGGCAAGCCCTCGGTTTGTGGCAAAGTATGGGGAAAAATGAGTAAGACCTCCGCTGTTTTTTAAATACATATAGGAACATGCACACATTTTCGAGAGTAATGTATGTATATTGTAATGAATTGTTTTTAATAATAATAATAATAATTTTTAATTTTATAATTAGAATTTTTTGTTATTATTTTATTATTAAAATTTACAAAGGTGTATGAATTTATAACTTTTAAAAAAAAAAACATATGCTTTTAACCATATAATAATATTTATAATGTAATGAAAATTAATTAAGGAATAAAGTAAAATTCATAAAAGCTTTGTATAATAATATTTATAATGTAATGAAAATTAGTTAAGAAATAAAATAAAATTTATAAAGGTTTTGTATAGCTTAGTATGAAGGTACATGAGAGGATGTAATGTTTAAAAGTACTAATAAAATTCTTATATTAACAAATTTAAAAATAGTAATAACAAAAAAAAATTTCCGTATTTATCATAAATAAAATATTTTATTTTCAATTCAATTTTACATCAACTTTATATAGAGATAAGGTAATTAAAAGTAAAAGTTTTATAATTTCTTTCTAATTTATAATATGAGGTAGTTGTGTAATTCCTTCATTATTTAATATGGGGTTGACAAATAGCATTTAAAAGTACTATTGATATTGGGAAATAATGAAAGTGCAAGTAAACATGTTTTAATTTTATGTATAATTGCTTTCTACTTTTTAATCTAACGGAAATGTGTAATAACTTAATTATTGAATATATGGAGTTGACATGGGACATCTAAAAATAATAGTGATATTGAGAGATACAATAATTCAAAGTAAAGAAACAAATAATTTTGTGTATAACTGCTTTATGCTTTTTAGGAAGAGGGAGATGTGTGATTCCTTCATTACTCAATATGGAATTGACATGTGTCATCTTAAATAATATTAATATTATATTTTTTGTTTTGTTTCTAAGTTGTGTCACTTTTGAGAAGATTGCACACTTAACTTTTGGGTTGAGAAATAAAATCACAAGGATGACACCCATATTCTACACCCTTTTTCTACACCTCGTGAACAATATTAATATTACAATTCAATGTGAACAATATGTGTTATTTATTTTGTGTTCAGTTAACTTGTGGTATATATATATATATCAAAAAATTATTTTAATGTGATTTCAATGTTCATATTAAATTACATAATTTTATATCAACTTTATATAGAGATAAAGGAATTGAAATCAAAAGATATTTTATATTTTTACTTTCAATTTGAGGAAGATGTGTAATTTATTCAAAGCATAGTTCAATTAATAGCCAAAATGACCCTTTTTATTAGGCTTATTTTCCAATTAAGTTTGCCAAAATCCAGTAGATATTTTAACAATCATAAGTTTAAGCTTTTAATTTGCTAAGTTCAAGTGCCACAGGGATTTTAAGATTGTTGAATCTATTTATGCATTCAAACAAGCATTTTAAACAAAAAGAAATGAAATCAAAATATTCTTATTATTAAAATATTTTATTGATGTGCTTTTCTACATGAAAATGATGTGTAATTCCTTCCATACTTATATCCATGTTAACCTCAAGTCAACCACCGATTTTCTCATGTATAATTGTATGAAAGTTCTCATCTAAAAAAAATTAATTTTTTCTACACTTAATAAACCCAGAATTAACATATAATTGTATTTTAATTAATAAACATAAACCTTATATTATTTTTTTTCTAATTATTAAATATAAATGTTATTATTTCTTTAATATTTAATATTGTAAATATTAATTTTTTGAAATTTTTTAATATTTTAATTAATAAACATGAATGTTGCATTATACTAAATTACTATTTCTTTATTAATTTTTATGAATTTATGTTAGAAATAAAATAAAGTTTAGAGTATAATAAAATTTATTTATTTTTATATTTAATTAACCAATATGAATGTAAAATTATAGTAAATAGCTGTTTTTAATTATTTTCAAATATATATTCCGTGGATTTGTGTCACACTGACATCAAAATATAGAAAAAGATTGATGACATTGTATATCTTTTTCAATAAAGATCAAATTCACTTTCTTTCTTTTCATCGGAATAATAATTACAACATTATCACATTAAATACAAATAATTTAATATTGAAAATAAATTCTTCAAAATATTAATTTAATAAAATTATTCGAAAACCGTGTGAAAACCGAGTGATTGGACTTCAGAAAAAAACCCCATAGAATAACAGATATTATGGACCACCGCGTACGAATATGATAAACGATCCATATCCTTTGGAACACTCTCCCTCAAATTCTAACATGTGAATGAAGAATCATACTCGTTTCTTACCACATACTCTTACACATAATTCTTGACTTATCAAACCATACATTTACAAATAACTTATCCATTAAACACAATGTTTGGAATAACGCGTTGTCTATGGTTTAAATTCATCGAAGCTTACAAAAATATCAATGTTTTGGCCGACTTTGGAAACCTAAACATTTGTACAATAAATTGAAAAATTTGTAATCCAATTTGAACAATTTTTATTCCCGAGAACGATGCAAGCAGATACAGCTTACCTTTCCCAATAATAGCTGGAGCTTGCATCGGCCATGGCCAACTGTGAGATTTTCCAGTCAAGCTCCTGATCCCTGCGAAGGACTCGGTCTGCGAATCTTCTGTGTGTATTTATAGCAAAAGGATTGGAAGCTAAAATTTGGCACGGCAAATTGGATACCTGGCAGAGAGTAATGAAGGTTAGTAGGATAGTTGGCATCCTGAAGGACAAGGCAGCGGAGTGCAGGGCCATCGTGAGGTCCCTGTCACAGATCCATGTCACAATAGTGAGAGCCACCCGCCACAACGAGTCCCCGATGCAGGAGAAACACGTGGACGCCATTTACTTGGCGTGTTCGACCTCGCAACTCCTACTGTCGAGCTGCGTGGCGGAGCTCAAGAGGCGGCTTAGGGGCACCCACAATTGGGTTGTGGCGCTCAAGTGCCTCATACTCATTCACAGGCTTCTTCAGGAGGGCGACTTCATTATACAGGACCACCTCAGCGTCGACACCTTCACCACGGGTCGCAGTTATCTGAATCTCGACGGTTTCAGGGACACCTCCACCGCGATGACGTGGCAGTTGTCGTCCTGGGTGAGGTGCTATGCCAGATACATTGATCAGTTTCTGTGCGCAAGTCGGGCCATGGGGATGTTCTTGGACGGGAGGTCTGGGGATCGAATCACCAGGGCTCCGGCCAAAGCGGATCAGGTGCTGAGGGAATTAGCGGCGTCGGGGGAGCTGCTGGCGGTTACGTGTGAATGCCTGCAGGGAGCCCCCGGCGACGGGAAGATCCCGGTGGTGTGGGAGGCGATGAGGCTGGTGCTGATGGACACCTGGCAGTTGCGGGAGGAGGTGCTGCTTCGGCTGCAGGATCTTCGACAGAGAATCTTTAGCCTGCGACCGGAAGAGGCGGCAGAGTTCTTGAGCACGATTGAGACAGTGGGCGCCCAAGAAGAGGCATTCAGGACCCTGATGATGGATACAACCCAGCCTGGTTCGCTGGCCGCCTATGAATTCGCCCATGTGACCGATCGGCTGGAAGATTGCTTGGCGAGCGTTATTGAGAGCCTGAAGGCCATTTTAGGGTTTAGGTCTCTAATTGTGAGGAAGCCAGCGGAGAGATGGAATGAGATCATTTTACCTGAGAAAAGCTTTGTCGATTCGAATGAGGATGGCCTCCTCCCTCTGTTATTAATATAGCCAACGGTATTCTCTCAGCCGCAGCTCAACTCAATGATCGAAGTAATGAGTTTATAGTAACTAAGATCCAAAGTTCAAGAAAACAGGCCATATAACCAGAGCTGCCAATTTCCTTTGAGTTACTAAAAAAAGATATAGCTAACTCTATTGATGTTTGGTACCTCTATCTGTTTTATAGACTTTGTGTGAATATAATTAATTTTGGCATTATTATTCTGCCATTTCACAAATAAGTTGTTTAATCTTATGGAGAATTTCTGTTGATTTCTTGGATTCCTGTAATACTGTAAGTTAAGTTGGAGTTTGGATAGATTTGAGACTTTGATTCATTGGATTTGGATGTATTCCAGTAATACAGGGAATTGGAGATTTGGATTGATTTGGAGCTTTGGATTTGGATTGATTCAAAATCAGGCAAACAGTATTGTTTCTTTATGAACGGCACTGGATGAGAGTTCGATCCCTAAACTTAATGTCAAATTCTTTTCAAATCAAATTTATAACCAAGCTTATAACGACAGCAGTTAGAGTACTGACAGCGGAATGATATCGCAGATATAATGGCATAGTTTGAATGAGTTTTATGGAGAAGAAAATGATATCATAGATATAATGGCGGTTTGAATTATGATTAATTGGGGTTACTGGTTTAGCACACCTGGTCTTGGGTTCGAAACTGGCTGACACATATTTTTCTTTGTGTATTTAAACCAATAGCGGCGTGGCTACCCTTGTATTCGTTATGCCCAGGGTGTTGATGGGTTTGGGTTCGATCAGCTCTGATGGTCGTGAGATCGATTCTCTAGAAAGGAATTGTACATAAGAAACTAAGCGGGGTTTGCATAGGGTTCGAGAGAGAACCTGCAAGTTTTGGTCTCCACAGTTGACCAGCCGGCGAGGGTTCGAATGTCCCCAGCGTTTAACCCGATTGTAGATTCGGGCTATGAGGGGCCAAACCGCGAATTGGTTTCCGATGATCCAAATTTACAATCAAGTTGTTGGCTTCATGATCCGAATCTATAATCGGGTTAAGCGAGGAATGAGGTGGTCAAATTGCAAAGTGACCTCCGATAATTCAAATTTACAGTTAGTTTGAACCCGTGAAACCAGGGAACAAGATGGTCAAATTGGTGACAAGACAGAAAGTGTCTGGCCAAAATTGCAAAATTACGTTGTCGTATGCCCGGAATTTGCGATCGCCCAACTCAAATTTGCTGTGTTTCACTGGAATTAAATTTCGAAAATTTGGTAATTGGGATATTTTGTAATTTAAAATATGTATTTTCCATAATTTCTTATTCTTGTAATTCTAAGAAATCTTTACCAGAGTAGAAATTTTATTACAGTTTCCACCAAGAAGTTAAAATGGGTGCTTGATAATTATTTATTCAGGGAAAAACCATTTTTTTGACATGGGATAGGAATTTTATGCGTATATGCATTGTGATAATAGTTATTTTTCTAAGTTTGTTGTGAAATAAATATGCATTGCATGCATCATTCAAACAACTAATGAGCTAGATTCTCTTGTAAAAATATAAGATTGTTTTTAGTTTTTTTGAAGGGAACATGTGCTTCCATGTACATGTACATGGACAATCATGTTTTATATACACAAAAACAATAGTCATAAGATAGTTTCTTTTTATAAAAAGAATTCATAATTGTATTTATGAAAATAATGACTTTTATGATAGAATTCTTGAAACAGAAATAGATTGTTTTCTTAAAAGATGGATATGAATCTTGTTCATACAATAACAAGAATGCATGTTTGTTTCTTCAAAATATTATGTGCGTTGAAGTAAAGGTCATTGTATTAGAAAAAACACATGTTGCATGCACCAAAAGGGTAGTCATTGCGATATAGAAAATATGTTCTCGGTAAAGAAATTTATTATGTTAATCTTTTTGGAAAGAATAATCTCTTGAAAATATTTTCTGAATTGTGTTAATTTTTTTTATTTAGGTGCATAAAAGGTTCAGTTAACCTTGTTGCTTAGTTTTTATGCATAAAAGATGGTGATCTATGGTAATTGAAATGGAAGCATGGAAAACTTGCATGTAAAAAGATAGAGAAACAATGTTATATGTGATTACTTTATGCTATCATAACTATTAGCTTAGTTTCTTTTGGAATAATATGTATATAGATGCAAAATTTGTGTTAGTTTTCATTTGGAAAGAACAAACATTCGCGTGGAGGAAGTAACAACATGTTATGTTAACCTACATTGGAAAAGATCCTTTTGGAAAGCATATGCATTTGCATGCATAAGAACAACATTCATTGTGCTATTTTTCTTTATGTATTTGCATGCACCAAAAGTAATAGCTGAAGTGCTAATCCTTTTGATTTTGATTAAGTTTATGTAATTAATATGCACGAAGATCATAATTGATGTGTTAGTTTCCTTTAAATAAATGTCTAGATAGTTTTAGTGTTTTGTCTTGCAACAACGTGTGCTTGTGTAAAATAAATATTAGTTAATGTGATATTTATTTTATAGACATCATTTGATGGTTACATGCTTATAACTAGCGGATATGCAACGTTGTTAAATGAAGCATGTCATGATATTTTGATTGCATTTAACTAGCTCATATGCAATATTGTTAAAGAAAGCATGTCACGATATTTTGCTTGCATGTCATGAACTGACATGAATAGATGGTGAAGCATCACTAGTATAGATTTATGAATAGGTTGATTAATACTTTATGTAATCTTGATATCAATGTATGCTGACGACAACAATAGTAGGAAAGGATGGCGACTTGTGCAAAGGATAGATTATGCTTAACATGGTGGCAGGTAAATAACTAATGTTCCATGCATATGAGTGTGAGCTACAGGATGGTCCACTGTACGAACAACCATGCCACAAAGATATGAAGATTGAAGATTTGTGGGTAAATTCCATCATGATGATTGTAATATCTTTTAGCTAGATTATTTGTATTTAAACGATATTTCCTTGCAAGATTTTATAACAATGGTTAAGGATGGACTCCCTTATAATCCATTGAGTGGGGCATACACCCTCACCAGTGTTTAATAATAAAATTAAACGTTTATTGGTTTTCACTAGGTTTCCAGGATATATCGGTGTTCAATGATGTGATTGCTTATTGTGTCAGTTTGATGATGTTGATTCCTTGTCTCATGTGATATTCATAATGTCAAATATGTGATTAATTAATCTGGTTAAAAGAATCATGAAATGGATGCAAAGTTACATCATACAATTTATGTTAATATACTACAACATTAATTGTTAATGGTTATGCAACTTAGTATTTCTCTACTATTGTTACTCTATATACTAGATTTAGATAGATAGCTAATCATGGATAATTTGTATAATATATATATATATATATGAATGAAATTATCGAGTTTCATATATATATATATAACAAACAAACAAAAAAATCTTTTTTTTTTTTATTACTAAGTAACTACAAAATATTTCTCTATTTTTGTATAGGTTATTTTTGTGTAGGTTGGAAGGTTTTAGTTACTACCTACAACATCCTAAATAAAAATATACAAAATATTTCTCAAGTATCGAGGAAAATGATCATGTTCAGAAGTCATAACGAGCACAAAGTGGATGTTTTCTGGAAATTTTTGGGGACCGGGGTAGTCTAATTTTAGTTCAGAATCTTGAAAACAATAATCGGGCTCTGAATTATTTTACCCAAACTCATTTTCATTTCCAACATAGATCACCCCTTACCATAGTTGTTGTAGTGTGTTAAATGTTGTATTTTTTGGAAAATGTATTAATTTTTACCATTATAGAAATTAAATAATTGTTAAATGTTAATATTCTCATAAATATTTAATTAATAAGAAAATGTATTAATTAATGTAGTTATATAAATTAAGTGATTTATTAATACCACATGGCTTATCAAAACGATATGCTAAATATGACACATGTTGGTTGATATAACATTTTATTTACTTTGAGATAATTTAACAAAAAAAAAAAATTAACTTAAAACATAATAATTACAATTAATTAAATAAATTCTGGAAGACATGTTCTGAGATAAACACATTCGTGGACATAATTATATATATTAATTTGAGGCAAATTTTAAAATTTGTTCATAACCATGTCATCAAGCTAAATTGTATAACATTTTATTTAATTTTTATTAATTAAACGAAGTGAAGTTATATATATATATATATATATATATATATAATTAAAATATTTATATTAGTTCAAAAAATAAGAGTACATCATAGGCATCCAATCGACTAAAGGGAGGAAGAGCATCTCGACCTTTGCTGCCATATAGAAATTAAAACTAACTACTGAAACCAAACACATTCCTCGATTTTGACATAGACAAGGAAAACACTTCACATATTGAAACACTGCATGAGGAGTGCAGGATAGAGCTGAGAGCAAAGGCTCTGGCATGACACTACCATCACATAAAGACCATAGGGATTTGGCTCAAACGTCGTGCCATGAAAACCATCAGTCCACGTGTGATAAGAATTGCACACCAACAAAAGAAGTGACCATCCTTCACCTTGAGCTTTGCACCAGTCACTGGGCATCATCCTTTTATTAGTTTGGAGACAAAAACTAGCCTTAAAGACTGAAACTTGAGACCATAAGCAAAAAAATTTAACGCATGACTATGAGCCATTCATTCGTAGATAAGGAGACTGCCACAAACCTCATCAAAACCAGTAGGAAGACTCAAGATTCACCCACTACCTTTTACCCATGTTAATCATTCTCTAAGGAAGAGATGCTGGTCAAAGCCCATGCACTAGAACCTGGGGGATCCAATTTCTCTCCCCCCTCTAAATCATAGGGTATGTGACTTTCCACATGCATCAAGAAATCCACTATACTGCCCACACAGAACCTTAGGTTCCTCAAAATTCTTTTCACGTCTTCACTAGAGGCGAAGATGTTATACTTTTCAACCTATTTGTCTCTTAAAACCAACCCAAGAAGTGTTTTCATTTGCTAGTGGAGCACCACTGAATTCAGGTACTGCTTTTTCCTTCCCCTTGTATTGGCAGGGTTCGGAACCCAAGTTGACATGTCCTTTAACAATTACGAATCTAAGAGAGATTGTCTCTCTTCACCTGCTTTAGTCTCCAACTCAAAAATATCTTGGCGAGTCTCAAGAGGAATGGCATTAAAATAGGATGCCACAGAGTCAAGAACTAAAAACTTAGCACCCCATTGACTAAGCTAAGATATGCCTCCTCCTCCTCTCCTGCTTCTCCCTCTCTTCCTTGGCGACATCGTAGAGACATGGGAGGATCTTCCACTTCCTTTAAAGGATTACCTCTACCAACAAAGTGACATAAAAGTCGACTTGACTCGACCTTGGCACGACTTGGGTACCACCAAATAACTTCGTCACAAAAACACCAAACACAAGAATCAACTTACAACGCAGACCCACTAAACAAGGAGATAGAAAACTTCTTATCAACCAGAGACTCGACCCCTTTTACTGTTGAGCACGCCAAAAAAGACCCCAGGACCAAGACATTACAACACTCAAAACACCGAAGACCAATGACTAGACTCAACCCACAACACAAGCTAAATTTTGATACCAATGACACCCAAACCACCCTTAGGCTCAAAATCCGAATTACGACTTCTCTGAGAAAAAACAGACCCAAAATCTAAGGCTCAACTGTTAGTATGAATCTTTCGTCAGAAAAAGATCACTTTAGCTACGCATAACAAATAACACTAACATCGATTATGGCTGCCAATATCTTTAAATTTGCAGTTAGGTGATCCAAATAAAGTTGCACAAATCCAGATCTAAGCATAAAATATATTAAGCAGTGAAAATAAAATGTCACTCCATGCATCCAATAGACAAGACAAGAACGATGTATTTGAAAGAATTTTTTATATTAAAAAAGGGGGCACCTGAGAGGAAAACAAGAAAGGTGTTTTTCGGTTCTCCTCAATGGGATTGGTTCTTGAAAGTCCTCAGCATTTCAGATCTAAAATTTCTCTCTCTTGTTGGTGTAGAAAACCCAGACAAACATAGAACTCAATGGGAGCTCATAAGGCAAAAATGGAGAATGTGACCAAGAGTATAGATCCAGAGTGATCTAATGCAATGAAAGGTGACTAATGAATGGGGAAAACCCTTCTATTTATAACAAAATATTAGGACAATCTAGAACTTGGTGCATGAATAAAATATTATTAATCAAATTCTAGAAGCACCCTTTAGGAATATTTTATTATATTTGTTAGAGGGAAAATGATTTTTTGACTTGGGTCAATTCCTTTATTTATAAATAATAAATAAATAAATGATTTATTTATTATTTTAAGGAAATGGTGGGAATATAATTAAATAAATAATGATTTATTTAATTATTTATAAATGATTTAGTCAATTTTAACTAGGAATATTATTTAAATAAGGATTTAAATAACTTATTCCTAGGAAATAATCAAATAAATAAGGATTTATTTAATTGATTTCCTTGTTTTGGGTTAAATATGACCAGGAAATATAAACAAATATAGATTTGTTATTATTTCCTTTTGGGGTTCATTTTAGACCATAAACAGCAATAAAGGTGTTTTCTTAAGTTATTTTACATAGTGAAAAAAATTTTACTTAGGGTAAAATTGGTCTTACATGGTGTACTTGGGTTCATCTAATGATAATAGGTTAGATGACCAAAAAATGGTGTAACATCAACCGTAGTCACAAAGCCTCCAAAGACCTAAGCCATTAGAGTGTAAGACACAATTAACATTTGAGGCATTAAACCTCGAATTCCTATTTTCCCATAAAATCTGTGCAAGTCATTTATTTTTTAACAAGTCAAAACCAAAATAAGTACACAATACTTACCACTCCCAAACGCTAACAAGAAATTCCCACAGAAATTAGTTGTCACCCCACATGGACTCATCTGAACAGAGAAACTCTCACATGACGACCAAATTATGAAGGCTCGAGACTTTGGGGCTTCCTTTTGAAATGGGAACTCACCCCCAACAAGGGTTATCATAATACTATGCCACAACAACTAGGGACTCACCCACTTAACCAGAGATTTTCCATCAGTGTTTGCTACACAACTACTAAACTAAAACGACGAGGGACTCCCAACTCCCCCATCCTAGATTTTGCAAATGCCTCTGATCTTTGTCCCCATCAACTCATACCCCCTCCGCCAATTAGAGGGTTGCATGCTCATACATGCGAGGTGCCAAGTGTGTACCCCCATCATCAATGCACAATTATTCCAAAAAAGGTGGTGGGCACAAATTCCTAGACCCTCCCTGCCCATCATAACATGGATATAAATTTTATTTATTAATTTATCTTATTTAATCAATTTTTATTTGTAAATATAATTTTGCAATATTTTATCTAATTTTTATTTTTACTAATTTATTTTTATAAAAAAAAATAATTAAATTGAATAGAAAAAAAATCATAAATACCTTTAAAATAAATCTCAACTCTTTATAGTATTTATGTTTGGAAAAAATCTCAACCCTCTATTTTGAATATTAGTAAAACTATTACTTGATATTGGATAAAGGTTGAACCCCTATCATCCACTTATTAATTATTAATAATTAAATTAAAGTTCTAGAAACCTAGAGTCCAAAATAAATATGGTGATTAGTAATTACACCATAGGCGTATCTATTTTAAAATAGGGTTTATAGAATTTAATTACTATGTGTATGGTAGAGATATAGCATCCAGTGAATATTCTAAAATATTCTTAATAGTAGTCATAGATCTGAGATTGAGATTTATCTCAAAAGTAGTTATGTTGTTTCTATTTTTTCAACTAAATTGATTAACCAAAAAAAAAAAAAAAAATCCCCTGAACATGTGTCATATGAACATGAGTTATTAGTAAGTCATCATATTTACCTATAATATTGTATAAATGCAAGTTTATAGGTTAAATATCTTCATAATAAAATGAAAATAAATCTTCATAATTAAGAATATGTTGCATATATTTTTAAATGTATATATGTTTAACTCATATATTATTATTATTATTATAGTAATATTATAATTTAATTAATTTTTATGATTTTTAAAAATCTTAAAAATATGAAATATTAAGAAATAATTATTTTTATTAATATTTATTAACCATATAAATTTTATATGATTACATTCATTTAATAATTATCCACATTAAAAATAAACACTTCATTACTCAACTAAAAAAACCAACATCTTTTAATTACCATATAAGTTTAAAGTAAGTGATAACCATTAAAAAGACCCTTCTATCACGATGATCTAAATCTCGAATTTGTTGGATTTAAAAAATCATAAATGTCTACACTAGATTGTCTCTTAGTGAGCCATTGCAAGCTTATTTTTCAATTCTTATTAGAAAGTGGTGTTTATTTTTTATTTTAAAAGATATATTTATTAAAGTTGATGATAAATATTAGTAGGCATCAATCCATAATAAATGTCAAAACACTTATTTTATGATACATTTCATATTGTTAAAATTATATATATATATATATATATATATATATATATATATAAACACTAAACTATAATTGTATTTTAAATAATAATAATAATTATTATTATTAGCAAGAACCTAGAATAGCTATTATATTAAAATAAATTGAACTAAATTTTGGTTTAGATACATGATTTACATAATCAAGTTGAAGTAGTGGGGATGGTCATAATGGATCAATTATTATTATTAGCAAGAACCTAGAATAGCTATTATATTAAAATAAATTGAACTAAATTTTGGTTTAGATAAATGATTTACATAGTCAAGTTGAAATAGTGGGGATGGTCATAATGGATCAATGACCATCTCCAAACCTGACCTTGAAGCTTTTGAACAAAATGCTATAATATCTATAGTATTCCACTTGTAAATTCACCAATACTAACCTAACAAAAACGAAAATTTACAAATCATCAAAATGTTACATTAAAACATGAAGAATTATTCCTTCACTATAATTTCTAAGTCTCCTGATTAACTATCAAGGAAGGGGAACATTACCCTTTTTTCCCTTGCCACCAAAGTTCATCTTGATTTAGCATTGGCCCCAAATTTTCCATGTGATCAACATTGGAGTTGATTGATTGACATGGCGATATTTCTTCTTGGGATAAACTGATACAACTAATAAATCCGCTTGAAAATCCTACTTAACTTTGTATTTGAGGGGAGAAATATTGAATATAAATGGTGAATTATATTTCAAGAATTCCCAAAAACAACCACCTTTTGAATTCCCATATTTACAATTTACCTCAAATAGTGATATAAGACATAAGCTTCAACAACTTTTTTGGAAGTGTGACCTAAACCCCAAGCACACCTATGTTCTTCTTGATTCTATTATAAATGATAAAATGAATTAATTATTGTCTAGAGACGCTTGTCAGCTTAGTATGGTAAAGATGTTGTAATGGAATGTCTTGTTTAACATTTTGACTAGGTCAAATTACATAAAAATACAAACAAAATACATAAAATGAATAATTATAAATATAATTATGATTAATAATTAAACCAACCTAGATCTATCTTAACTTTGGATCTACCAAAGCACTGAGAGGATCAAATCTCTTTAGATGAAAACCTCTTTCAAAGTGAAAATCGATTTGATATCTCTCAACACGTAGATGCCAGTTAAGATGGATATAGGTTGGTATATAAGTTAAACATATATTTATTATTATTCATATATAAATTTAAAATATATGTTAAAAATATATTAAATACATTTTTTAATCATGAAGATCCTTAATTTGTAAACACTCTTTGTTACAATATGATGGGTCAATACTATGGTTCATCAATACCACATGCCCAAAAAAACTTAACTCACTTCATATGTCACTTGTTCATATGATATTTTTTTAATTAATTGTATTTAATTAAAAGTGAAAAAATTACATAACAAATTTGGAGATCAATCTAAACCCTTGATTTGTGAATATGACTAAGGATATTCTATAATATTTCATAATTGTTAGATCCTACCATCCACCTAATAATTATTGAAAATTAAATTAAAATTATAGAAGCTCTATTCCAAAATAGGCGTGCCCGTCATTATAAATATTTTTAATAATTAATTGATGTTATTGGTTGTAAATTTTAAAATATATATTTAGTTTAAAAATAATTTTGTATTTTGGTATAATATGATTTTAAAAATTATAAAATCAAAAAAAAAAATTCAAATATCCATGAATTATTTTTATATTTGAATATAATGTAAATAAATCTATTTATTAGAATCCAGTTGAGTTTTGATTTATTTTGGATGGATGAGAAGATTGATTGATATCCTCCCTATTGAATATAAATTTCCATAAATATGGTAGTGAGTCCAAATTGAGTTCCCTAACTAGAAGAGAAGCTATAGCAGAATGTACAATCGGGAATGTTGATTTTATTGAGTGAAGATTGGATTTTTTTTCTAGTTGGGTGGTATCCAAGTGTGGACAAGTTGCATTGTATGGGAGCCAATTGGAGGGCTTGACTTGGTTGTTAGAAACCCCTAATAGGAGCAGATTTCACAGTGGATTTATTGGGCACTTACTGGTTGGTGGATGGCAACAAGAAAGTGTCCAAATTAGCCCTAGATCAGTGTGACAAGGACATTAACAGTTATGTGTTGGGTGAAGAGTTGAGCATACTGTGTAGCTCTTTGATGGATGAAAGAAGCTGCTAGATTGGAAGATTGGAGCTCAGGTGTTGACCGACCTAGAAGAGCAGATTGGACCAGCCCATGTTCATTGTAGCAGAAGTGACTTGCAGTAGTGATAGGTGGAAACCCTCTTGGAGTCTCTATGTGTTGTTTCTTGATGGACTAAGGGGAAACTAGAGAGAAGAATGGAATCAAAGGATTGACATGATGAGATATGACATAGAGGTTGTGATTGTGAACTAGTGCAATGAGATTGTCATTGTATCTTGTATTATTGTACCATTGGATATTTGAGGGCCATTATCCTTGGTACAGGAGCCCTAGACTGTTGTATTACTCAGTTGGTTTAATGTAATGAAGATTGGGTTGTTGTACATATTTGTACAATATTTTGTAAAATGTTGTCTATATTTGTGCATGTATGATTTAAAGTTATTTGTATTCCGCTATGCAAAGTATATTTGTTGAGATTCTTGGTTTGATAGCGTCTGCGATTTTAAGAGTCTATCCTAGACACCAGTGTCGTGGAAATTCAACAGATATTGGGGGCCTTTCAAGGTTCCCGAAAGGATTGAACCAGTAACCTATCGACTTTCATTGCCTCCGATAGTGAAAGTCCATGATGTTTTCCATGTGTCATTGCTTAAGAAGTATGTGAAATATAATGATCATCTGAATGATTGGTTTGTATTATAGGTGGAGCTAGAAAGAGAATTTCAACCATAACCTCAGTGCATTTTGCAACGAAATATGCTCATGCTCCAGAATCGAGAAATCGAGCAAGTTAAAGTGCAGTGGAAACACCTTAGGCCCGATGAAGCTACATGGGAGATGGTTGATCAGATGCGGGCTATGTATCTTTCTCTATTCACTGGTTGAGTGGATGTATTTTGATATATTTTTTGATGTTGTGTTTTGGCCATGTCTATGTATATGCATATGTATGTAAATACCACATCAAGTTGAGTTATAAAGCTCTAATAAGCGGAATGGTGTTTATGATATGTCAGTTTTGTTTTCAACGGTATGATATGAAGTTAATGTTGCATCGAGCTATGTTACAAAGCTCCATGGGCAACATGTATTTTGCTAGTTATAAGTTTCATTGAACACCAAGGATGGTGTTCCCCCAAGGGGGAGGGTTCTGTAACAACCCTGGTTAAAAATCTAAGTAATAAGGTTAATAAAGGAAAAAATAAGACCAAGGTCATGGGACACATATTCCACAAGCTGAATGTTGGGGTAAAAATACAACAATGAGGATCACTAGTGACTAATTAATGGATATGAAATTTGGAAAAGGCATTGGCAAAGGAAAAGAGGCATTTATTTCCATTTTATTTATGAAATAAATGAAAATAGGAGAAAAGGGAGATGAAAGGCCACATATTTGCATGAGAGGAAAATTGAAGGAAAAATAGAGGAAAATGAAGAAAATCGAGGCCTCAATGATAAAAAGGCTTATAAGGACCAGGTCATGGCTTTTTGTAAGTTTTAGCTTGGAGATCTCTTCTATTCTTTCTCTGTCTCTCTCTCACTCTTGCACAGTTAGAGAAATCTTGGAGCATTCTTGAAGCACATTGGATTTGGAGAAAGAAGTCAAAGGAAAGCAGAAAAGAGCAATGGGACAATGGGATCAACGACTACAACTGGATTTCTTTACAGGTACTTAATCACATGTATGGTATACTTGCTAGTTCTGGCATGCATGGTGTATTCATGTGGTTATTTGGTTATGATCTGTCATTAGCATGGAGGATTGCCTAAATTGACATTGGTTTTTCCTAGCCTTACCATTTCCTGGATAGCCATGGTGTTGTGGGTTTTCCCATTTCTGTCTAATTGGTGCTCATGTTCCTTATGGTTGTGGGTTGAGTTATTAGTTCCTAGAGCCTTGGTTGGAAAAATGTTCTTGAAGCCCCAAAACAACTTGGGTTGAGTTACTAGTCCTAGAAGTCTTGGTTGGAAAAAAGCTCTAGAACCCTTGGTGGATTGAGTTACTAGTCCTAGAGCCTTGGTTGGACAAACAATCTAGAGCCCTGCAACATCTGTGGGTTGAGTTACTAGTCCTAGAGCCGGGTTGGAAAAAATTCTCTAGATCCCTGGACAACTTAGGTAGAGACCGATCTGTTGATGTTAGTGATGTTCGACCATGAGGTGGAATGACTGGTTGAGGTGGTTTGGCCTCTAGAAGCCCTATTTTTGTTTTGCTTGGTTTATTCTATGAGATCCCACATTCATGCTTGGAATATGGCGAGGAGGTGATTGGCTGAAAGAGAGATTTGGTGCAGCCCAATCTATGGTTGGGTGGTACATGGAAGTCCCTGACTTGGTTGGATTTTGCATATGTTAATCAGAGTTATTTCCTCTTGTATTCTGTGAGTAAGTGTACTTGTTATGATGTGGATTTGATGGTTATTCTATCATTGTTATTAGTCTGGTTATATGCTAGTTATAAGCATGGTTTCATGACAAATTATAGTTATGGCTCTTATCATGTTTTGATTGGTAAATGATTGGCTATTGAATGCATGATCTAATTAATGTTATGATAGCTATTACGAGAGGGAATTAGACCTTCTTGATGATTTTCAAAATAATACCAGACCCCTATGTTCAGATATGCATTTATGACCTGTAGAGTAATATGTACACAAACTGTTTATATAAATAAGTAATTTGGACCTCCAACTTCCCGGGGTCATAACTTTGACATATGATCTCTATTTGACTATCATAATGCCTTGTTTCAAATATCTTAACGTGGAGGCCAAAAACAAGTTAATATATTAATCTCACACTTTTATGGTCTCTCTGTTTTCCCTGAAAATGTCATTTAGGCCCTCAAAATGACCTCAGAAGTTTAGAACTTGAAAAGATGCCAAAAATAGAAATTTATATTAAATTTAAGGAAATGAATTTGCAAAGAATAGTGTTGGGTCATGTTAGGATTATAACAGTGTGATCATGTGTCATTGGATGTTTGTGGTAAGTTTTGGACATGTGGACCCCATTTTCCATAAGTGCATCTTGAAAATCAGATCTCGCATAGTAACTCTCATCTCATTTTTACCCTCACGAGCTTGTGAATTTGTGTAAATGTGGGAGGAGGTGTTACATTGGTTGGAAAACCTACTCCAAGGCAATGATGGGGCCAAGGAGGATGTAGCAACAACAATAGATGAACCAATGTATATGTAGCTATAGTAGATGCAATACTTGTTGCCGCAATAGGGATGGATTATTAGGAGGTCAAGCATAGGGTTGACAATGTGGTCCATGGAAATAATAGGGGCTAGGAGGATATAGTTGTAACAACTATAAATTCAATGACTACAGGTTTAGCTACAATAAATGTAATACTAGTTGTTGTAACAACATATGCAATGAGAGGAGGGGTTTGAAGATGGAGTGGTGCAAGATAAATGGATGTGGGAATAGTTGAATGGTGTAAAGGAAAATGTACAAAGCATTGGAGGTGATACAATCCCATTGGCTATACAATAGGAGAAAGAACCTTAGGGGGAGAAATGGGAATGTTAAGTGCTTGGGGACAACCAATGCTCAAACTTGTAATGACATGTAAATTAAATTTGATGGGTGAAGGATGGAATTGGGTGGGTATGGAAGGGGAAGGAATTGGGAACAATGGCACTTGTATAGACATTTGGAAAATATTTGATTAGTATAAAACATAAAATTTAACTAAAATAATGTAATTTCCCCAATTAAATTAATTTTGCAATTTTGATTATTAATAGCCCAAGGTAGTTTTGGTGAATAGAACATAGGAGAAATGGAAATATTTGCATGTTAGTGGAATGTGGGGGCCACTCACCCACATGAAATACACACATGGGGAAAAGGGAATTCAAATTCCCTAAGGAAAAATCGAATTTGTGGAGGGACCCACAAATGATGCATGCCCCGGAATTATAAAAGGAAAGAATGGAGGAGCCATTTGCATATTTTGCCTATTGAATAAATCTAATTGACTTATCTGCTTAGTTGAGCCAACATTGTGTTGCTCAACACAAGAGCTTCCTAAGGAGCAAAGCTCAACCTTTCCTTGGGTGGACTTCGAGTGCCACCCAAGTGTTATAGCATCATTTTACACCTTTGTATACTTGATGCTCCAAGTTATGGCCCTGGGGGACCCTTTCCCTTAAGACTTAGTCCTTTATCTAAAAAAAATTATTTTGAATTCCATACGCAACTATGCCCTCTAAAAAGCGCATGCACACGCGGGTCCATCTATACCTAACCCGTGTATATAATTTGAAATATGAAAAGATATAAAATCCCTATTTTCTGGGCGGGTTTTACGGGTTACACCGGAAGCCTACTTACATAAGCCTGTGGCCTAACTGTATCCCAACTGAAAAGATTGTTTTTTGGTGGTATAAATACACCTCATGGGAAAGCCTTAAGGGAGGAGAGAGATAAGTATTGAGATTATAGCCATCTATTCCTTGATCAAGTCTGATTTATTTCTTTGCCTCCTGCACTTCCAGATTGTGGAAACCCTTGTTTCCCTCACAGAGATGTTCATTCCTCTTATATGACATCCATGTTTATGCTTTTAGAAGGAGATTGTTGAGCCTTGGGCTGGACGAATCCAGAGGACGGTTTTTCTTGGAGCTGTGGTTGAATGAGGTGGTATTCCTCTACACTTATCTGCATTCATCAATAAAGAAGCTCTATCCTGTTCTTGATGTTCATGATCTTAATGCTTTTATACATGTTATAATCCCATTATGAATGATTTCATGTTTTTATGCTTATATGATTATATGATCTAATACTAACATCTTGAACATGCTTTCAGTTATTACTATAATATGTGCTTTTCCTTGCCTTGAGACAGGAGGAGTGAGTACTTACAGGTTTTGCGCTTTTTTGGAGAGATTGGGATGCAGTCGAGAGCTTCTACTACGCAGTGCTTGGAGCCATACACTATACACAAAGACTACATAAGTAATTCCCTAGACTACATAGTCATTGGAGGAGGTTCTTTTGTGGGAACTTCCTTGGAGGGATTTTGGAGTTGAGGTGTTGGGGGATTGATTATAGGTTAATTTGAAGATGTTTGTTGGGGTTTCGAAGGGCAATGATTGACAGTAGCAGTTGCAGTAATGAAAATCGAATTTGGAGGAGGGTCAAGCTGCAAAGCGTCATATTTTGAAGGTTGGAATTAGAGGAAACCCTTTCTGGGTTTTTCTAGGTTTTGGGCAAGGATCACCTTCCCAAATTCCTAGAATTTTTTGAGCAGTTTTTAGTAGGTAAATCAGAGGCCAAAGTCAGGAAATAATATAGTCTTAGAGTATCAACACAATTTTCTTGAGGAGCTTGCTCTTGTAGCCGTGGGTCTTGCTTGTACTCATCACCTGGTGCTAGTAGCTTGCCTTTTGCAAGCCCAGGTGTATTTTCTCCAACTATTTGTACCAAGTATCTTTATATAATAAAATTTGGCCAGTTTATATTCTCTGGTTCTTGTGTTAATTTTTGAAATTTTTTGTGTTTATATATTTGCATGTATTTGTTATCATTGTAAATTTTCCAGTTAGAATATTACAAATAAGACAATTAAAATCACATAAAAAGTAGATATAATCTAACATATGCTACCTAGGTGGGACGTGATATGTTAATCCTAGGTAGAGATGGCTACTCAGACTCTCTAGTAGACATACATGGAAGTAAAAGAACATTAAGCTTGATTTCTCCCCAATAACTTAGATATTTGTAAAATAACATTTTTTAAAATCCCGCTAAATTATTATTGGAGTAGACAAGAATAAAGTCATTTGACTACGTTTATCTGAGGTGGCACTACAATATGAAATGTTGTAGCCATGGTTGCATTGAGATTTAGAAAACTAACATATTCCCATCTTGATGTCGATGTATCCTTTCGTAGCATTTGTACATGCTAACAGAACAAAAGTAAAAAAGAAATACTTAAAGTTACATTCGTTGAAAAAAATTCAATTATACAGTGAAATTTATAACCAACAATTTAGCATTAATTACACATTATACTAACCTGATCCATAAAATATCTCATGGATAGGATCCCCCATCGAACCATGGTAAGTATGCCCGCAATGACAACATAAATGTGGTGCTACTTGACTCAAATCATAAACACTAACTTGCTTACATGGATTCAATGGTCGATAATCAATGTGGGTTGAAGGTCGTACACCTAGAGGTTTAAAATGCTCCTTCAATGGATCTCATCTGGAGGTTGCCACAAATGAATTATGCGACAGTAAACTTTGTGTGAGGTATGTTATCACATTGTGAGTGTTAGCAAGGTGATCTAAAAGTTGGGGTGTTTGTGGGAGGTTAGACATATGCCCAGGAAGACGTGGCCCTCTCAATAGATTATGAATCACAAATTTAAGTTGTTTAATTTATAAAGTTCAAATACCTTGAAAGTTTTTCAAGATGTTGAATCAATTTATGTATTAAAAAACAAGAAATCAAAATTAAAAAAAAAATGATATAATAATTCTTGAAAAATAAACTATTTCATCATTAATTATAAAATATTGTTTTTTAATATTTTTAAATATTAATTTTTATAAATTATATTATTTATATAATTAATTGTAATTATTTTTATATATTAATTAAAATATATAAATATTTAATTGTAATTATTTTTATATATTAATTAAAATATATAAATATGAGATTACTGAATAACTATTTTAAATTATTTTCAAATACTATATTGTATGGATTTATGTCACACTATATAAAATTATGTATACAACATTATATATCCTTTTCTCACTATATAATAACACGCGCTATCATTCTTTTTACGGGTACATAGTTACATTATACATCCTTTTCTCACTATATAATAACACGCGCTTTCATTCTTTTTACGGGTATATAATTAAAAAATAATATTAGTTAATTTAAAATAGATATATATAAAACAAAACCGTGGGAAAACCGAGTGATTAGACTTCAGAATAAACCACATTAGAATAACCAATATTGTACACCACCCAATTCTAATATCCATTCCATTCCCTTATGTAACACTCTCCCTCAAATTCTAACATGTGAATGAATCATCATATTCCTTTTGGCTCTAAATGATGTATTACTCTGCCATCTCAAAAGTAAGTTTTTTAATCTTATGGAGAATTTCTGGTGATTTGTTGGATTCCTGCAATACAATAAGTTAGGTTAGAGTTTGGCTAGATTTGAAATTTTGATTCATTGGATTTGGATGTATTCCAGTAATACAGGAAATTGGAGATTTGGATACTAGTATCATTTTTTTTTTGGAAAACCTTCATATCAATCATTACAGTCAATCAAAGTGAAGGACATGATGTACTATTGTGTTGTCCAAGAAACAAAATCAGACAATCAACAGAGCCTGCTGCCAGCGTTTAGAATTAAAGGAAATAGAGGCAGATATAAAATGAAGCAATTAAATCATAAAATGTCCAATTCCCTGCAGAGAGCCAGAGTAAAAAACACTGGAAAAAAATGGAAAAAATTCTAATCATCTTTAGATAGATGACCAACTTATCCATTTTGGACCCGGTAAATATGAGAAATAGTGATAGAGTGAAACTCTTTGATCAAATATTAAGTTCTGCATTGCATTTCCAGGTATCAAGATTTGGAAAGTTGAGAAACCCATATTTGCCTAGTCAATGACAAATTTGGAATCACCAAAAACTGGATCCGTGAGACTGAGCTTAGAATCTTCAATATTTGAAATTACAGAAAATACCATATTAGCTTTGAAATTTTGGTATTTTTTAAGAATTACATTAAAAAAAATTATCCTCAAACTTACTATATAAGAGATAAATTACATTAAAAAATCTTATTCTCAAACTTCTAATTCTAAAAATAAATAATCTGCATAAATAAATAAATAAATAAATAAATAAATAAAACTTTTCTTTTAATTACCATGGAACTAGCTGATGACCTTGAGCTAATCTTCATCTACTTTTGTGTAGGTTGGAAGGTTTTAGTTACTGCAGAGAATATCTTAAATAAATAAATATGACGAGCATAAGGTCATCATGTTTATTGAAAATGTTTGCAAGCGATGTAGTACCAGCGATGGAGATTGGCCCCTGGATACCATCCACCCATGCTCGTTGCTAGTCATTTAGGAACCTGGTGGTCATCTATCCAATTGGCTTCTTTGACAATGTTGCTGCCAACGGGGTCTGTGGGTGCGGTGTAATTATCAAGTGCAGCCCATCATTTGCCTACCACTACTGTAACTGGTCCGGAGGATGTGGATCCAATGTTTGGGCAGAGTTGTTGGCGTTGTGGGGGTGATTTGATGCGCCTCTTGGTTGGCCATTGAACAGATATTGATCACAAGAAACTCAAAGGTTACTATAAATTGGGTTAATGGCCTATCTGCCCTTTCTGTCCTCTCCCTTTCTCATTAGATGGAGTAAATCCATGACATGTCTGCTCTCTTTTCATCCCACATATCATCCATTACATTCTGCCACCTATATAGGGAGCAGAATCATTTGGCAGCCACACTTTCAAAAAGAGGAGCTACTGGCAGAGCGAGGCTAATGAGCTTGGAAATCCTAGACAATGGGTTTATCTGCTAATTGGGGTCTTTCATAGGGTCTTTCACATTTTGATGTACATATCTTTCCTGATTTGGTAGTTGTTGGAGGACATTGTTTGGCTCACATGCAAAATATAATTGCTCTAGATGGCTATGGAATTATGGTTATTTTTTCTGTGATTTTAGGGTAAGAACAATTGCTTTTTTTCTTGTCACGTTTCTGATTTGAAGTAGATAAAGGATATGGTAGCTTACAAGAACTGTTGGAATATGTAATTCCTATTTGTCTTTGATTGTGACTCTCTATGTATAGGAGTCTGTTCCTATTCAATAGGAGTTAGCTAAACCTAAGTTCGTAGTTTGGTGTGAGGGTGAGATATTTTCTCAACCGACTTATTGTGAGTCCAAGATACTTCCCTATCTTGAGACAATACATCATGTATATATGTAACTCTATTTGATTAATAGAACATAGTGTGTATCTGAAATTTTATTTTAGTATCGGAGTTCATACAGGGCCTAAATCTCGACCCCTCCTAGACTGAAAGAAACAAGAGAGTATTTTTTTGGTTTATTTATTTATTTATTTTTTTAAGTTCGTCCATTCGAATTGAATGTCGCAGAAACTTGTTGGCTGTTGTGTGTGCAGAGGCATTGTTTGACTATTGAGAGTCTTGTGGCGAAGGTAGAAAGTATGTGAGTGGCGCCTTTGCGAATCCAATCCTGAGTATGAGGCAGCAGCATTGCGTGTTGTTCGTAAACTATGAAGCATGCAGAGTCCTTTGGATCTGATGGGAACCACGCTGGATGTAATAACTGGGGAATGGATTGAACATTCATCTGGGGTTGGTGCGGGTGTTGATTCGTTTTATGAATACCTCCTAAAGGCTTACATACTTTTTGGAAGGAACATAAGGGGTATGGGCGTTGCCCCAAAATCACATTGCCTCCGGGAACTATTACAAGACAATAAGTGTTGTATATTTATGGGACAAGAGACTCTATGTAGAAGGGAGAAAGCTATAAAGGCCTTTTTAGGATATAAATCTGGGTGGTGTGCGGCGGCCATCGATTCAAATGGTCGCTCGGGAGGTCTGATTTCACTATGGAATCCAGACAGGGTAAACTTAAAAGCCTATCACTTTTTCGGCAGGATTCTCTTGACCGGTCAAATGAGGGGCATGGCGGGTCCTATCAACATAATTAACATTTATGCACCATATAACAACAGACAAATATTTTGGACCTGGATAAGGAATTCTGGTATACTGATGTTACCAAATTTGATTATGATGGGAGACTTAAATTTTACTATGCAGTCTGATGAGATTTGGGGGGTCAGTGCTCGTATGGATCCACTGTCATATTATCTGTTGGATATGTTCAATTCTCACCATATGATCAATATCAGACCCTGCCCAATGACACCCACATGGACAAACAAGCGGACGGGGGGTAATTATATTTGTAAAAGATTAGACAGGGCAATTATAAAAGACAACCTGATTGATTGGTGGGGGTCTCCCAGATCTGTGGTACTGGCATCCGACATATTGGATCACATGCCGATATCATTATCTTGGAATTAAAATGAAATGTCAAAGGGACTACCATTCAAATTTAATAGGGTGTGGCTCGAAGATGCAAAATACAATAACCTTGTTAAAAGTCTATGGCAAGAAGATGTGGGGCTGAAGGAGTCCAGAGGTTGGGACCGATTTCATCATAAGCTTCAGAAAATAAAACTGGTTACAAAAAGGTGGGAAATCAGTAAGAAAAGAGCACTTAAGGCTGAGCTCCAAGACATCAACAGGCGGATGGAGGTGATATATAATGGATTTATAAACAGCGTTCCGGATGCGGCTGCTTATCACACCCTCAAACAGCTGGGACTCCGAAAAAGAGAGATACTGTGTATTGAAGAGACTACATGGAAACTTAAGAGTAGAGTTTGTTTGATGAAGGAGGGTGATCTCAACACAAAAAAATTTCACAAGTTTGCAAATGACAGGAGGAATAGAAATGCAATTTGGAGAATCAAAAGATCCGATGGTAGTTATGCCATTACTACGGCTGAGATTCAAGAAGAAGCATTATCTCACTTCTCACATTTTTATCAAAAAGATGACTCCATTTGTTTTGAAAATCAAAACTGGCTACTGAATCACATTACCAGAATGTTTAATGAGGACGCTATTTCTACTCTTGACCAGAAAATTACAGGGAATGAAGTACTGTTGGTCCTGAAATCATTTGCACATGATAAGTGTCCTGGGCCGGATGGATGGCCTGTGGAGTTCTTCACCTCTTTCTTTCATCTAATCGGGGATGAACTAATGGAGATTGTGGAGATGATATGCTCAAATGGATACATGCCTGCCAACCTGAATTCTACCTTTATAGCATTGATCCCAAAAGCTGTTGATCCCCAATCATTCACTGATTTTCGGCCGATTGCACTCTGTAATCTTCTCTATAAGATCACCTCAAAGATTGTATCCAATCGTATCCGGGCCACATTATGAGAACATATTAGTATGGAACAATACGAATTCCTCCATGGGCGCTCAATTCATGATGCCATCGCCATAGCCCAGGAGGTGCTTCATTCTATGCACTCGGAAAGGAAGGGGGCTTTGGCCATGAAGGTGGATCTTTACAAGGCCTATGATTCTATAGATTGGTCCTATATTCGGCTTGTATTGCTTAAGATTGGTCTGCCAATTAGAATTATCAGATGGATTATGTCTTGCATTACAATAGTCAGATACGCTGTATTGATCAATGGTATTCTGACTCATTTTTTTGAGGCAGCTAGAGGTCTACGACAGGGATGCGCACTATCCCCGCTCATATTCATTCTCATATTGGATGGGTTTAGTAAGGTGTTACACAGGGCTGAACAAATGGGATACATAAAGGGATTTTCCTTTTCTGAAACTCTATCCACAACACACTCTCTATTTGTCAATGATATGTTGCTATTTGGATATTTGATCAGGAATCACTGGTTTTATATACACCTGGTTCTAATGAAGTTTTAATTGGCTACAGGTCTTGGTGTCAACAGAGGTAAATCTTACCTGGTATATGATAAGGGTGACTTGCAGGAGATTCAATTTATAGCTGGCTCTTATGGGGGTTCATTATCAACTAGCGGCGGATGGCCTCAAATATCTGGGGTACAACATAAAGCCCTGTGGATACAAGTTAAGGGATTGTATGTGGTTGATCGAGCGGTTCAGAGCTCGCATAGGGAAATGGACATACAAATGGTTGTCATTAGGTGGTTGCCTCATTCTCGTACAGGTTGTATTAACACAGATGATGGTCTACTGGGGCCATCTATATCTGCCTATCAAAATCGTGGATTTGATCAACGGCATCATTGCTAGATTTCTGTGGGGCAGCACCACTATGGGGAAGAAATTTCACTTGTGCAAAATTGACATTATTTGCAGACCAAAAGAATTAAATGGTTGGGGAATATTAAATACTCGTATTTTTAATATTGCCTTGCTTATAAAGTCTTTATGGCATGCTATAAATGGGGATAGCATCTGGAGTGCTATTATCAGATGTAAATATATTGAGGGCGACTTTCTACATCAACTTCTCTGTCAGGATATTACTTGGCCGCGGAATATATCAGCAATATGGGGCAGTTTCAAAAAAGTGATGGTTTATGTTGTGAATCGACTGACATGGTACTTTTGTGATGGTGGGAAAATCCCACCGACTTACAAATGCATTATGTCTGTGCCTCGTCGTAATTGTCTCTCTCCACGCCTAATTCACCGCCTCTCTCACAGGGGAATCTTCTACCTCGCACAAACTATACTCTGCTGGTCATATGGTGCTCCAATTTTCAAAACAACAAATCAATTTTTGCTGGTCGGAGAGGATGCTGATGAATGGGAGCTCATTCGGGACTCCCTTAGATGTGCTGGTCTTTGTCACTCCCAGAGGGGTGATCACATTATTTGGGATGGTCCCACTAAAAACAAATCTCTCATTGTAAAGGACATATATAAGAACATTATCACATCATCACAGGGTGATCAATCTTCTGTTTCTTTCTTCCCATTCTGGAGGCGTAGGATCCCAACTAAGATCATTCTATTTGGGTGGCTGGTGTGGCAACGTAAAATATTAACCTGGGATAACCTCAATAGGAGGTGCTTTCTTGGACCTAATCGATGTGCTTTATGTACAAGGGAGGAAGAAAGCATTGATCATTTATTTTTCCTATGCCCAGTGGTCAAGAGCTTGTGGAGATTATTCTGTCCATTCTTTATGGACTCGACATGGGCTGCCACGGACATCATGACTGCATTTATGGATTGGGACAGGCTTAGAAGCAAATATAAGCCTCTGCCATTTTACCTGATCTGGGAGGTATGGATAGGGCAGAACTATCTGATTTTTGAAAATAGACCATTTCTGATCCATAATGTTTACTCTAAGATCATGGAATGGATCGAGGTGAGGCCTATTCCTTCTCAACTGGATACTGATGGATCATATCGAAATAGACCTCATGAGATTGCCATCCCTACAATATTCTTCGATGGTGCATCGGCGAATGGCAACACAGGATGTGGTGTGTGGATCAAGCTTTCACAGAGGGACAGAATTCACATCTTCTGGAATGGTGGACCTAGATCCAACAATAAAGCTGAAATTATGGCACTATGGGGGGGTCTCCATGCTACATCTGATCTTCAATTGCAGAATATTAACCTATATGGGGATTCCAGGCTGGTGATTGGATGGATCACAAACGAATTTGATATGATCGACCTGATATTAATGGGATGGAGGCAGAGGACATATCGATTATGGAAGAACCTGAACTATCCACCTATCAAGCATATCTTCAGGGAGAATAACACAAGGGCAGATGGACTATCTAAAAGAGGTATAAATGTATATTTTGGAGCTATGAATGTCATCCAGTACAGAGATGGAATGCAGATTTGGGATACGACTATCCCAATCCCATGACTATGAATCACAGACTATCCAGGAGCATCAACTGTCATAATATCTTTTCTCCTTCAATTTTGATCTTGTTTTCGTTTTTGCAGCAATAGCAACTATCGACTATAGCTACCAGTATAATAGTTGTAACCAATATGTCAAAGGGTACAGAGATGGTTCTGATTTTTTTACAGGATTATACATACAGATGTGCACAGTATCAATCATTGTCTACATGTCAGAATGATCCTCTTCAGATAACAAGCGAGCCTGATAATACATGCATTCAATGAACCACTGCAACAGTCAAGCGAGCCTGTTACAATATCAAGCGAGCCTGGCAATAACATACTATCATGGATCCACCTCTTCAGTTAACAAGTGAGCCTGTAAAAAAAGCTATCAATGATCCACTGTAACAGTCAAGCGAGCCTGTACAATTACAAGCGAGCCTGTCAATACTATCTATCAACGATCCACTATAACAGTCTTGAAGATCACTCAGTGCAGCGCTACATTACAGTCATGCGAGCCTGATCAATTCATGAACATTGCAATTTCGATTGAGACATGGGACACGCATCATCACATTCCTTTAATTTTTTCAACTCTGTATGTATAATCTATTATGGATATGTTTTTACAGGGTCTAGGTTTTTATTCACACAGGAATACATGTCCATAATGTAAGGGTATGATCAATCTATCCGTAATATGGCTTGACATGAACATTACTCACTATCTCTTTAGAGGGTAATTTATGTTTATGGTTGGGGTATTTTGTATTTCTCGCTGGAATGATACAGCTGAGAATATATTTGGGAACAATGTACTGTTATATCTAATATAAATAGCGTTATTTTTCTTCTGAAAAAAAAAATGTTCCACTCAGCATATGTTGCTATGCAGAAGCATTTTCGACATGGTCCATGGTCCATTTCTGTTGGCGTTGCAGGCCGCTCAGGGGAGGAGCGATCAACAAATAGGGTCATCGAGAGCGGCCACTAAAGGGAAACGAAAGTTTTGAAATGGTGGATGGAGCAGTGTCCGTAATGTCCCTACGTTTTCATTCACAGCTTCCTTCTGTCGACCAATGTCATCTTCATCGATTCTTCTGAATCATAACCACTGTAACATGTCTAAAACTTGTTTCACGGAAGGTTGACGATTGCGAGTTTCTGTTACCGCTGTGGAGATTCATGGAGAAGCGATCGAGCTTCGGGTGGAAGCCGACTGTAGCTGTGTGTCTGTGTTGAAGGGGTAACATACGCGGGCCTGATAACTGCAGCCCCAACATGTAAAAGGCACGCATCTTGTAAAGCAGGGTCGCTTTCTGTGTGCAACCCGCAAGAATTTTTGGGGATTAGAGGTCGTTGGATCGCCTCAGTAAGAGGTAGTGTCTAAGCCAGTTCCTCTATTGGCGTGCACGACGAAGGAAGGAATGAATATTGGAATCAGTTTTAAGGGCAAGTAGGCGTTCTCTTCGAGATGGAAAACTTCTTATCAGCCATAGATTGCACCTCCTTGACCATTGAGCATTCCAAACAAGACCCTAGGACCAAGACACTACAACACTCAAAACATCGAAGACCAATGACCAGACTCAACCCACAACAAAAGGAAAACTTTCCTACCAATGACACCGAGGCCACCATTGGACTCAAAGCCCAATTCCGACTTCTTCAAGAAAAAACAAACCCAACATCCAAATCTCAACCGAAGTCACAAAGCCTCTAACGACCCAATCCCTCAAGTATAAGACACAATAAACAATTGAGACACTAAACCGTGAATTTCTATTTTCCCTTAAAAGGTATGCAAGCCATTTAGTTTTGAACAAGTTAGGACCAAAAGAAGTACACAAGGCTTACCATTCTCAAACGCTAACAAAAAATTCCCACAGAGAGTCGTCGTCACCTCACACTGACGCATATGAACAATTAAACTATCACCAAGCATCCAAATTATGGAGGCTCGAGACTTCAAGGCTCCTTTCTGAAACAGGAACTCACCCCTAGAAAGTCCTATCGTAATAATATGCCACAACGACGAGGGACTCACCCTCTTAACAAGATATTCGCCATCAGTGTTTGCTAAACAACTACTGAACCAAGACGACAAGGGACTCCCAACTCCCCCATCCCAGATTTCACAAATGCCTCTGACCTCTGTCCTCATCATTTCATAACCCCTTCACCAATTGGAGGGTTGCATGCTCATGCATGTGAAACACCAAGTGTGTATGCCCCTCATCAATGCACAATTATTCCAACAGAGGTGGTGGGCACTAAGTCCTAGACCCCTCCCCGCGCTTCATATCATCCCCATTGGGAATATAAATTTTATCTATTAATTTATTTTATTTAATCAAATTTTTTTTGTTAATATAATAGAAGTGTAGCAGGGGTTTTCCAGAGTGTTGAATCCATATATGCAGTCAAAAATAGTTTAAATAACACAAATGGATATTTCACTCAAAATTTTTAGTCGGATTCTTGCCATAAAATCCATTGGAAATTCCAAAATTTTATCTAATTTTATTTTTAATTAATTTATTTTTTAACATTTTTTTTAATTAAATTGAATAGAAAAAAAAATCATAAATACCTTTAAAATAAATCTCAACTCTCTATTGTAATTATGATTGGAAAAAATATCAACCCTGTATCTTGAATATTAGTAAAAATATTACTTGATATTAGATAATGGTTGAAGCCCTTCCATTTACTTATTAATTATTAATAATTAAATAAAAAAATTAGAAACCTAGAGTCCCAAATAAACATGGTGATTAATAAATACACCATAGGTGTATCTATTTTAAAATAGGTTTTCTAGAATTTTAGTGTAATTACTAATAATTATTATGTGTATGGTAGAGATTTAGCATCCACTGAATATTCTAAAATATTCTTAATATTAGTCACAAATCTAAGATTCATATTTATCTCAAAGTAGTTATTTTCTTTCTACCTTTTCAATTAAATTGATTAATTGGAAAAAAAAAAGAGGCCACTTGAATATGTGCCATATGAACATGAGTTATGGTTTTTTAGCTATGGGTTATCAGTAAGCCATAGTATTGGCCCATGGTACTATAACAAAGCATGTTTATAGGTTAAAGACCTTTATTGTAAAGTTGGGATAAATCTCCATAATTAAGAATCTTGTTACATGTATTTTTAAATGTATATATGTTTAACTCATGTACTGTTTTTTTCCCATTATAATAATAATTATAAAAGAAGTTATAATTTAATTATTTTTTATGATTTTTTAAAATCTTAATAATACGAAATGTATCAAGAAATAATTGTTTTTGATGTTTATATGACTACAGTAGTTTAATAATTATCAAGAAAAACACTTCATCGCTCAATTAAAAGACACCAACACCACTTAATTACGCCATAAGGCCATCATGTGTCCATGTCTGAGCCATTGGATCAAATATTAGATGATTGAAATGTTTTAGGCCATTAGATCCACAAGTAAATAGTTTTATATATGTTTTTTATAACGTTAGTTTTTTTTTTTCTTTTTTTTTTCTTTTTAATAATTTAGATTGAATTTAGGTTTTGGTGACTTTTAAGTTAAAATGTTGTTATTAAAAAATTGTTATATTTTAACCTTAATTTTTTTTGATAAAATTTAAATTAATAACTTAATAAAACTAGATTTTACATAAATTAGTTTAATGAATAAAAAAGTATGTAAGATACACAAACATTAAATTTTTGGGTTTGTGGAAATGACTGTGTTCATTACTTTTTCTATTATGGTAATTTGTTATATTTTAACCTATTTTTTTAATATAATTTAAATTAATAACTTAATAAAACTAAATTTTACATAAATTAGTTTAATGGATAAAAAAATATGTAAAATACATAAACATTAATTTTTTGGGTTTGTGCAAATGACAATGTTCATTACTTTTGCTATTATGGTGACATCTCTAAACCTTTCCTTCTGAATCGATTTATTTACACATGGTAAGTAAAATAATAATAAACTATAAAAATAGCCATGGTATTGACCCATGGTATTCATGTGGAATATAGTTTATTTAAAGGGGGAAATTAAGATGGTTTAGAGTGAAAAGAGAATTGAGCCCTTTGATAAATAATATAGATATAAATTATTTTTGTTACAACTATTTTATTATTCCAAAAATACATGGTTTTTTTTGTTATATATTATTTATGTTACAACTATTTTATTATTCATGAGTAGTATTTCTTAATATATAAAAAATAAATTAATAATGAATTTTTTTTAAATGTGATTTTTTTTTTTAATTTCCAAATTATTTCACATGACATGATTTATCAAGAGCAATAATGAATAATGTTCATAATTCTCATTTCTTACATAGCACTAAATTTACCTTTAGTTACTTAATTGTAATAGTTTGTAGCTACATAAATACTCTTTTGGATTTTTTTTTGTTGATGAATATCAAATTTCTCCCGTTCAAAAAAAACTATATACATATCTTTAATTACTTAATTGTAGCTAAAAAAATCTTACATGTTTTTTACTTTATAATCATAAACAATTTTCATATTGTATGATGTCCAACTCACTCAACTTTTTTTCTGGAATTTTAAACAAAGTTTCTCACTACATAATTATAGCTTGTATACTTTTTTTATTTTTCAATTCCAAATAAAAGTTACAAAAGAAAACCCACTTAGTCCTTACTATAGATTATAGTTTTACAAATTAACACTATGTGATTAACAATAGAGTAAGTTGATTAAAATTTATGAAACAAATTCAATTTTTACAACTTGTATGTTTAAATATGTGATTTTGGAAGTGATGATGGCTTCTTTAGACACTTGATTAGTATTGTGGAAGAACTTTGAGTATATCATTAAGGACTATGAATAGTTCCTACAATAATTGCATTACTTATAACAAATTTTAATATCTTTTCTTGTTGATACGTATATCTAATCCATGAAAAACTGGTTATCCATGAAAAAATGTAACCATGTCTACAATGATATATGCTAATCATTTCAGTTTTATGTTGATGACAAGTTATTTTATCATTTGTTAAGTAAGCCTTTCAGTTTGTATGTTTATAATAGTTTAGAAGCATTGATAACAATCTAATAAATTGATATTGCAAACCAACTGATGTTTGTATTCATGGTCAACTTGGAAAACGAGGCATGAAGATGCTTCTAATTTTCAATGAAGTTGTCTTCAAAGTTCCTTGTTTTATTTGGACTTGTTGCAAGCTCACATTTACTGCTATACAAGTTGTGCATCAAATTATTATGTAACAATTGTGCCAAGAAGTTTTTAAATTATTTCTCTTCAGCTATATCTTATCAGTTTAGTATGTTTTCAATCAAGAAGAGGCTTCAAAGTTTAAGAACTGTATCTTAGATTTTATCACATGATTCTATTAAAATTTATGAAACAAATTCATTTTTTACAGCTTGTATGTTTAAATATGTGATTTTGGAAGTGATGATGGCTTCTTTAGACACTTGATTAGTATTGTGGAAGACCTTTGAGTATATCATTAAGGACTATGAGTAGTTCTTGTAGCATTTGCATTCCTTATAACAGATTTTCATATCCTTTGTATAAGAAATTGTATATACAGTTCTAACACATTTCCCTGAGACGTTACCTATATGGTGAGTAGTTCATGTAGCATTTGCATTACTTATAACAGATTTTTATATCCTTTGTATAAGCTATTGTATATACAGTTCTAACACATTTCCCCAGGTGTTACCTATATTGTGACTGAGTGATGATGGTTTCTTTAGGCACTTGATTAGTATTGTGGAAGAACTTTGATTCTATAATTAAGTATTGTGAGTAATTCATGTAGCAGTTGAATTTCCTATGAAATATTTTTATATCGTTTGGATAAGTTATTGTATATACAATTATACTATGATATGGATACACATTCCCCCCAAGCGTTACCATATGGTGACTGTTGTCCAATTGTTTATATTTAGAGAAATATAATTAAGTGATTGATGGTTTTTGAACCCCAAAGTTACTATGATGACATTTTACCTTAGGATGACTCCTTAGTGTTGAGATTCGATTTGCATGATGAAGATGCATAGATCGCTTCACAGGAAAACCTTTTTCCTATTGACAGTATGTGGTAGTTGTATGAATGGACTGCTAATATTGTCCTCACTGTCATAAGATTCCAGCACGGTTAAATTTTTTTTGATAAGTCTATATACAAGTTATACATATTAAGTAGTAATAAATGTTATTTAATAATAACAGTCACTGAAAGGGGAAATGATCTCAATACACCCCTCTAGATATACAATGTCTCATGATATTCTTCTCATTTTGTGACACATGGAAATTCCAATACCAAAACTCTTTCACATTGTCGCTCAAATTATACGAAAGTCTATCTTGAAAAGATTTCCTACATATATTAGCCCAACATGCAAGTTCATCATTCTCATGTTCTTGAATCCTAAATTTAAAATGCCTCCATAAATGTTTGCTTAATGTTTTGTACATTCTTGTTTTCATTGTCATCAACCGATTTGATGTAGTTCCTTTTCCAACAACACCTGTCAATAATGCCCTACTAGCACTTATGCCATATTGAGATTGATATTTTGCAATTTTTCCAAGGTTTGATGTCATATTTCTTAATACCAACTCATTTACCTTCACCTCTTTGGAATTTCTAATGCCCAATAATTGAACTATGTTTCTTAGATATTTGTGCTTTAAAATATATTTAAGAATTAAGCTTGTGCTATGATAGATATACCTTGAAAAATATTTTTGATCACCTAATTTACTTTATCTTGAACTGTTCATTCATGAATTAGTGGCCTCATTTCTTCAATTTTAGTTGATTCTATATTATCTAGAAAATTATCATCAAAGACAATTTCTTGCAACTTCTGATTAATGTCCATATTTTTCTAAGTGGTACAATCTTGTTGTAGGTAAGATGTTGTCCCTACATAAGAAAAAATATAAATTTTTTAATTTTTAATTTGAACATGACATGTACATTGAAAAAATTTGAAATATTAAAATGGTAACTTCATTTGTGTGGTCAATATTCTCATTGACAAGTTCCTCTACATCTCTCATTTCCTCATCATTTCCAGGTACATCCACATCTCTTTCAAGCTCTTTGTTTTGTACCTATATATCTCCATCATGCTCTCCATTTTGTACCTCCACATTCCTTTAGGTTATCTATTTTCATTTAATGCTCTTCTCTTTTATAGTATATCATCATTTTTTTTCATTTAAAATAAATACATTTTATAATATATTTTTTCTATATATATATATATATATATATATATATATATATATATATATATATATATATATATATGACTAAAATTTTGAACTAAAAATTCTAAGTAGGTGCAGGGTTTTTTATATTGATGCATCACACTATATTATATTTGGAGGTAAGGAACACTAGCGCCCCTTCACTTGAATCTCTATGCAATTCACCAAATCCATTTAGTTCCAACTTAGTCTTATTTTCCAAAAAAAAAACATTATTATCATCAAATATATATCTTAAAAATATACAATTATAAGTATATATAATTATAAAATAATATTTTTAAAAATTAATGTAGAAATTTGATTACGAAAGTGGTCTTTTTTTATTGATATAACTCGTAAATATATTATCCCTTATTATTTTTTTAATGAGGATATTTTTTATTTTTCATGTCAATTACCTTTTATAACTCTAGGAGGTTCTTAATATTGTCTTTGTTTTAAATAAATGGAACTCAATTATATATTAAAAAAAAGGATTAGGTAAGAGAATTTTAGGATTATAATTTTTTTTTGGTCCAAGTTGACATTGTGAATGTTTATTTACCTAAATTTGGCTCCCATGTTCAATACCTCCCTATGGGATTTGAAGGTAATAGGTAATGCAAATTGAACGACATATAAAACAAATAATTTATACATCAAAAAATCACTTCTATATATTATAGTAGTTCTAGCTTGAGTAATCTTTCAATTTGGCATTCAATTCTTTATTAACAAAGTTGTTTTACTTAGAAGGGAGTACAATAATTTTGTAATCAAATTATAGGAGAAAACATATTTACAATATAATTTATTTGAATAAATAGATGTGTGTAAAATATTTTAATAAGAAACTAGATTTGTACTTATAAAATATAAAACTATAACTTAAATTTGTGAAATTACTTTGTATTTTTTTTTTCTTATGTATATAGAGAAAGACTAAACCAAGTTTGGAGTTAAGAAAATAAACCATAACATAAAGAACAATATCTCCTTCCAAAAATGCCTCCATATTAAAATGATATGTAGATGAACTTGGAGTAAACTCTATTTATGTTAATAAAATTCTCTTTATTTACATCTATGATAGATAGATTGTACTTGAATGTATTTAAAATATATTATTTGAGTTACATGCTTGTTTCGGAGGATTATTAATCACCAAAGGATTTTTATTTCCTATTTCAATATCTATAACACAAGTTTCTGGTTGATAACTCTTATCATCAATATCTTTGAAACCTCCACGACCTATTTCCATGGAAGCAAAATTTTCCTTTCGTTCCTTTATGATGGGTCCTTCTCTGCAACAACTTATTTCTTCTAGGCTACTCTTTCCTATGCTATTGCCTTACGACGTTTATTTTGCAACATGTGGTGTAATTGCTAGTTATTACATAGGTTCTAAGTAAATGGTAACAATAAAAAATATGGATGATCTATATCTCGAATTGGTTGGTTTTAAAAAACATGAATGCTTGATTTATATTAAATATTGTCTCAAGTATCTCTTAGTGCCTCATTGCAAGCATACATTTCAATTCTAAAAAAAAAATGTATTCAAAAGTGGTGTTTAGCTTTTATTTTAAAAGATATATTTATTAAAGTTGTGATATAATTTAAATGGTTAACAAATGCTAGTAGGCATCAATCCATAATAAGTATTAAAACACTTATTTTATGATATATCTCACATTGTTAAAACTATGATTTCAATTTGCTTATGTAATCATGTATCTAAATGAGTTTTAGTTCAATATCTTTTAATATAATAGCTATTCTCGGTTCCTGTTAATAATAATAATTATTATTTAAAATAGAATTATATATATATATATATAATTCTATTTTAAATAATTATTATTATTAATAAAAAGAACCGAGAATAGCTATTATAATAAGATACATTGAACTAAAACTCATTTAGATACATGATTTACATAAGAAAATTGAAATCAGTGGACATGGTCGTAATGTATCAATGACCATCTCCAAATCTAACCTTGAAGCTTTTGAACAAAATGCTACAATATCTATAATATTCCACTTGTACATTCACTAATACCGACCTAACAAAAACCCAAATTTACAAAGCATTAAAATGTTACATTAAACAATGAGGAATTATTCATTCACTATGATTTCTAAGCCTCCTGATTAACTATTAAGGAAGGAGGACATTACCCTTTTTTACCCTGCCACCAAAGTTCACCTTGATTTAGCATTGACCCCAAAATTTCCATGTGATCAATATTGAGTTGTTTGAATTGACATGGAGTCATTTCTTTTTGGGGATGGACTGATACAACTAATAAATCTGCTTGAAAATATGACTTAAATTTGTATATGAGGGGAGAAATATTGAATATAAATGGTGGGTTATATTTAAAGAATTCCCAAAAACAACCACCTTTTGAATTCCCAGATTTAAAAATTTACCTCAAACATTGATATAAGACATAAGCTTCAACAATGTTGTTGGAAGTATGAACTAAACCCCAAGCACAAATATGTTCCTCTTGATTCTATTATGAATGATAAAAGGAAGTAACTATTTTGTAGAGAAACTCTCCAACCTGGTATGGTAGAAATGTTGTAATGTAATTTCTTGTTTAACATTTTTTTGTTTGTCAAGTGATCTGTGTTTATCTAGGCTTGACTTATGGCTTGAGAAATCATGACCCAGAGGCATATAAGCCATCAAAATCACCTGGGGATCGCACCCGACCTAGACTACACCATCTCTAAGTTGACTAGATTTTAGAGTGTCTCCTCCCCCTAGCACGGGTGTAACAGCCTCTGTGAGGTTTGATCCTGGGTCGTCTTGCAAAGAGGCCCATCCCCAACCGGTTGTTCTAATGGGACTTGATGTCGTGTTTAACATTTTGACTTGGTCAAATTACATAAAACTAAAATAAAATATAATAAAATAATATCCTGGGTGCACCTAGGATATTCTGAGCACTTTGGTAGAACCATAGTTAAGATGGATCTAGGCTGGTTCAATTATTAATCATAATTATAATTATAATTATAAATATCATTATCATTATGATTATGATTAATAATTGAACCAGCCTAGATCCATCTTAACTCTAGTTCTACCAAAGTGCTCAGAATATCATGGGTGCACCTCCAAAATTTATCTTCCTCCTCTTCAAGATGGAAGAACCTCAAGCTTTCTTTGGTCTCAAATTTTTATGTCACTTCAGGCTATGAAAAGGAAATTGTAAATGCCCCCTCCCACATTTACCCAAGTTCATCATACTTCTGGGGTAAGCATGAGAATGAAGAGTTACTATGACATGAACCAACCTCCAAGCTCTAACAAAGGAAGTGGGGCCTACAACTGACCAAAAACTAACAACTCACAACATCCCTCTGGGCTACAGGACACTTAGGGGCCAAATAACCACCAAAAATGACCAAACTATGAGTTGGGGCTCTTTTTCACTGACCTAGGCTCCCACTGCATGCATGGCAAGGTATGGGTGCAGTTATAGGCCTCCAATCGCATGAAAAACACTGCCTGATGTGATTGTGACCCAACTTTCCTAGTTTAGAGGGTGAAGTCCCAGGATCTAAGCCACAATTCCATGTCATCCTCCAGACCACTTCCTAGAATTGCCTGATACTTTCTAGAATCATAAATGACATTAATAACAATGATATTCATATAAAACTTGAACAAGAACTTAACCTAACCAAGACATCCATTTTGTCAAACATATGGCGAACATGTAAGCTACAAGTCATGAATGCATATCTGATCATAGGAGTTTGAAACTTATATGAGAATCATCAAGAAGGCCTATACCCTCTCATAATAACTGCAATAACATTTTTTATTCCATGTATTCATCAACCATTCATACATTCATCAAAACATATCAGGATCCATAAGTAATATACATCATATAACCAACATATAAACCATGGCAACTCGGTCATAATATCGCCAACATAAGCACTTTGAATGCTCATAGATCACAATAAGGAAATGTCTCATATTAACATATGAAAATACAAACCAAGTCAGAGACTTCCACGTACATCCCGGCCATAGATTGGGTTGAACCAAATATCTCTTTCATCCAATCACCCTTGTGCCATATTTTAAGCATGAATGTGGGATCTCATGGAATAAGCCAAACAAAGCCAAGCTAAGGCTTTCGGGGGCCAAACCACCTCAACCACAGTGATTCCACCTCCATGGTTGGACATCACTAACACCAACCAGATCGGTCTCTACCCAAACTATCTAAGGCTACATGAACTGGTAACTCAACCCACAACCTTCCAAGGCTCTAGAGAATTTTTCCAACCCGCCCCCAGGGACTAGTAACTCAACCCACCAAGGGCTCTAGAGAATTTTTCCCAACCTATGCCCCAGGACTAGTAACTCAACTAAAGTCGTTCCAAAGCTTCCAAGATGTTTGTTCCAACCCAAAACCATAAGGAATTATGAGCACCAACCAAAAAAAAATCAAGTGGAAAAACCCACAACACTACGACTATCCAGGAAATGTAAAGGCGAGGCTAAAACCATTGTCAATATAGGAAATCCTTCATGCCAATGACATCACATAACCAAAAAATCACATGCATATACCATACATCCATAAATCAACAAGGAAATCAGACATGCAACCTATTATTTTCAAAGCAATCCAACTGTAGTTGCTCATCCACTTGTTCCTTTGTGCTATACTGTTTTCCTTTCCTTCTTTCTCAAAATCCAATGTATGTCATAGTGCTCCAAGGATTCTCTAAGTGTGCAAGAGTAGGATAGAATGAGAGAATAGAGGAGAGCTCCAAAATTGAATTAACAAAATATAAACTAGCAAAAGTTGCGAACTAATCCTCATAAGCCTTTTTATCATTGAGGCCTCTATTTTATTCGTTTTCCTTCAATTTCATTCTCATGAAAATTTGTGTCTCTTCACCTTATTTTTCTCCTATTTTCCTTTATTTTCATAAATAAATATCAATGAATGCCTCTTTTCCACCTTTGCCAATTTCCATAGCCATCAATTAATCACTAATGATATCATCATTATGTTTTAATGAATATTCAGCTTGGAATACACATCCCATGACCTTGGTCTTAAGTTTATTTACATAGTAAATTAAATAGGGGTTATTACAAACCCCTCCCCCTTGGGGGAATAGTCCTTAGTGTTCAATGACACTTATAAATCAACAAAACACATGCTTCCCATGGAGCTTTATAACATATCTTGATGCAACATTTACATCATATCATACTACCGAGACCATGATCATCATAACATGAACACCATACCACTTATTTGAGCTTTATAACACAACTCAATGTGGTATTTACAACATATATATGCATATACATATAACCAACATAACATAAAACACATATACCATAATACATATGCTCAATCGGCGAGTAGACAAGGATACATATCCCGCATCTGATCATCCATTGTAACAACCATGGTGAAAATTCCATGTAAATAAAAGTTAATAAAGGAAAAATAATAACCACGTTTATGGGACATGTATTCCAAGTTGAATGTTGGAAAAAAAACCTAGTGCGGGTGTTTATTTGGTTTATTATGGCTAAGGACATTGACAAAGGCACTGGAAAAGGCTTTGGAAAGGAAAAGTGACTTTTATTGGCATGTATTTACAAAAATAATGGAAAATAGGAGAAAAGGAAGGTGAAAGGTCACAAATTGCATGTGAGGAAAATGAAGGAAAACAATGGAAAATGAAGAAAATAGATGCCTCATTAATAAGAAGGCTTTTGAGGATCAGTTGATACCTTTTTTTCAATTCAGTTTTGGAGCTCTCTCTCTCTCTATTCTCTCTCTCACGATCTTGGACACTTATATTTTTCTTGGAGCACTTCAACATTGGATCAAGAAAGAAAATAAGGCAAAGGAAAGCAAGGAAGAGTAGGATCCAATAGCTGCAAAGAGATTATTTTCAGGTATTTATTTGCATGTGTGATTTCCTTGCTAGTTTTGGCATGCATGGTTATGCATGTGTGTTCGTGGTTCTCTTGCTATCATTGGCATGGGTTTTTCCAAGTGTGAAAATGTTCTTCAGCCTAGCCTTTCGATTTTTGGATAGCCATCGTGTGATGGGTTCTCATGTTTTTGGTTGAGCTCTATTTCCAGATGGATTCAAAATTGAGTCAAGTGATATCTGAAAGAAAGAACACATGGCCTAGTGATCCATGAACTAGATTTTTTATTGCAGTAAAACCTTTTCCTAGTAACCTTGAACCGGACTACGGGTTGCAGTAAAGCCAAATTTTATGTTACCTTGGTGGGCCTAGGACTCCTCGACCAGTGAATGGAAAGATATACAGTAAAGCCTAGAGGTGGGTGCTCTCCATCAGGCCTAGGAATCTGAGGATGGGATATACGGTAAATCCTAGAGATTTGAGTCTCGATTATGGCCGAGTGATCCGGTGTGGATTGTGGTAAAGCCTAGAGACTAAGAGACAAGAAAATTCCTCACAGTGTAGGTGGAGAAATTTGGTGACATCCATTCTTGTTTAGGGCCTAATGATCTTATGGGGATTGTGGTCAAGATTTTTTCTATTGATGAGGGTGAGTTTGTGTAGCCCTGGGAAGCCCTAATTGATTTTTAGTTATGAGTCCCACATTAATGCTTGGAATATGTCATGGGGGTGATTGGGTGAAATAAATATTTGGTTCAGCCAATCTATGGTCGGGTGGTTCATGGAAATCTCAAACCTGGTTGGATTTTGCATTCATTAGTAAGAGTTCCTTCTCCTTGGCATTTCATGTGTAAATGTACTGGCTTATATGTGGATTCTATGGTTGTTGTATCCTTATTGTTTCTATTGGTTATATGTTGGTTATGAGCATGTTTTATAACGGTGATGATGTATGGCTCTCATCATGTTTGATTTGTAAATGAATGAACAATGAATATATGACCTAATAGACGATAATGCGGCTAATGTGATAAGGCATCAATGCTTCTTAGTGATTCTCAGATAAGTATGAGAACCCTATTCTCAAATATGTTATTATGAACTACAGAATGCATATTTGTGACATGTTTGAAAAAATGTATGTCATGGATAGTAGGGATCTAGTCAAGTATTTACATTTTTATCCTTGTTTCGATGTTGATTTTCATTCCTGAAGGTTTCATGGAGTTTTGGGCAGTGTCTTGAGTCCTGGACCTAAAAAAGTGGCACAAAATCTGGGGTTGCAGGCTCAAAACTAGCTAAAAAAGACCCTAGTCACTTGCATGCGCATGTTGTGAGAGTGATTGGAGGGGCCCAGTCGCATGCATGCCCATGTCATGGGAGCGAATGAGGCTCTAGGTCAGTAAAATGTTAAGTTTCCTCAGGGGTTGGTCACATGGAAATGTTGGTTAGCTCCTGGAGGTTATGTAGCATCATTGATCTTCCCAGATGGTGTGAAGGGTCCCCTAATACCTCATTTTCTAGGAAGAACACTGCACATGAGATGTGGATGGCTCTTCAGAATTAGTTCTAGAATAAGAAAGATAATCGAGTACTAGTATTGGAGGATAATTTGAATTCCATCAAGATGATACAGGGTGGAGGAGTGACTACGTATCTAACGAGATTGTCTCAACTCAAAGATGAGCTTGTTGTTTTCGGTGTGACTATTTCAAAGACTGATGTCGTGAGACTTGTTATGAAAGGATTCGCCGAGGAATGTAAGCCCTTCATCAAGGGGATCGTTTCCAGAGAGAAGTTTCCTGACTAGAATATGATGTGGGACAAATTCAATCAAGAAGAGTTGCAAGACAAGGATCTTCATCTGAAGAAGAGGGCTTCATATGATGACATGGCACTTACGGCACGAATGAAGGGTAAGAAAAAGAAGGACTTGAGTAAATTCAAAATTTTTAATTATGGCAAGATGGGTCATTTTTCATCGAGAAGTTCGATGAATAAGAATATGGGAGATGACGAGAAGAAGAAAGGAAAGAATTTCATCGGTGTTTCCACTTCTGCTGAGATATATTCTCTCACTAGAATATTGGAGGAGGACTTTGCTATGATATCTCATTTCTTGCAGGGTATTATCGATGAGGATGGGTGGTAGGTGGATAGCGGCACGTTGAAACATATTACAGGGTCACAGGAGGTGTTCGAGACTCTAGATAAGTGGGAATAAAAGTTTTACATGGTGTTGGGAGACTAGAGTCAAAAGGAGATCCAAGGATTGGGAGTTGTGTCATTCAAGATGGAGACAGGATGCGTGATGTGGGTGCAGGATGTACTGTTTGTACCAGGGACTCAGATATAGAGTGATATATGTCTCGATGATCGAGAAGAATGGGTTTGAGGTCTTATTATAGGATGGGAAGGCAAGACTCAGACCCAGAGGCTCTAGCTCCGTGGGTATTATTCTTGGAGTTAAAGAGCATGGTCTATACAGGCTAACGGAAAAATCTATGGATCATGAGAGGAAGGAGGAGGAGGACCAGGTGCAGGTTTCAGAGAAGCAGATGTAGGTATAGGTTCCATAGAAGAATATGTTACATGTTCCAGAGACTCAGGGGAAGTAGAGTTCTAGATGGAGTTTGCAGGTTTAGAGGGAGACTTTATAGCCTAAGAAGAGTGTGTGGTTAGTGGGGAGCAAGGGTGCTCCTACATTTTATAAGAAGGAATCATGGAGAGAGTGGAAGAAATTTCAAGAGATGAAGAAGAATTTTGATTCTTCCAGTGACAACAACACTTCCGAAAGAGGCATAGTTCACGTTACATGGATTGTTGCAGTTGTGAGCACCAAGAGTTGGGAAAGTGTTGCGAGTAGTGATGACGATGATGTGTTACTTCCTAGTATTGGAAGTAACTCCCTCACTAAGAGGGAGAGTTAATTTTTGAGTAGCTTGGGAGGTACTTCTATCCCTAGGTTTTGGGGTTTGGAGGTTGGAACACCACAATGGGTCATTATGGGCTTGGAACCCAAGGTTGGGGTTTTGCACCCATCGATGTTTAAGCCAAAACCATGGATAATTTTGGGCACGTGATCAATGGAGATGATAAATGGAGTTGATGAGAATCCAACGCAATGATAATCGTCGTATTCTGAGTTGTCTACGATGAGATATGAATTTTTGAAGGTTAAGGATGTATTTTTGGCACATAAGTCATGTAGGCCTAAAATGAAATGTGCTAAAAGATGTCGCTCTTAAAGGAATTTTTGGAGCCCTTGTATTGGTATAAATATAGGGTGAGGAAGATAATTTTACACCTCCGAAAGTGCAAAAATTCATAGACTATCAACAAGAAGGAAACCAAGCTCTTAGAAGAGGAAGATGAATTTGTGGAGGATTTTTTTAAGTGGGTTTTGACTCTATTACATGGATGAGTAAGAGCACGAGAATGTTGCAGACCTTAAGGGATGATTTGGAATCTTGTGCATTAGTATTGGAGGTTGGTTTATCACTTTTTGGAGGGTCGCATCCCTTATTCCTTGTGCATACCAGGTCATAGCCTTATTGGAGGGATTTTGTGAGGGTCGCACTCCTCAAAAGGCAGACCAGGTTTCCTAAAGAAGAAACAAGGCATAGAAGGGTATTATGAAGATAGGCCACAATATTTTGAGGTCTGTTGGAGTGGTGATCCAGGTGGATATTGGTGGTCACCCGCCTATTCCACTTGGGGCCCCACCATTGTCTCTTTCAGTTTTTCAGTTTCGGCACAACTTACTATTTTTAGCAGTTTTTCAGGTCCTGAACTTCCGGAGCCGTTTTGAGACCCTAAAAAATGTTTTTTTGGAAAACAGAGAGCAACATGGGTCCATGGACCAATGTTGCATGTTTCTTGTTCAAAATTTGTAGTCCTCGGATAGATGTTTCCAACGAGGTATGGTATGCGTCAAATGGAGATCGTATGCCAAAGTTACGCCCCTGGGAAGTTGAAACACCAATTTACCCAAACGGGGCCCATAGTTTTGGCGCTTCATCTCCTAGGGTTAGGGGTTTGGCTGTTTAGGATTTCCCATTGTTTCTAAATGATAAATAGGCCCTCGAGCCTCATTGTAACTCAGTTCAGAGGCCTGTAGCCGCCACATCTCTTCTCAGAGATAGCTACCAGCGCCCTAGCTAGTTTTATTTCCATTCTGTCTGTAAGCAAATTTCAGTTCTTTGATATTAATGAAATAAAGTGTTATTTCCGCTGCATCTCTGTATTTATGGTTATGTGTTTATTCTGTTGCGTTCCTGCATAAATCCGGATCAGTGGTATCAGAGCGGTCTGCTTTTTCTCAATCCTTCTTTGCATGTCCCCAACGAGGTCGGGGTATAAGGAGCTAGGGCTCGATCTGGTGGAACCTTTGCAAGATCAGCCTCGCAAACCTCGACAGACGCCCATGGGGGACGAAAAGAAAGATGAGGGAGCAGGAGATCCTATCAAAATATTGCTCGAGGAGGCCCTCGAAAAACAAAGGAATGCGATGATGGATAACTTTTCCCAGATCCTTCAACGACTGCCCACCAGCAGCGCATCTGCATCTAGCAGCCACTCTGGAGGTGCGACTCCTTTTAAGCTACAAGTAAATTTTGACATTCCCATATTTGAGGGTCAAATAGATGCAGATATTGTAGATAGATGGTTGAATCTATTAGAAGGATATTTATCGGTTCATGACTTTTCTGACAGGGAGAAGATTATTTTTGCACTCCTCAAAGTTGCCCCCCATGTCAAGGACTGGTGGGAAACCCACTATGAGAAAAAGGACGAGACATAACCCTCTCTGTTCTCGGTCGTACCCACTTGGAATTCTTTCTGAGATGCCATCAAGGAATAATACTATCTCATGGGGAGCTATGAGGACAAGTACATACAATGGACCACGTTGCGACAACAAAGGGATTAAGATGTGCATGAGCTGACGAATCTGTTCCATACCCTGTGCACCAAGTTGGGTATCAAAGATTTAGAGAAACATCTGGTGCTAAAGTATCGTAGTTTTATACACAAATACATTCAGGAGGAAATGGAGTTCCTCGACATCTCCTCGCTTGGTACGGCATACCGATATGCTGCCAAGATTGAGCAGAAATTCAAACAGAAGAAGCGAGACTTTGGATCTGCGAATCAGAAGCAAGGGAAAGGTGCTCCCAAACCGTAGAACAAAGGACAGAGCCAAGGCATGGCGACTCAAGACAACCGTCGAATCCACAAGAAAATAACAACGCTGCAAAGCCAAAGAAGGACACAGGAAAGTGGTGTGAGTTCCATAAGAGCTCCACTCACAATAAAAGTGAGTGTCGGGCCAAGCAATCACTGGTGGCCGAGATGCGGGCTTCTGAGTCAGATGCATGCTCCGACTCTAAATTAGAACCTGACAAGGGGAATGACAAAGGGAAACATATTATTGATGCGGAGCCCAATGCCACTGTTGCCACTACGAAGATCGAGAAAGAGGAACCGGAAGATCCAGAGGAGGAGGAACGTCTCTTCCACTCCCAGATGTGGGTAAAGGGCTCCCCGGTACAGTTCATTGTCGACAATGGGAGCCAAAAGAACCTCATTTCACAGGAGGCCTGCGGAAGCTTGCCGGGCTTGCCGACCACGCCTCACCCACATCCATACACCATCTAGTGGCTTCACCAAGGACGAGATCTTCGCGTCAGCCAGCAGTGCCGCCTTCCCTATAGCATCAAGCCCTTCACAGATGAGGTATTATGTGACGTTGCTCCTATTGATGTTTCTGATTTATTATTAGGACAACCATACTTGTGGAAGTGTCATGCGGTGTATGAGTCTCGGCCTCGCGCTATTATTGTTACTTTGGAAAATAAGTTGTACAGGATACTAGAGGTACCACCTCCTGCCGCTGTCTCTTTGGTTACTGCAAAACAATGCAGTAAACTCATTTCCCAAACTAGGAAATTCATTTCTTGATGATCCTCCCCCAGGGCAAGAAGAAGCCTGTGGCCACGACCTCCAGACAAGGCTTCTCTGCACGACAACAACAAATGGATAAGGTTGTGGAGGAGTACATGGACATCTTCACCTCACCCACAGGGGTTCCTCTGCACTGTCAGGTCAAGCACCCGATTGATCTGACCCTAGGTGTGTTGCTACCCAATGGACCGATCTATCGGCGCTCTGTTCTGGAGAACGATGAAATCAAGAGGCAGATTCAAGAGCTGCTGCAGAAAGGTCACATCCGACCAATTTCATCACCCTGTGGGAGCCTGATCGTGTTGGTACAGAAGAAGGATGGGATGTGGAGACTCTGTATTGACTATCGGGCGCTGAACAAGATCACTGTCTGGAATAGGTACCCGATCCCACGGATTGATGACCTTCTGGACCAACTCAAAGGTGAAAAATATTTCAGCAAGATGGACTTGAAGTCTGGGTATCACTACGTACCAATGGAACCCTCCGATGTGTGGAAGACTGCCTTCAAAGCCGGTTAAAAGGCCTTTTCGACGACGGTCAAAGCCTTTCAAGCCGACGAATGCTCCCGCCACCTTCATGAAGATGATAGATGACATCTTGCGGCCATTCACCAACTCATTTGTAGTGGTGTACTTGGATGATATTCTGATCTTCAGCCCGACTTGGGAAGAGCACCTTCACCACATCCGACAAGTCCTCCAAACACTGCGGCAACACAAGTTGTGTGCCAATTTGGAGAAGTGCACTTTTGGCATGACCCAGGTTCAATATCTGGGATACATTATCGATGAAAGGGGGGTGCATGTGGATCCAGCCAAGAACCAAGTCATTTAGGATTGGCCAGCCCCAACCACTATAACAGAGCTTCGCAGCTTTCTGGGTTTTGCTAATTTCTACCAGAGGTTCGTGTTGGGATTTTCTCATATCACTTGGCCCTTGAGTCAAGTCACCAAGGGAGGAGCGAGAGCAAAATTATTTTGGTCGGAACCTCAATGCATACGTTCAAGGCACTGAAAAATGGTTTCATGTTCGCTCACGTTGCTCACTTTTATATTACTTGCAATGCTCATTTGAGATTGAGACAGATGCCTCTGACTATGCTATTGGGGCAGTTCTTACTCAACAGGGACATCCAGTGGCATATCACAGTGAGACATTGTCTTACACAATTCACAAGTATCCCACTTATGACAAAGAAATTTATTCCATTGTGCAAGCTTGTCGACAATGGAAGCATTACATTTTTGGGAAGGAAACAATCATCCACACAGACTACCAGCCCCTGCAGTTCATACAGACACAAGGGAAGTTGTAGAATGATCGCCATCAGAAGTGGTCCACATATCTGCAACAGTTTCATTTGAACATCAAGTACAAGAAGGGTAGCACCAATAATGTTGCAGACTGCCTCAGCCGACCACCGATCATGGCGCTCACCACCATGCTCAACTCTTGTGGGCACGAGACTTCTGATTGGCCGCTTCTCTATGAGAGTGACCCAGAATTCGGCCACACTTACAAGGCACTCTTGGGGGGCACGCAAGTTCCAAATTTTCACCTCCAATATGCACTTTTATGTCACCTGGGACACCTTTGTGTTCCTTCAAGCGAGCGTGCCAAGATGATATGGGAAGCACACTACAGTCGAGTCGCTGGGCATTTCGGGGTCGAGAAAACAGTAGCAATACTACAGAAGTATTTCTATTGGCCGAACCTTCGAAAGGATGCCGAGAAGCACATCAGATCCTGCACTGCTTGTGCCATTGCCAAACCGACCATCAAGAAGCAAGGCCTATATACTCCTCTACCTACCCCTAGTCGACCTTGGGAATCCATCTCCATGGATTACATGTCGGGCCTGCCTTCTACTAAGCAGGGAAATGACTGTGTTTTCGTGGTCGTCAACAGATTCTCGAAGATGGCCATTATGGCGGCCTGCAAGAAGAATATCACAGCAGAAGCCACTGCTAAACTCTTCTTTGAACGAGTGTGGGTGCACTTTGGGATTCCACAGTCTATCATATCAGATCGGGATAGCAGGTTCCTCAGCACATTTTGGTCCAGCCTCTGGTCGATGTTGGATACCAAGCTCACCAAGTCCACAGCTTTCCATCCCCAAACAAATGGCCAAACAGAGGTCGTCAACAGAATGATTGTACACATTCTGCGCATGTACAATTCAAAGCATCCACGCAAATGGGATGAGAGCCTCCCCTATGTACAACATAGTTATAATCGAGCTCTCCACAGTTCAATCGGCCATAGCCCCTTTCAGGTGGGCTTGGGATTCCAACCACTATGTCCCATTGACGTAGCCATGCTTTTTGCAGCTGCTCAGGACGATTCAGCTCATGTCCAGTCTGAAGTTGACAAAGCAAGTAGCTTCATCGAGCGCATTCAACACATCCACCAACAGGTTCATGATATATTGGACAGAGCCAATGCCAAGTACAAACAACGCCATGATCAACACCGGGTGCCACACAACTTCCAGGTGGGCAACAAAGTATGGCTACATTTGCAGAAGGAGCGCCTCACTGGACCCCACCACAAGCTTCGCCCGCTCCGATACAAGTCATACACCATCACCAAGGCTGTAGAGAAAAATGCCTTCGAGCTAAGTATTCCACCATTCCTTGGTCTACACCCAGTCTTTAATGTGGATCGCCTTCGTCCTTACTTCCCACATCTACTGGACACCTCGGACAATGCAGAACAACTCACACCAACAGAGTTAAACCCAGACTGCATGGAACAGGCCACCACAGATTGTATCATGGACATGCAAATCAAGAACACTCGCCAACAGAAGATCCAACTGTATCGAGTTGTCAAAGCTAGCCAACTCCTGCACCAAGGAAAGTGGTTCACCAGGGACCAAGTTCAGCAGAAATTTCCTCATCTCATAAAGGAACTTAATGCAATGGGGACAATTGCTTCATAAGGGGGGAGGAATGATCCAGGTGGATATTGGTGGTCACCTGCCTATTCCACTTGGGGCCCCACCATTGTCTCTTTCAGTATTTCAGTTTCGGCACAACTTACTATTTTTAGCAGTTTTTCGAGTCCTGAACTTCCGAAGACGTTTTGAGGCCCTAAACGACGTTTTTTGGGAAAACGGAGAGCATGGACAATGCTGCTCGTTCAAAATTTGTAGTCCTCGGATAGATATTTCTAACGAGGTATGGTACGCGTCAAACGGAGATCGTAGGCCAAAGTTATGCCCCTGGGAAGTTGAAACACCAATTTACCCAAACGGGGCCCATAGTTTTGGCGCTTCATCTCCTAGGGTTAGGGTTTTGGCTGTTTAGGATTTCCCATTGTTTCTAAATGATAAATAGGCCCTCGAGCCTCATTGTAACTCAGTTCAGAGGCCTGTAGCCGCCACATCTCTTCTCAGAGATAGCTACCAGCGCCCTAGCTAGTTTTATTTCCATTCTGTCTATAAGCAAATTTCAGTTCTTTGATATTAATGAAATAAAGTGTTATTTACGCTGCATCTCTGTATTTCTGGTTATGTGTTTATTCTGTTGCGTTCCTGCATAAATCCAGATCAAGTGGTTATGTGGGCTGCAACAACAACTAATTGGGTTCCCTAACCAGAAGTGAAGATATAACAATATGTACAACCAACTATGTTGATTTTATTAATTGAAGGTTGATTTTTTTTCTATTTGGGTGGTGTCCAAGTGTGGAAAATTTGCAGCATATGGGAGCTAATTGGAGGGCTTGAATTGGTGGTTAGAAGCCCCTCATAGGAGCATATTTCATTGTGGAGTTATTCGGAACTTCGTGGTTGGTGGAGGGCAACAAGAAAGTGTCCAAAGTAGCCCTAGATCAGTGTGAAAAGAAGGACATTGACAATTGTGCAATGGGTGAAGAGTTGAACATAATGTGTAGCTCTTTGATGGATGGAAGAAGCTACTAGATTAGCAGATTGGAACTCAGGTGTTGGCCAACCTAGAGGAGTAGATTGGATCGACTTGTGTTCATTGTAGCAAAAGTGACTTGCAGTAGTGTTAGGTGGAAGCCCTCTTGGAGTCTCTATGTGTTGTTTCTTGATGGACTAAGGGGAAACTAGAGAGCAAAACGAAAGTAAAGGATCGACAGGACAAGATATGACACAGAGGTTGTGATTGTGCACGAGAGAAACGATATTGTCATTGTATCTTGTATTATTGTACCATTGGATATTTGAGGGTCATTCTCCTTGGTACGAAAGCCCTAGACTATTTTATTACTCACTTGGTTTAATATAACGAATATTGGGTTATTATACATATTTGTACAATATTTTGTAAAAACTTGTCTATATTTGTGCATGAGTGATTTAATGTTATTTATATTCCGTTGTGCAAAGTAGCTTTGATGAGATTATTATTTTTGTAGTGTCAATTATTTTAAGATTCTATCCTAGACACCAGGGTCATGGAAATTCGACAGATATTGAGGGCCTTTCGAGATTCCTGAAAGGATTGGACCAATAGACTATCGACTTGCACTGCCTCCGATAATGAAAGTCCATGATGTTTCCCATGTGTCATTGTTTAAGAAGTATGTGAAAGATGCTGATCATGTGAATGATTGTTCTGTATTATAGGTGGAGCTAGAAAGAGAATTCCAACCAGAACCTAGTGCATTTTGTAGTGAAAGATGCTCATGCTCTGGAATTGAGCAATTGAGCAAGTTAAAGTGCAATGTAAGCACTTTAGGACCAATGAAGCTACATGGGAAATGGCTGATCAGATGTAGGATATGTATCCTCCTCTATTCACTGGTTGAGTGGATGTATTTTGATATATGTTTTGGCATTGTGTTTTGTTCATGTCTATGTGTATGCATATGTATGTAAATATCGCATGGAGTTGTGTTATAAAGCTCTAATAAGCGGTATGGTGTTCATGATAAGTTGATTTTGTTTTCAGTGGTATGATATGATGCAAATACTATATCAATATGTGTTATAAATATCCATGAGCAGCATGTGTTTTGCTGGTTTATAAATGTCATTGAACACCGAGGATGGTGTTCCCAAGAAGGGGAGGGTTTTGTAACAACCCCGATTAAAAATCCAAGTAATAAAGTTAATAAAGGAAAAAATAAGGCCAAGGTCATGGGACACGTATTCCAAGATTAATGTTGGGGCAAAAACATAGTAATGAGGATGATTGATGATTAATTAATGGCTATGGAAGTTGGAAAAGCCATTGGTAAAGGAAAAAATGCATTTATTGGCATTTTATTTATGAAATAAAGGAAAATAGGATAAAAGGGAGAAGAAAGGCCACATATTTGCATGTGAGGAAAGTTGAAGGAAAAATAGAGGAAAATGAAGAAAATAGAGGCCTCAATGATAAAAAGGCTTATAAGGACCAATTCATGTATTTTTGTAAGTTTTAGTTTAGACATCTCTTTTGTTTTATCTCTCTCTCTCTCACACTCTTACGCACTTAGAGAAATCTTGGATCATTCTTGGAGCACATTGGATTTGGAGAAAGAAGTCAAAGGAAAGCATAAAAGCATAAGGGGATAATGGGATCAACGACTACAACTGGATTTATTTGCAGGGACCGAGTTGCATGTATGATTTACTTGCTATTTTTGGCATGCATGGTGTATGCATGTGGTTATTTGGTTATGATCTATCATTGACATGGAGGATTTCCTAGATTGACAGTGGGTTTTCCTAGCCTTTCCATTTCCTGGATAGCCATGGTGTTATGGGTTTTCCAATTTGTTTATGATTGGTGCTCATGTTCCTTATGGTTGTGTGTTGAGTTATTAGTTCCTGGAGCCTTGGTTGGAGAAATGCTCTAGAAGCCCTGGAACAACTTGGGTTAAGTCACTGGCCCTGGAAGCCTTGGTTGGAAAAACACTCTGGAGCCCTTGTTGGGTTGAGTTACTATTCATGGAGCCTTGGTTGGACAAACGCTCTAGAGCCCTGCGAAAGTTGTGGGTTGAGTTACTAGTTCTGGAGCCGGGTTGGAACAAATTCTCTAGAGCCATAGACAAAGGTAGAGACCAATCTTTTGATGTTAGTGATGTCCGACTGTGAGGTGGAATCACTGGTTGAGGATTGAGGTGGTTTGGCCTCTAGAAGCCCTAGTTTGTTTTTTCTTGGTTTATTCCATGAGATCCCACATTCATGCTTGGAATATGGCGCAGGGGTGATTGGCTGAAAGACAAATTTGGTTCAGCCCAATCTATGGTTGGGTGGTACTTGGAAGACCCTGATTTGGTAATATTTTGCATAAGTTAATAAGAGTTATTTCCTATTGTATTCTATGAGTAAATGTCCTTGTTATGATGTGGCTTTGATGGTTGTTCTATCATTGTTATTATTTTGGTTATATGTTGGTTATAAGCATGGTTTCATGATATATTCTAGTTATGGCTCTTATCATGTTTTGAATGGTAAATGATTGGCTATTGAATGCATGATCTAATGAACGTTATGGCAACTATTATGGTAGGGCATTAGACCTTCTTGATGATTTTAAGATAAGTATCAGACCCCTATGTTTAGATATGCATTTATGACCTGTAGAGTACTATGTACACAAAGTATTTGTATAAATGAGTAATTCGGACCTCCAACTTCCCGGGGTCAGAACTTTGACATATGATCTCCATTTGAATATCATAATACCTTGTTTCAAAGATCTCCATGTGGAGAAGAAAAAAAGGTAATGTAATGATCTTGTACTTTTTCGGACTCTCCGTTTTCCCTGAAAATGTCGTTTAAGCCCTTAAAACGACCTTAGAAGTTTAAGGAAACGAACCTGAAAATAATAGTGTTGGGTCAAGTTAGGATTATGAGAGTGTTATCATGTGTCACTGGGTGCTTGCAGTAAGTTATGGACATGTGGACCCCATTTTCCATAAGTGCATCTTGGAAATCAGATCTCACATAGTAACTCTCATCTCATGTTTACTCTGGCGAGCTTGTGAATTTGTGTAAATGTGGGAGGAGGTGTTATAATGGTTGGACAACTTACTCCAAGGAAATGATGGGGCTAGGGAGGATTCAATAAGCAACAATAGATGAACCAATGCAGATTTAGCTATAGTAGATGTAACACTTGTTGCTGCAATTGTGGATGGATTATTAGGAGGCCAGACATAGGTTGGACAACCTGGTCCAAGGTAATGATAGGGGCTAGGAGGATATGGTTGTAGCAACTATAAATGCAACGACTATAGGTTTATCTACAATATATGCAATATGAGTTGTTGTAACAACATATGCAATGAGAGGAGGGGTTTGAAGATGAAGTGGTGCAAGATAAATGGATGTGGGAATAGTTGAACGGTGTAAAGGAAAATGTACAAAGCATTGGTGGTGATACAATCCCATTGGCTATACAATAGGAGAAAGAAGCTTAGGGGAAGAAATGGGAATTCCAAGTGCTTGGGGGAAACCAATGCTCAAACTTGTAATGACATGTAGATTAAATGGGATGAGTGAAGGATGGAATTGGATGGATATGGAAGGGGAAGGAACTGGTAAAAATGACACTTGTATAGACATTTGGAATATATTTGATTAGTATAAAAAAATAAAATTAACAAAAATAAGATAATTAAAATCACATAAAAGTAGATATAATCTAACATATGCTACCAGGTGGGAGGTGATCTGCTAATCCTAAGTAGAGATGGTTACTCAAACTCTCTTGTCGACTCTCGTGGACTGTCACTGTCACTAACCAATAAAATTTACACACATAAAAAAAAAATTACCACTCAACATAATTATGTCCCACAGCTGACATGGAACTATGCAATTTCTAACTATATACATAAATAGAGCTCAAATCGAATGTTTATATATGCATAACTTAAATTCCACTTTGGCGTTGACATTTATGAAATGTTTTAACACATGGAATAAAACTGTGGTTTGCTATGTTAACCGTGGCTCCCAAGAGCGCACCTTAGCTATCTATACATACAATATATGTATCAAGATTTTTGTCTGTATTTAATTTAAGAAGTACTTCCCTAGCGCACTAAATCTAACGCTTTTAATGAGGGAAGATCCTTCTTGTTGTAACGTTCAATTATAATATTGTTATTTGATTGTCGATCAGGCCACCTTGCACGGAATTCTCCCGGGTCGAGGCACATACGTAAATTCATGCGGTGTATCAGTACACGACATTTATCGACCGTGACAGCTGTAGTTATGCTTCGAGTCCTTTGGCATTTTGCGAGGGAAACAGGTTCAGTCTGGAGTATTCATCTAGCTCGCCTGCTTTGGCAATTGGAGTTCTCCCATGGCGCGCTAGGAGGATTCTGCTCCTCGTCGGCTTCTCCGTCACTGAATTCTGATTTAAAGAGGTATGCAACATTCGCCCTATAAACTTATATTTCCACCACATTTTGGTTTCAGGAATTACATCGAAGTCTTCATGGTTTTTCCCTCTATGTTTTATTTAGGTCCTTGAAAGACACGCAGTGTACGCGATGGCTATTTTCCGGGATCGTGGTTATGCCTTTGACCTCTATGGCGACGATAGGTAAGGCACCTCCCTCTCAGCTGTCTCTATTTAGTTTTTGTGGAAAAATTATGATTCCCAGTTCTTCGCAGGTTTTCCCTTCACCAACATCTAACTTCCTTTTGTCGCCTACCAGGGTTACGGTTGCAGACTTTCAGGTAAGCTTTTTATTATTGCCCGGTGGGGTTTAGAGATTTGCATATCAGTATGGTTCTTCGTTAACTTCCTCACCCTTTTTTTTTAATTGGGTTTTCATATATTTTGTGTCTCGCAGGTGAGTTGGTTTTTGTTTGAACCTCCCTTCAGTCTTACTTCTTCACTTTAGTTGCTGTTGAAATCCACTCCTCCTGCCACAGGTACCTTGAAATGTGTCGAGGGTTCAGTAGCAGTTCCGTCATGGGATTTAGATTTTCTTTGGAATGAAACAGGGTTTTTACTTATTACCCAGCTTAGGGTTTAAACTCGCTTAATGCAAATTTCCTTGTAATATTATAGTGCTCTGATACAATAACTTTTTGTAATCCCATGGCTAATATACTTATTACTTGTAAACGGATTCTAGTTTGGAAATTTCTCCTACAGTCAGGGTCCGAACGCCAAATTCGGCCTCTGTTTTACTTATAAATGAATTCCTGAGAGTCTTGTTACTCGTTTACCTGTGCTCTTACTTTAAAATCCACCTTATATCATGTTTATTTGGTTCATAGAGTTGTTGGCATGCATGTTCTCTGTCAGGTAATAACACTCCTAGCAGGAATCGATGAATATTTAGACTTATTGTTACTATTGTGCTAAATGGAGATTTCTGAAACGTTGTAAGCAATTTTATGAGTAGAGTTTTCCTTCTGATTTACAAGAAATACTACAACGTTTAAAATCTTTCCTTTTTACGCATTTTACTGGAGGAGGGTTTTAGAATTCCTTGTTAACTGTTTGTTTAGCTGAATTAATCGGTTTCAACAGCGTGCCGATAGGTAGTTTTGTCTAGACGGCCTACTGTTTAATCTATACTCTGCATAGTTTCCACCTAAGGTGACCGGTCCACCGAGTAAAGACTGTGTATAGTAACTTCTCTTCTAAGTTTTTCCTGAAGCGAGGGCTTGGTAGGGTTTTAGCCCCAACCCGACACCTCAAGCTTCGGGCCTTGCATTTCTTCCGAATGCATACATATTTTTAGTTGATTTTCAAGTAATTTCTGTATCTTGTTCCAACGATGATTTCTAGTTTCCAGTTTTATTTACGATGCTTTATATTTAGTGTAGAAGCTTTAAATGACTTCTAGAAATATGCATATTTTAACCGAAAGAAAATTCTTGCAGAAAATATTTATTTCTTTTCTTTCGTTCTTTCTGTTCTATTTCACATCAGAGGAACAATGGTAAATAAAATCAAAAACTCCTGTTTTTCTCTAAATTAAGGCACCTACTCTGCAATTGCAAATTATACATTCTTTTACTTAGAGGAAGCTAACAGATTTTTAACAGAGCTGCATTTGTCACATCCTTCAGAAGACATGTATATAAAAATATTTGACCAGTCTTGTGTTAAAAAAAAAACCTTTACAACACATATTTAACCTGTAACCTACTTAAACTCAGGTTCTGCATACTTATCTGGAACATAAAATCTATTTCCTCAAGTTGTGGTCCTCCCAACCATCCAAGTGAGGCAATCACGTCCTCACTTTCCCCTTAGCTTCAAAATCCAGGTTGGTGCCACGAGAATAACAGTGGAATGTACTCTGCTGTGACCTCTGGAAGCCTTTCCAATCACACACAAGTATTCTGTCCTTTCAAGGGTTGCAGAAAGATACTTTCCACTGGTGCCTCCAGCTCTAGAAAATACTTTCCCCTTTTTTGCCCAAGTTTTTCAGAACCCCCTCTCCTCTCCTGGATTCCAACTTTATCCACTGAGGAGAGGGTAACTATTTTTCCAACTGTCCCCAACCACCACCTATTCTGAGAAACTATCACCAACAGCTTAAGAGGTTTTCTTTTCATTCATTGGTTCCTCCTATTAATTTCATAAAAAAAAAATAGTAATTTGTCTCAAAAACATAACAATAAAGTCTTTCTTGTCAGGAAATAAAATAAACAAATTGTTTTTAACTAGTTAATGCTAGTTAATTCTTAATGAGGTTGTCACATCTTCCCCCCCTAGAAGTAACACCGTCCTCGGTGTTTTCAGCCCATCTTTGCAAAGAGTTCCGAGTAGGTTTCCTGCATAAACTTTTCACCCTCCCAAGTAGCTTCGTTCGGTCCAAAGTGCCTCCACTGCACTTTCACCTGGGTCACTACTCTTTTACGGAGTTCAGTTTCCCTACGATCAAGTATGCGTAGCGGTTCTACCAGAAATTCTCCGTCTGGTTCTACCTAGAAAGGAAAACAACAGGATTACCAATCAGTATATTTTAAATTTATTCAAACTTCTAGTTAGGATTTGTTTCTACTCTTTCTTCCTACCTGAATGTTCTGCCAATGAATTACATGTTTTTCATCATGCACATATCGCTTTAACAAGGATACATGGAACACATTGTGTACTTTGATATGACTAGGCAAAGCTAGTCTATAGGCTACTGGTCCCACCCTTTCCAAAATTTGGAAAGGTCCACAGTAACGGGGAGCTAATTTGGTGCAAGAAGTCCACCTTAAGGTACTTATTTTAGGCTTAATTCTTACATATATGTGGTCTCCTACCCTGAATTCACGGTAGGATCTTTTCTTGTCTGCAAAGACCTTTTGTCGGTCTTGCGCAGTCTTCAAATTTTGCCTTATTCTTTTTACTTCAGCTTCCAGTTCAGCCAACATTTCTGGTCCCAACATTAATTTTGTCTTAGGACTGCTCCAGTTTATCGTTGTACGACATTGCCGACCATACAACGCTTCAAAGGGACTCATTTTCAGAGATTCCTGATATCCATTGTTGTATGCAAACTCCACAAGGTGTAGGTAATCTTCCCATTTGGCTAGCTTCTGCATTACATACATGCGCAACATATCTTCCAAAACTTGGTTTACCCGCTCTGTCTGCCCATCAGTTTGAGGGTGATAGGCAGTACTGAAGTGTATCTGTGTTCCTAGACCTGAAAACAAAGTTTTCCAAAATGCGGATGTAAACTTAACATCCCGGTCTGAAATCACGGTCTTAGGTATACCATGCAACCTAAAGATTTCCTTCATGAATATGTCTGCAATATGCACTGTTTTGTAGGTAGATTGTACAGGTATGAAATGGGCAGATTTACTTAATCTGTCCACCACTACCATAATTGAATCATTCAGTTTCCTTGTTCGAGGTAAACCCGTGATGAAATCTAAAGAGATCACCTCCCACTTCCATTCAGGAATGGGTATGGGCTGTAGTAGCCCTGCAGGGTGCTGATGCTCCACTTTAACCTGCCAACATTCCAAACATTTACTTAGATACTCTGCAATGTCCCTGTTGTAGCACAATATCACTCAGCAAAAAGGTCGAGAGAAGCTCTGGGCAATTTAAGGTTGCTGAGGAACAATTATTGAAGCAGTATTGGTCAGTCATATCCTGAGTTGTCTACTGATATTAGTGCTCTCCAGAGAGATGTAGAGCAACAGAATTCTAGACAGGGTAAAAGGAATGTAAGTGACCGAGTTCCCATGTATAACCCTGGAAATTTTGTTAACAGGAAAACTGAAAATAATCAAAGGAGAACAAGTCTTGAAAAGGAAAATACATCTGATTCTCTGCAAATAAATGCGGAGAGAAATTTGACAGATGATGTTGCCACAGGGCCACATACCACAAACTATGAAGGGATGATATTGATTGTTTCCTTGCTATGTTTATGCCTTAGAAGTGTTACGCTTACAAAATCAAGGAGGGGTGCTATACTGTTATTGCGACGCTGTTCATATTATATTGATGATGAGGCCCGGTTGCAACATGTTCCTCCTTATGTTGTCGCTATGCTTTCTGATCCAGCTACTATTGTGCGGTGTGCTGCATTGGAAACTATCTGTGATATATTATCATTAGTCCAGGAGTTCCCCCTAGTGATGCAAAGATATTTCCAGATTATATTCTTCCTATGCTCTCAATGTTACCAGATGACCCTGAGGAGAATGTTCACATTTGTTATGCCGAGAACATATATAAGATTGCTGCAGCTGCTTCTCGTTTTCTAATAAGATCACAGTCTCTGAATGAGATGACCATTTTAGATCGATTAAATGTTTCTAATAAGGCCAACAAAGTTCCATTTGGTCCATCTCAATTTCTGGGGTCACAAACTCCTGGGTATCAACAGAATGGTAATGGCAATGCGGAACTTGCACGGTTACAGCAGACAATAGCTCAGGTTATACAAGATTTGGTGATGAAACAAAACTTCAAATGCTAGGCAATACTTCTGGTAGTGGTGATGGTAGTAGCAATGGAGCATTCTTTAGAGCTGTTCTTCTAGTTCGGCGTGCTAAGTATGATGAAGCTCGGGAATTTGTGGAGCGAGCTAGGAAATGCTTGGCCACTGAACTTGCCGCTTTGGATATACTTCGACTGCTTACTTTGTGGTTCAACTATGGGGCTACTGCTCAGGTGCAGGTTGCTTTGCAAGAAGGGTTTTCATATGTTAATATTGATACCTGGTTGGTAGTATTGCCACAGATAATTGCAAGAATTCACTCAAACATTATAGCTGTAAGAGAATTGATTCAGTCACTGTTGGTGTGAATTGGAAGAAGCCACCCACAGGCTCTAATGTATCCATTGTTGGTTGCATGCAAATCAATAATTTTACTGCGTAGAGCTGCTGCTCAAGAAGTTGTTGACAAAGTGCGGCAACACTGTGGTGTTCTGGTGGATCAGGCTCAGCTGGTTTCAAAGGAGCTCATCAGAGTAGCTATAGTGTGGCATGAAAATGTGGCATGAAGCATTGGAAGAAGCTAGCCGCTTATATTTTGGCGAGAGGAATGTAGAGGGAATGTTGAATGCGCTTGAACCACTACATGTGATCCTAGAGGAGGTTGGAACTACATTGAAGGAAATAGCTTTTATTCAGGCCTATGGTCGAGAATTACAGGAGGCTCATCAATGTTGTATGAAGTATCGAAGAACTGGGAAAGAAGCTGAGCTCACTCAGGCATGGGATCTATATTATCATGTTTTCAAATGCATAAACAAACAACTTATTAGTCTTACCACGTTAGAACTACAGTATGTCTCTCCAGAATTACTTTCTGCTCATAATCTGGAATTAGTTGTACCGGGAACATATCGTGCAGGATCTCTAGTGGTTAATATTGTGGGTTTTTCTTCACAGTTGCTTGTCATAACATCAAAGCAACACCCTCGAAAGTTGACCATCTATGGAAGTAATGTTGATGATTATGCTTTTCTGCTTAAGGGTCACGAAGATCTGCGACAAGATGATCATGTCATGCAGCTGTTTGGTCTAGTGAACACTTTGTTGGCAAATGCACCACAAACTGCAGAGAAATATCTCTCTATTCAATGATATTCTGTGATTCCGTTGTTTCCAAATATTAGTTTGATAGGATGGATTCCTAATTTTTATACTCTCTATCATCTTATTCGTGAATATAGAGATCCAGGAAAGATGTTTGTGAATTTGGAACATCGGTTGATGCTAGCATTTACTCCGGATTATGAACATTTGCCACTAATAGCCAAAGTTGAAGTCTTGGACATGTCGCCATATATGAGTGGAATTGGTGACAAGTCACCATTATACAATCTGTATGTAGTGGTTGTGCATTCGGATGTGCTGAATGCTTCATTTTTCGGTCATTATATATGCTATGTAAAGAATTTGAAAGGGATGTGGTGCAAAATCGATGACAGAAAAGTGATTCCAGCTGGCCTTGATATGGTGATGCCAGATTTCTCTTCAGTGGCTCTGATGAAACCTCTTGCAGTACTGATAGTAACAGGGATTCAACAAGCACAGTGGATTCAGCTGAAACAGTGTTTGGAGACCCATACCTTGAATGTGGTGGTTTGCAACGCAGATAATATTGAAGCTGAATCGACAGCTTGGATCAGCCAGCTCAGATCTAACGGTTTGCGGGGGCTCAAAGTAAACGAATTTTATGGGAGATGGCACCCTCGTAAAATGGTTTGATCGAAACCACTATTCACAAAATCGACGGCTGTGATGTATTACGGCACCTCCGATCCATTTCTTAGAAACCGCTATCATTACCCCCCATAGGTAGTTTTGGGTTTTCCAAAACCATGGGTGACTTTGTTGGTACGTATGGGTGTAGTGGGACCCAAAATGTACCATTGATTCCTCTTGCTTGCGTTAGAGTAAGGTTTTATTTTCAGTTTTATATTATATATATTATATATATAATATTAAAACAAGCTTTTTGTAACTGTAATTAATGCCAAAATTTTCAAGAATCAGTTTTAAAAACTGATCATAACAGCTAGTTAGAAGAAATAACAGATATAAAAGCAGAGATAAGGGGAGAAGAGAAGGTTCTGAGTTTTGGGAACCTGAAAGCAAAATTTTGTACTCCAGAATGGCAAATCAATGAAAAGAATGCAGGTTTCTAGCATTTGTTTATGCTGAAAAGTTTTTCTAGTTTACATATTGTTCTCATGTCCGTGAATGAAATAGAGTGATTTGAGTTGCGGGTCTCTTTATACTTGTGTATCTAAGAGTTAAACACACCTTAATGTGCGCTCTCTATTTTTACCTTATCTATACATAATTCTTCTGAGTTTTGAAGTGGTAGATTCTGTTTTAAACAACATATCAGTTTTAAATTCCTTTCTCATTTTCTCCCATTCAATCATTTCAGTATAAGTGAAATATAGCACTGCATAACATGCATGGGTTTTCTGTTTAAGGGGTCATACAATCAATGTTTTAAGGGTTTTAAATACAGAGACAAAACATATTCATTTGTGACAGAATTAGATAATGTCTCAAGCACTGATTCCTTTACACAGCAAGGAATTGTTTTCTTGAGGAACAACAGTCCCTACACATACCTGGCCAGTAATCATCTTTCTTATTGCCGTGAGCATATTTTGATAGCCTGGATGGCCAGCGTAGTTGCTGCGATGGTATTCATTCAGGATTAACTCCTTAAGACTTGCACGATTAGGAACATAGATTCTTCCACGAAAAGTTAACATTTGTTCCTTGTTGCTTCCATACTCTGATGGATTACCATGCTCCTTATCCTTTTCCATTTGTTGCCACAAGAATTTATATTCAGGATCCTTCCGCGCTTCTTCCTTCAATTGCTCTGAAAATTGGCTTTCTGGTTGACTATAGTACATTGTATATATTCCATGCAATTTTCTGCTCAATGCATCTGCAACTCGGTTTTATTTTCCTTTAACATGTTGTATATCCATGTCAAATTCACTCAAAAAGGCATTCCACCTTGCTTGCCTAGAGTTTAAATCTGTTTACTTAAAATAGTTAGTCAAGCTGCTATGGTCTGTTTTAAGTACAAATCTTTTACCCAGCAGATAATGCCTCCATACTCGGAGGGCATGCACTACTGTTGTGAGTTCCAAGTCATAAGCAGAGTATTTTTGTTCATGTTCTCTCAACTTTCTGGACTCATAGGCTATCACTTTGCCTTCTTGTGTTAATACTGCACCAACTCCTTCCTTGCTGGCATCAGTACACACCACATAGTCTTTATTGGGGTCAGCTACCTTCAGTACTGGTGCTATGGTTAGGAGTTGTTTCAACTTTTCAAAGCTGATCTGACATTCATTCATCCATTTGAAAGGTTTTCCTTTCTTTTGCAAGGATGTAATAGGATAGGCGATTTCATAAAACCCTTCAATAAATCTTCTATAATATCCAGCTAGACCCATAAATGATCTAATTTCTGCCACATTTTGAGGTACTCGCCATTCCAATATGGTTTTGATCTTTTCGGGATCAACAACTATTCCTTTCGCTCACACAACGTGTCCCAAGTATTGGATTTCTGATTTAAAGAAATCACATTTGCTAAACTTAGCATAAAGCCGATGCTTCCTCACTATTTCCAAAACTATTCTCAGATGTTCCTTATGTTCCTCCTCACTTTTTTAGTATATTAATATGTCATCTATGAAGATCAGTACAAAGTTGTCTAAAAACTGATGAAAGATGCCATTCATCAACCTCATAAAGGTTGCTGGCGCGTTTGTCATTCCAAAGGGCAGTACCACAAACTCATAATGCCCATATCTAGTACGGAATGTTGTTTTTCAAACATCCTCATCCTTGATTCGTATCTGATGATATACAGACCTCAAATCTATTTTAGAGAACACCTTATCACCTCTCACTTGATCGAATAAATCATCGATTCTGGGTAAAGGATACTTATTCTTAACTGTCAGCTTGTTGAGCTACCAGTAGTCCATACACATGCGTAAGGTTTCGTCCTTATTTATAACAAAAAGAATTAGTGCTCCCCAAGGAGACACACTTGGGCGAATATAGCCCTTGTCTAACAGTTCTTGTAGTTGTATCTTCAACTCAGTTAATTCTGGTATACTCATTCTATAAGGAGCTCTTGACACCAGAGTGGCTCCAGGCAGCAATTCAATGGTGAAATCGATATCCCTTTTAGGTGGAAAACTAGGGATGTTTTCTAGAAAAACATCTAGGAATTCCTGTACTACAGGAATATCCTCCATATCTGTAGCCTTCCCCTTGGATTCTGCATACCCTACTTGAATTGCGTACAGCTGACATCCCTTTCGGATACACTTGCCCATCTGAGACGCTGTTATGGGGCGTAATTGTACAGGCTTTTTAATTCCTTTAATTTCCTTACGCGTACCATCTTGCGTTCTGTAATAAATTGTCTTTTCTTTGCAGTCCACTAGGGTCCAGTGTTTTTCCAGCCAGTCCATTCCCAATAACACATCATACAACCCCAATGGTAGAACATTTAAGTCTACTTGCAATTGTTGTTCTGCCACCTCCAGTATGCAGTTAGCAATTTTCGCGGTTACCTTGCGTTTTTCCCTGGTAGCTAATTGAACTAACCAGGAATTTTTAAATTTCTTTTCTTTTAAATTGCACAAGTCCACTAGTTTAGGACTTACATAACTTAAACTTTCTCCAGGATCTATTAAAATCGAAACAGGTTTAGATAGTATGGTACCTTCCAATTCAATCATTGTGCGCTGAAAGTCAACCTGTCGGTCCTCCAAGGCTGCATTTATACGTGGTGTTGTAGACAAATATTTTCACTCCTAGAGACAGCCTAGAGTTGCCATAGACCAGTGCCTAGGACATCTTAGCATAGCAAGGAGTGCACAATAAAACTTGGGTGTCAATCCAAAGGCTCTCCTGCTATCTCTTGTAAAACAAGGAAATTAATTTAAATGGGACCGAACCTTACAGAGACTGCCACGGGGAAAGTAATGTTGCAGAGACAAGATGCAAAGCTCCAATACAAAAGCATCAGATAGTTAAGAGACAATTTACTGTAAAGAGGGCCGATTCAGATAATATGCCACAGAAATCAAATATCAGAAGGTGTATGCGGTGAAAGAAACATAAGAAGATATTAGTTGTCTTTGGTCTGATACCCAGATACACAACAGAATCATATATGGGCTTGTCAATCTAAGAATCCATACATGATAATGGAATTTTAAAATCACCCTCCCAAAGCAACTAATATAGCAGAAAGATGGATGAAATGAACATGAAACAATATATCATGCCTGAGCCATATTTAAAGCGCTTGACTGATCCAAGTATGGGTATCAACTAGGATAAATCCTTACCTAAAATCAGTGAGCCACTCGCATTCCAGTACATGATACAAGAAGGTGGGTAAAATGAACTGTTATATTAAGCACATAAAAGGAAGTTACACATTGTGAGATACCAAAGACCAGAATCCTCTAATACAGATAAAAATCCTCCTCACTGAGACCCTACGGGCTCTGAGCCTTCATACAAGAGTTTTTACAAGATGTATACAAAAATGCATTTCACTACACAATTCTCTGATAAAAATATGGAACCCTTACAATGTCTTTTTTTTGGGGTTTTATAGGAGAGACTGAAAACTCTAGAGAATGAGGTAGGTGATGCACATTTAATTTTCTTAATTCAAACAAAAAAGGCGGAAACATTCGCGCCCATACTGTTCAATTAATATGTTGTGCTATAGGTACTCTGAGGCCGGCTCTCTGAAGTAAATGCTGTAGGTGCAAATTTCTCCAGGGATAAGACATGAAGAATAAAATATGTAACATCCTGTACTTTCCTGAGAGAAAAATCTATTGACGTTAAACCTGGAGGATATGATTTTTATATACTTGTACTCTTTGCCTTCTGAATGCTGGATTGCTATTTAAAATATTCGGCTCCCGATGTTGAATTCCTTGCTCTCTGACTAATACTCTTTGCAGCATCATTAATTACTCCATCTGTGGAAAATCTATGTTTTAAATTACTCTGGAGGGTTTGGTATAATTTTACCATGGCTTCTTTAATGAAAGCCATGTCATGGCAACTACCCGGGGTATTTCTTCATAAACTCTACCTCTGCAAACTGATCCTCTGGTACGTCTTCGATTTCTGTAATGGATGCGGAGATTAATGGTGATTTCGCGTCACTGCAACCTGCAAAACCCACAAACATGTTAAAGAAACCAGGCGCAAGGGTGGTGGATGTGGCAGTGACCACGGGATGGTGATGTGGACTGAGTGAAGCGATGAGGAGATGCAGGGTGACAGAGGAACGAAAGGTGGCAAAGAAAAATACAGTGGGGCGACGATGAATGAGGCAGAAGTTCATAACATGAACATTGAAATATGACACGTAAACGGAACATATGAATTGTGTAGGAAGAACACATCGCACACGTGGAAATTATGACGTGGGGATGGACCAGGTCAACGGCTGGGAAAACAAACGATCTGAGCCGCACGATCCTTAAACGAGATCAACGGTTTAAACTGCGTCGGGCGGTGAGGTAGTGGTGGGCCACAAGCGTTATAAACTTGGTTTAAAACACATGCAACTTCGAAGAGTGGTCACCGTCGGATGAAGGCCTCAAAATCTGACGGCTCACGCTAATTTCGCTGCGCGTCCGGGATCGAACGTTAACGTGCGAAATAGGGTTGTATTGAAACAGTGACCTGGGACGCGTGGCGCCTACTGAATGGAATCACTGTGTTTTGAGGAATATCGCCTCCCCTGCAAAGGCGGTGCGAGGAAAACGGGCCGGTTTTTGAACAGTGGAGGTGGGGCGGGGTCCACGAAAGCAATGGGTTACGGTGCGTTGATTTGTTTTTGATCAGACGGCTCGGAGCGGGCCCGATAGCCTTATACAGTAGACGCCTTTTGACATAGCACAGGGTTTCGGGGTTGGGTCATGTGAAAAAGGAGGCGCAGAGACTAAGACCCAAAGGTGATAAGCCCAATATATTTTCAAATCTGAATTTTCACCCTTTTAGAATGCGATTTTGAAACCAAGGGAGGGCAACGAGGGGCAGTCAATGAGCTTTGCAAGCCAGGACGAGGGAACTGGATGATTCGAACCATACTTCATGGGGAAATTTTAATCAGGGAGTGATCGTGATCAACATCGGCTCCACCTGGGGATGGCACGTTCATCCCTGGACGTGTCGAGAACTCTGCAGACCTTCAGATACTCTTTTAGATGACTTTACTATTTAGTCCCTCTGTATGTTCACTTCATAATTTATTGGCACGCCGACCCTATTTAAACAAAACTGTACCAAAAACTAATATACAGTATGGTACATCAGGCATTTTCAGCCTAAATCAGAACTGGAAATAGGGCTTTAGAAATTGGCCGTTTACAGGGGCATCCAACCAGTCGCCCTGTAAATTCTCCAATATGAACGTGTTATTGCCTCCCTGTTCCACAATTTTAAATGGGCCGAACCAGAGTGAGTCAAACTTGTCATGTTTTCCTTTTTCAGCCCTTTGGACATCCCATCTGAGCACCAGATCTCCAATCTGCAACTTCCTGTCTTTAGCATGTTGATCGAATATGTGTTTCATTTTATCCTAATATTCTGTTAATCTCCGATTTACTTGGCCCCGCATTTCCTCTAATTCCACCAATTGATTGATTCTTCTGATCATACCATCAGGTTCCTCCTGACTTTCTTGCATGAAACGTGCCACTGGTAAAGCCAGTTGTACAGGAAACACTGCTGCTCGTCCATATACCAATTCGTATGGAGATTTCCCAGTTGCTCTCTTACTGGTGATTCTATTAGCCCATAAAGCAAATTTCAATTGGGAATCCCAATTCTTCTGATTTTCATTTATTGTCTTCTTCAAAGCCCTCACTAGAGTTTTGTTGGAGGATTCTGCTAAGCCATTTCCCTATGGATAGTAAGCTGTGGAGTGCTTCAATGTAATATTATACTGCTGGCAGAAATTTACAAATTTTTCAGACTTGAAGGCCTGTGCGTTATCTGTCACTATTCTAGCGGGGCAGCCAAACCGGGATATGATATTTTCCTCCATGAATTTGATGACCACAGTATCTGTAGCATTCCTTGTAGGTATGGCTTCCACCCATTTTGTAAAATAATCTGTGGCTGTTAATATCCATTAATGTTGTCCACTGGAGGGTGGGTGAATTTTACCTATAAAATCTATTCCCCATTGTTGAAATGGTTCATCTACATGCACTGGAATCAAGGGCAGAGCTGCTAACTTTTGCCTTTCAGCAAATTTTTGACACTTATCACATGCTCTAACCCAAGCAAAAACATCTCCAAATAATTTTGGCCAGCAGAAACCAGCCCTTAAGATTTTATGAGCTGTGGCCCTCCAGCTGTAGTGTTCTCCACAGATTCCTTCATGAAATTCCATCATTATACTTTCTACTTCATCCTCTGTGAGGCACAATAATAGGATGCCCGAAGGATCTCTCCAATATAATCGGCCATTAGCAACTATGTATTTCTGTGATTTCAGTCTCAAAACCCTGTATTTTGCTTTATCACAACTTGGAGGACAGCTGAGTGTCAAAAGATATTCAACTATTTCTTTGTACCATGGAGTAGTGAGATATTTTATATGTGTTTTTTGAGTGGCTACCTCCAATCCTTGCTGTTCTTTTTCTTTCTCAGACTCTCCATTTGCTATCATAGACAAATTTATGCCCAGAGCCTGGTAGTTTGATTCAGATAGAATTTTTGTGAGCCCCTGTCCTTTGATCAACTTGGTAGGGCGGATATCTAGATCATACTCTTGTATTTTAGCAATCCACCTTCCCCTTTTTCCTTCACTGTCTCCCTAAACAAGAATGTCTTTAACAGCTGCAGTAAGGACAAATGCAGTAATGTGGGACTGCAAAATATACATGCGGAAAGCTTTGAGAGATTTTACCAGGGCATAGGCCTACTTCTCCAATATATTATACTTCAGTTCTGCATCATGGAGAACCTGGCTGAAGAAGGCAATAGGCTGCTCATATCCTTCTTCATTTTTCTGTAGCAGAACTCCAGCTACTGTATGAGGTGATGCAAAAGAAAAGATTATAAATGGTTTAGCATAATCTGGTCCAGCTAGCACAGGAGCTTCAGCAAAGGCAGCTTTAATTCTAGCAAAGGCCTCCCGTGATTCTTGTGACCACTTCACCTCATTATTCTTCTTTAGCATATCTGTTATATGCCTAACTATCTCAGCATAGTTAGGAATAAATCTTCTCAGAAAATTGATACGACCTAAAAACACTTGCACTTCTTTTCTATTCCTGGGAAGGGAAATACCATTAATAACCTCCACTCTTTTAGGGTCTATCTTTATACCATCTTTAGTCACAATGTGCCCTAAAAGCTTGCCTTCCTCTAATGCAAATAAAGACTTTTGTGGATTAAGAGAAAGACCATACCTTCTGCATTTTTCAAAAGTTCTTTGTAAGTGCTCAATGTGTTCAGCATCATTTTTTGAGAACACTGTAATATCATCAAGGTAGACCACCAAGAATTTATCTTGCTCCCCAACAAAAGCAATGTCCATAGCCCTTTGGAAAGTGGCCCCTGCGTTAATCAGCCAAAAAGGCATCCTGGCATACATGAATGTTCCCCATGGTGTAGTGAAAGCAGTCTTCTTCTGATCCTCGGGGAGTACAGCTACCTAAATATAACCAGAAAAAACCATCCATCATTGACATTCTAGAGGCTCCCACCACTTTCTGCAGGATGTGGTCCATCTTGGGCAGTGGATAGTTATCTTTTAAAAATGCTCTATTTAAATTCCTGAAATCCACACATAGCCTTGTTTCTCCATTTTTCTTTCTGATAGGGACCAAATTTGCAACCCATTCCGAGTACCTTAATGGCACAATTATTTTAGCCTTTAGCAGCTTCTTGATTTCTTTTTCAATGGAGGGAAGCAACAGAGGATTTATCTTTCTGAGCTTCTTCTTATAAGGTTTTGCATCTTCCCTCAGAGGAATTTTATGCTGCATTATATTGATATCAAATGTTTTCAGGTCCTGATAGGACCATGCAAATACATCTTTATAAGTTTGAAATAATTTCAGGTATTTTTCTTTATACTCCTCTGGGACCTTCTTGGATAGCTTTACAATTTTAGGGTCAGCCTCAGTACCCAGATTCAGATCTTCCACTTGATCTTCCTCTACCACCTTACTAGGCTACAATGGGACATCATTTTTATCAAATAATCTTTCTAGAGGCACCAACCCTCTAAGGATGACATTTCCTTTCATCTGCAACACTTTTCTTCCTACCATTTTCTCTTCCCACTTATTTTCTGAAATATCTTCAGCCTCCTCTTCTTCATGATCATCAATCTCCATATTAGAGAATTCTCCTACTGTTTCTAGGAATCTCTTCATTTGTTCCTCATCTTCAAATACTTGCCAATGCTTAATATTATATGGGATTGATGGTCTATAACGTACCTCGATTTCATACCTCAGGAGAGGATTCTGAGGAGGACGAAATGTCCTGGCAGCTACAGCAAGAGAATCTGCCATTCTATTCTGCTCCTGGGGCATGAACTGGATATTGAATGCCTAGAAGAAGTTCTCCACCATGTCCCATACTTCATTTCTATAAGCTCTCAGCCGAGGGTGTTTGGTTTGACACTGATTTTTGACTTGTCTAACCACCAGCTCAGAATCTCCCAAAACCTTTAAACTTTGTATGCCCATGCTCTTGGCTGTCTGCAGTCCTAGCAATAGTGCCTCATATTCAGCCACATTATTAGTAGCTTCGTATTCCAATTTAAAAGACAGTGGCACCCATTTTCCTGTAGGAGAAATTAATAATACTCCAGCTCCGTTTCCTTCTCTTGAATTGGCTCCATCAAAATGTAGAGTCCAGATTCCTGCTTCATGATCTTCTAAAGGCTGCTAAGTCTTGATCTGGCAGAAGGATGGTTCTTGAGCAAATTTTTGATCTTCTTCTAACATCAAACATGAGAAATCTCCTTCTCCTTCTTTGTTGTAGACTAGTGAATTCTCTGAGCTGTCAGCCTTAGTCACCATCTTGACAAATCTGGTTTCTCTGTATAACCTTCTCTCCTGGCCTCCAAAAACAGGGATAGTGGCATAGGTTAAGTCGATCTTGAGTGATCCACCAATTTTTGTTCCCCATGACCTTGACAACAACATGCCAAAGCGAGCTGGGATGTCAGCCACCACAATGTCCATTACTACACTTTTTGCTGGAATTTGGGCCAGATTGACCACTAAATCTTTAATCATCCCTAGACATTTAACTCTTTTGGAATCAAATGAATATAGGTCTTTATATGGGAGTGTGATTTGTAATCCTAGTTGTTCCATGACTGATAGAGGCATAAGATTATGGGATGCCCCAGAATCTAACATACAATTGTGTAACAACAGGTCATGAATCACTAGAGACACATAAAAAGGAGGAGTAGAGGGGTTTATCTCCTCGACATGTGGGCCAAAAACTACCGTGGGTCTTTCTTCTTGGAGGTTAAGACTATCTGGAATAATGGATGCTTCAAGAGGGAACAATAAAGAAGTGACTTGAGATTGATATGCAGGTTGTTTCAACAGTTCAGTCAAAGGGACTGAGATTTTGACTTTCTCAAGTTCTTTTTGCAAATTGAAAGCAGGAGGGGACTTTTCTATTACAGCTTCTTTTGACTCTTTATTTTCGGCTGGAGGTTTAACTTTTTTTGATACAGACTCAACATTAGGAGGAGTGACTACTTTTGAGGAAGAAGGAATTTGATCATTAGACTGCAGAAGAGTATTTAGAGGACTCTTACCTTTTTCTGTTACTTTCTTCATTATTGGCTCCTTTTGAGCGGGTGCTTCCTTTTGGAGAGGCTCTTCTTCTTGATCCTGAGTTCGAGTTCTCTTCCTGGAAGATCTGAGATCATATCTTTTATTGAAATGTGCTTGCATGAAATAATTAAATTGTTTGCAATAGTGATCAATTTCTGCATCTTCTGTATCTCTGATCTCTTCTTCTTCTAATGGGCATTCTACTTCATCATTGTTTGAGAAGGCAAGATTTGCATCTTGCAGTTCATAGGCAGCATCATCAGTGGAGTCATCTACTGGGCCTTCCAGGTATAATGGGTGTGGCACCTGATCTTGTTGCTCCTTAGCTTCCCTTGGCAATATTTGCAGGGGTGGCTTTCTATACTGAGGATTATAACCCCTGTTTGGAGTGTTCTGGAAGTTCTTGGAAGTTGAGTTCTTGGTCTCCAATTCAAGCTTGACCAGTTTATTGGAAAGATTCTTAATCATTTTGCTCATTTCTTCAATTTTATCTGAATCCTTATCCTAATTAGAAGTAGATACTTCTTCTTTACCTCTTCTTCTGGTATCCTGTTCAGATTTTCCTCTTAATTTTCCAGTGGAGGCAAAATTTGCTTCCAACTCAAGAGCATCTGACTGAGCATCGTCTAGGGTGGCAGGCTTTCTTTCCCTGAGAGAGAAACCAAAATCTGAGTCAAAGGCTGCTATGAATACAACTTTGGCGGCATTCTGATGAGGCTTCATATCTGCAGGGAGGTTTAGATATAACTTATTAAATCTCTTGATAAACTCTGACACCCCTTCATTATGTTTCTTCTTGAGTGTATTGAATTCAGTAAGGTATTGTCCATGATCTTTCTTCTCTCCCCACTTTCTGAGAAAAATATTTTCCATATCATCCCAAGTGGTTATGGAACGGTTTCCCAACGTATTGAATCATTTTCTGGCTTCACCATCCAGAGATTGAATGAACAGTATTAAGACCACATCTAGATGTTCAACATTAAAGTTCTCTGCAAAAGAGCAGAAAGTCTCAAGATGTTTTTGAGCATCAATTTCATTTTCCCCAGTGAATCTGGGCAAGATCTTCAAATAATCTTGTGGCATATCATTTAACACTTGAGGCAATGCTAGGGGAGCATACTTGTTCAACAAGAAGGCTCGAACGTTAGCCATTGGAGGAGGTGGGGTTGTGCAACAATCTGGTGTACAAATGGAGGAAGAGGAGGAGGTGGAAGTGGAGTATGAGTAATAATAGGAATATATTGTACAGCAGCCTGGGGTGTTGATGGGAACAGTTCATGGTTAACAGCAGCTACTTCAGTGACCTCTTTAACCTCTTCGACTTCAGGAGTAGGGTGAAGATTAGCTTTAATTCTAGCACCTCCCCTAGGCGGGCTATCTGAGTAATAATCTATGTCTCCCATAGTGGAGTCGGGATTTTCTACTGGAACTTCTTAAGAAGAAGAAGATGGGTAATCTTCTATGGGAAACTCAGGAATTTCGGCACGGACTGATTTCTTTTCTTTCCAATTTCTCCTGTGTATAATCTTTTCTGGGTCAGACACTGAAGGTATCTTTGATTGTGACGCATCTGACCTCAAATGTGGCTTACGGGGAGCCAGGACTACCAATAGATTTATCAAATAAACAACAGTGGAGTCGCCAAGGTGAGAGATATGCAACTCTTCAACTCTCTGTGCTCACCTGATTAGAGAGTGAATATGATTTGTCGAGGGGAAACTGATATTCTTAAATTCGTCCCCGGCAACGGCGCCAAAAAGATGTTGTAGAAAAATATTGTCACTCCTAGAGACAGCCTAGAGTTGCCATAGACCAGTGCCTAGGACATCTTAGCATAGCAAGGAGCGCACAATAAAACTTGGGTGTCAATCCAAAGGCTCTCCTGCTATCTCTTGTAAAACAAGGAAATTAATTTAAATGGGACCGGACCTTACAGAGACTGCCACAGGGAAAGTAATGTTGCAGAGACAAGATGCAAAGCTCCAATACAAAAGCATCAGACAGTTAAGAGACAATTTACTGTAAATAGGGCCGATTTAGATAATATGCCACAAAAATCAAATATCAGAAGGTGTATGCGGTGAAAGAAACATAAGAAGATATTAGTTGTCTTTGGTCTAATACCCAGATACACAACAGAATCATATATGGGCTTGTCAATCTAAGAATCCATACATGACAATGGCGTTTTAAAAGCACCCTCCAAAAGCAACTAATATAGCAGAAAGATGGATGAAATGAACATGAAACAATATATCATACCTGAGCCATATTTAAAGCGCTTGACTGATCCAAGTATGGGTATCAACTAGGATAAATCCTTACCTAAAATCAGTGAGCCACTCGCATTCCAGTACATGATACAAGAAGGTGGGTAAAATGAACTGTTATATTAAGCACATAAAAGGAAGTTACACACTGTGAGATACCAAAGACCAAAATCCTCTAATACAGATAGAACTCCTCCTCACTGAGACCCTACGAGCTTTGAGCCTTCATACAAGAGTTTTTACAAGATGTATACAAAAATGCCTTTCACTGCACAATTCTCTGATAAAAATCTGGAACCCTTACAATGTCTTTTTTCTGGGGTTTTATAGGAGAGACTGAAAACTCTAGAGAATGAGGTAGGTGATGCGCATTTAATTTGCTTAATTCAAACAAAAAAGGCAGAAACATTCGCGCCCATACTGCTCAATTAATATGCTGTGCTATAGGTACTCTGAGGCCGGCTCTCTGAAGTAAATGTTGTAGGTGAAAATTTCTCCAGGGATAAGACATGAAGAATAAAATATGTAACATCCTGTACTTTCCTGAGAGAAAAAACTATTGAAGTTAAACCTGGAGGATATGATTTTTATGTACTTGTGCTCTTTGCCTTCTGAATGCTGGATTGCTATTTAAAATCTTCGGCTCCCGATTTTGAATTCCTTGCTCTCTGACTAATACTCTTTGCAGCATCATTAATTACTCCATCTGTGGAAAATCTATGTTTTAAATTACTCTGGAGGGTTTGGTAGAATTTTACCATGGCTTCTTTAATGAAAGCCATGTTATGGCAACTGCCCGGGGTTTTTCTTCATAAACTCTACCTCTGCAAACTGATCCTCTGGTATGTCTTCGATTTCTGTAATGGAGGCGGAGCTTAATGGTGATTTCGCGTCGCTGCAACCTGCAAAACCCACAAACATGTTAAAGAAACCAGGCGCAACGGTGGTGGATGTGGCAGTGACCATGGGATGGTGATGTGGACTGAGTGAAGTGATGAGGAGATGCAGGGTGACAGAGGAACGAAGGGTGGCAATGAAAAATACAGTGGGGCGACGATGAACGAGGCAGAAGTTCATAACATGAACATTGAAATATGACACGTAAACGGAACATATGAATGGTGTAGGAAGAACACAGCGCACACGTGGAAATTATGACGTGGGGATGGACCAGGTCAACGACTGGGCAAACAAACGATCTGAGCCGCACGATCCTTAAATGAGATCAACGGTTTAAAATGCGTCGGGCAGTGAGGTAGTGGTGGGCCACGGGCGTTATAAAATTGGTTTAAAACACATGCAACTTCGAAGAGTGGTCACCGTCGGATGAAGGCCTCAGAATCTGACGGCTCACACTAATTTCGCTGCGCGTCCGGGATCGAACGTTAACGCGCGAAATAGGGCTGTATTGAAACAGTGACCTAGGACGCGTGGCGCCTGTTGAATGGAATTGATGTGTTTTGAGGAATACCGCCTCCCCTGCAAAGGCGGTGCGAGGAAAACGGGCCGGTTTTTGCACAGTGGAGGCGGGGCGAGGTCCACGAAAGAAATGGGTTACGGTGCGTTGATTTGTTTTTGATCAAACGGCTCGGAGTGGGCCTGATAACGTTATACAGTAGACGCCTTTTGACATAGCACAGGGTTTCGGGGTTGGGTCATGTGAAAAAGGAGGCATAGAGACTAAGACCGAAAGGTGCTAAGCCTAATATATTTTCAAATCTGAATTTTCACCCTTTTAGAATGCGATTTTGAAACCAAGGGAGGGCAATGAGGGGCAGTCAATGAGCTTTGCAAGCCAGGACGAGGGAACTGGATGATTCGAACCATACTTCCTGGGGAAATTTTAATCAGGGAGTGATCGTGATCAACACGTGGTATGTTACACGCCACGTCCCCTACCGTTGATGCCTCCTGTAGATTTGCCACAGTTTCACTTTTATTCCGTTGTGGACAGTTTTTATAGTAATGAGCTTCCCCACAGCCCCAACACTGTAGGGGAGGTTTAGAATTCTGCCCCTGCTCTGGTTTGCTTGATGCTTCTGTGGGTTTTTCCTCAGCTGGCCACTTGGTCCTTTGATGGTTTTTACCAAACTGCTTGCTAATGGCGTTCCGTACTGACCCTTTAAAGTTGCTGCTTTTGCTGTTTTTGAAAGTAGAGGAATTCTTTTGATTTTTCTTTGGCTGCCATCCTTTTCCACCGTCCCCCTTGGTCTTATATTGTTGATAGCACATGCGTTCTTTACAAATAGCTTCATCCATAGTTTGGGGGTTAACAAACTCTATTCGCTCCCTCATGGGAGCAGGCAAACTGCTCAAGAACCTCTGCACCTTGGCTTTTTCTTCTCGGAGGTAAGGTACATAACGTAACAGGGAGGTAAATTTCGTGACATATTCATCCATGGTCATTTGGCCCAGCTGAAGATCATGGAATTCCTTGGCCTTGTCATCATAAAATCTTTCTGTTAGGTATTTATCCTTGAAGTACTGCTGAAATAGTTCCCATGTAATATCTCGTTCATCAATGCTGCGAACATTCTTCACCTCTTCCCACAACAGGGTGGCTTTCTCTCGCAACTGGTATATAGCTAATATTGCCTTCATATTGCTGCTATACTCATATACCTGAAAATATTTATTTATATTGATTAACCAAGCTTCAGCTGCTTCTTCTGCCTCTCCATCAAACATTGGTGGCTTAATTTTACGAAATTCCCCTTGCAGTTCCACTTTCTGCCTCTTGAGATCTTGTTGGTCGGACAGGTTTCCCGACTCTACCTCATTATAATTCATGTTTTTGCTCTTTTGGGAGGGGCTCCTCTTAGTCTTACCAGTAGTATTATTCCTGGTTTGCTGCTCATCCTGTTCTGCTGATAATTCTTTTTCAGCACTGGGGTGTTCCATTTCTTGATTTTGTTTGTCAAATAAACTTTTCAGGATCTTTTCTTGGTCGTGTAACAACCTCTCATTATCCCTCCGGACCCTTGTCATTTCTTCTTGTAGTTGTTGTACTGTATTTAGTAGAAATGCAGTTTGATGTTGCTGCTCTTCAAGCATTTGGCTCGTCTTTTGGTGCTGTTCCACAGTTAATTGAACCCACATTTCTGGATTCATCACTGTTGGGCCTTGAGTCTCCTCCGGTTGTGATTGAGATGATGTACCTTCTCTCATTTCTCTCGCTTCCTCTCAGTGCACTATCACATACATAGCTCCATGGTTAGCAGACCCTTAGGATGCCAGTGTAGCAACCGGCTCTGATACCACTTGTCACTGTCACTAACCAATAAAATTTACACACATAAATTTTTTTTTACCACTCAACATAATTCTGTCCCACAGCTGACATGGAACTATGCAATTTCTAACTATATACATAAATAGAGCTCGAATCGAATGTTTATATATGCATAACTTAAATTCCACTTTGGCGTTGACATTTATGAAACGTTTTAACACATGGAATAAAACTGTGGTTTGCTATGTTAACTGTGGCTCCCAAGAGCGCACCTTAGCTATCTATACATACAATATATGTATCAAGATTTTCGTCTGTATTTAATTTAAGAAGTACTTCCCTGGCGCACTAAATCTAACGCTTTTAATGAGGGAAGATCCTTCCTGTTGTAACGTTCAATTATAATATTGTTATTTGATTGTTGATCCGACCACCTGGCACGGAATTTTCCCAGGTCAAGGCACATACGTAAATTCATGCGGTGTATCAGTACACGGCATTTATCGAACGTGACATCTGTAGTTATGCTTCGAGTCCTTCGGCATTTTGCGAGGGAAATAGGTTCAGTCTGGAGTATTTATCTAGCTCGCCTGCTTTGGCAACTGGAGTTCTCCCATGGCGCGCTAGGAGGATTCTGTTCCTCGTCGGTTTCTCCGTCATTGAATTCTGGTTTAAAGAGGTATGCAACATTCGCCCTATAAACTTCTATTTCCACCACATTTTGGTTTCAGGAATTACATTGAAGTCTTCATGGTTTTTCCCTTTGTGTTTTATTTAGGTCCTGGAAAGACACACAGTGTACGCAATGGTTGTTTTCTGGGATCGTGGTTATGCCTTTGACCTCTATGGCACCTCCCTCTCAGTTGTCTCTATTTAGTTTTTGCGGAAAAATTATGATTCCCAGTTCTTCGCAGGTTTTCCCTTCACCAGCATCTAACTTCCTTTTTTCGCCTACCAGGGTTACGGTTGCAGACTTTCAGGTAAGCTTTTTATTATTGCCCGGTGGGGTTTAGAGCTTTGCATATCAGTATGGTTCTTCGTTAACTTCCTCACCCTTTTTTTTAAACTGGGTTTTCATATCTTTTGTGTCTCGCAGGTGAGTGGGTTTTTGTTTGAACCTCCCTTCAGCCTTACTTCTTCACTTTAGTTGCTGCTGAAATCCGCTCCTCCTACCACAGGTACCTTGAAATGTGTCGAGGGCTCAGTAGCAGTTCTGTAATGGGATTTAGATTTTCTTTGGAATGAAACAGGGTTTTTACTTATTACCCAGCTTAGGGTTTAAACTTGCTTAATGCAAATTTCCTTGTAATATTACAATGCTCTGATACAATAACTTTTTGTAATCCCATGGCTAATATACTTATTACTTGTAAACGGATTCTAGTTTGGACATTTCTCCTACAGTCAAGGTCCGAACGCCAAATTCGGCCTCTGTTTTACTTATAAATGAATTCCTGAGAGTCTTGTTACTCGTTTTCCTGTGCTCTTGCTTTAAATCCGCCTTATATCATGTTTATTTGGTTCATAGAGTTGTTGGCATGCATGTTCTCTGTCAGGTAATAAAAATCCTAGCGGGAATCGATGAATATTTAGACTTATTGTTACTGTTGTGCTAAATGGAGATTTCTGAAACGTTGTAAGGAATTTTATGAGTAGAGTTTTCCTTCTGATTTACAAGAAATACTATAGCGTTTAAAATCTTTCCTTTTTACGCATTTTACTGGAGGAGGGTTTTAGAATTCCTTGTTAACTGTTTGTTTAGCTGAATTAATCGATTTCAATAACGTGCCGATAGGTAGTCGTGTCTAGACGGCCTACTGTTTAATCTATACTCTGCATAGTTTCCACCTAAGGTGACCGGTCCACCGAGTAAAGACCGTGTATAGTTACTTCTCTTCTAAGTTTTCCCTGAAGCAAGGGCTTGGTAGGGTTTCGGCCCCAACCCGGCACCTCAAGCTTCGGGCCTTGCATTTCTTCCGAATGCATACATATTTTTAGTTGATTTTCAAGTAATTTTTGTATCTTGTTCCAATGATGAGTTCTAGTTTCCGGTTTTATTTATGATGCTTTATATTTACTATAGAAGCTTTAAATGACTTCTAGATATATGCATATTTTAACCGAAAGAAAATTCTTGCAGAAAATATTTATTTCTTTTCTTTCGTTCTTTCTGTTCTATTTCACATCAGAGGAACAATAGTAAATAAAATAAAAAACTCTTGTTTTTCTCTAAATTCAGGCACCTACTCTGCAATTGCACATTATACATTCTTTTACTTAGAGGAAGCTAACAGATTTTTAACAGAGCTGCATTTGTCACATCCTTTAGAAGACATGTATATAAAAATAGCTGACCAGTCTTGTGTTTAAAAAAATAACCTTTACAACACATATTTAACCTGTAACCTACTTAAAATCAGGTTCTGCATACTTATCTGGAACAGAAAATCTGTTTCCTCAAGCTGTGGTCCTCCCAACTGTCCAAGTGAGGCAATCACGTCCTCACTTGTCCCTAGCTTCAGAATCCAGGTCAGTGCCACGGGAATAACAGTGGAATGTACTCTGTTGTGACCTCTGGAAGCCTTTCCAGTCAGACACAGGTATTCTGGCCTTTCAAGGGTTGCAGAAAGATACTTTCAACTGGTGCCTCCAGCTCTAGAAAATACTTTCCCCTTTTTTGCCCAAGTTTTTCAGAACCCCCTCTCCTCTCCTGGATTCCAACTTTATCCATTGAGGAGAGGGTAACTGTTTTTCCGACTGTCCCCAACCACCACCTATTCTGAGAAACTATCACCAACAGCTTAAGAGGTTTTCTTTTCATTCATTGGTTCCTCCTATTAATTTCATTAAAAAAAAAAATAGTAATTTGTCTCAAAAACATAACAATAAAGTCTTTCTTGTCAGGAAATAAAATAAACAAATTGTTTTTAACTAGTTAATGCTAGTTAATTCTTAATGAGGTACATGGAAATTAAAAAACATTAAGTTTGATGCCCCCCCAATAACTTGGATATTTGCAAAACAACATTTTTTTAAATCTAGCTGAATTATCATTAGAGTAGATAAGAATAAAGTCATTTGACTACCTTTGTCTAAGGTGGCAGTACAATATGAATTCTTGTAGTCATGGTTGCATTGAGATTTAGAAAACTAACATATTCCCATCTTGATATCGATGTATCCTTTCGTAGCATTTGTACATGCCAATAGAACAAAAGTAAAAAAGAAATAATTTAAAGTTACATTTGTTGAAAAAGTTTCAATTATACAATCAAATTTATAACCAATGATTTAGCATTAATTACAAATTATACTAACTCGTTCCATAAAATATCTCATGGATAGGATCCCCCATTGATCCATGGTAAGTATGCCTGCAATGACAACATAGATGTGGTGCTACTTAACTCAAATCAGAAACACTAACTTGCTTGAATGGATTCAATGGTCTACAATCAATGTGGGTTGAAGGTCCTACACCTAGAGGTTTAAAATGCTCCTTCAATGGATCTTGTCTAGAGGTTGCCACAAATGAATTATGCGACAGTAAGTGTGAGGTGCGCTATCGCATTGCGAGCGTTAGCAAGGTGATCTAAAAGTTGAGAAGTGTCTATGGGAGGTTGGACATATACCTAGGAGGACGTGGCCCTTTCAATGGATTATGGATCATAAGTTTAAGTTGTTTAATTTACAAAGTTCAAATACCTTGAAAGTTTTTCAAAGTGTGGAATCAATTTATGCATTAAAAAACAAAAAACAAAATTTAAAGAAAAATGGTATAATAATTTCTAGAAAAATTAAGTATTTCATCTATTAATAAGAAAAAATATATATTTTTAATATTTTTTAATATAATTTTTTATAAATTTATATTATTTATATAATTAATTGTAGTTATTTCTATATATTAATTAACAAATATAAATGTATGATTAATGAATAACGATTTTTAATTATTTTCAAATACTATATTGTATGGATTTATGTCACACTAAATAAAAATATATATATAAAACATTATACATCCTTTTCTCACTATAAATAATGAGCTTTCATTCTTTTTACGGGTATATAAGTAAAAAATAATATTATTTAATTTTAAAATATATATATATATAAAAGAACACCGATGGAAAACCGAGTGATTAGACTTTAGACTAAACCACATTAGAATAACCAATATTGTACACCACCCAATTCTAATATCCATTCCCTAAAATTCTAACATGTGAATGAATGATCATATTCCTTTCCTAACACGTACCCTGCACAGAATTCTGGAGTTTTTAAACCACACATTTACAAATAACTTATCCATGAAACAAATTCAACAACGCGTTGCATATGGTTTAAATTCATCAAAGCTGCTCCCAAAAATTTCAGAGTTTTGGGCGACTTTACAAACCTAAACACCAAAATTTGCACAATGAATTGAAGAAAGAGAAAAATCCAATTGAACAATTTTTATTCCCTAGAACGCTGTAAGCCGATACTGCCTAGCTTTACCAATAATAGCTGGAGCCGGCATCGGCCATGGCCATGGCCATGGCCACCTGTGAGATTTACAAGTCAAGCTCCTAAACCCTGCGACAAAGTTGGTCTGCAAATCTCCTGTGTCGAATCTCAAATTTGGCAGGGCAAATTGGATACCTGGCTGAGAGTAATGAAAGTAAGTAAGATAGTTGGCATCCTGAAGGACAAGGCAGCGGAATGCAGGGCCATCGTGAGCTCCCTGTCACATATCCATGTCACAGTAGTGAGAGCCACCCGCCACAACGAGTCCCCGATGCAGGAGGAACACGTGGATGCCATCTACTTGGCGTGTTCCACCTCGCGACTCCTGCTGTCACACTGCGTGGCGGAGCTGAAGAGGCGGCTGAGGAGCACCCACAATTGGGCTGTGGCGCTCAAGTGCCTCATACTCATTCACAGGCTTCTCCAGGAGGGCGACTTCATTATACAGGACCAGCTCAGCGTCGGCACCTTCACCACGGGTCGAAGTTATCTGAATCTGGACGGTTTCAAGGACACGTCCACCGCGATGACGTGGCAGTTGTCGTCTTGGGTGAGGTGCTATGCCAGATACATTGATCAGTGGCTGTGCGCAAGTTGGGCTACGGGGAGGTTCTTGGATGGGAGGTCTGGGGATCGAATCACCAGAGCTCCGGCGAACGCGGAGGTGCTGAGGGAATTAGCGCTGCTGGGGGAGCTGCTGGCGGTTACGTGCGAATGCCTGCAGGGAGCCCCCGGCGACGGAAAGATCCCAGTGGTGTGGGAGGCGATAAGGCTAGTGCTGATGGACACCTGGCAGTTGCGGGAGGAGATGTTGCTTCGGCTGCAAGATTTTCGAGAGAGAATCTCTGGCCTGCGACCGGAAGAGGCGGCAGCGTTCTTGAACACGATTGAGAGAGTGGGAGCCCAAGAAGAGGCATTCAGGACCCTGATGCTGGAATCGAGCCAGCCTGGTTCGCTGGCTGCCTGGGAATTCGCCCATGTGACCGATCGGCTGGAAGATTGCTTGGTGAGCGTTGTGGAGAGCCTGAAGGCCATTTTGGGGTTTAGGTCTCTAACTGTGAGGAAGCCATCGGAGAGATGGAATGAGATAAGCTTACCTGAGAAAAGCTTTGCCGATTAGAAGGAGGATGGCCTCCTCCCTCTGTTATTAATATAGCCAACGGTATTGTCTCAGCCGCGACTCAATCGGTGATCCAAGGTTCAAATCTCGCTAGTCGTGATCTGGTAGAGAGAGGAAAACCGGCCATAGAACATAGAACCAGAGCTGCCAATTTACTTTGAGTTACTTAAAAAAAGATATAGCTAACTCTATTGATGCTTGGTGCCTCTATCTGTTTTATAGACTTTGTGTGGATATAATTAATTTTGGCTCTAAATGATGTATTACTCTGCCATTTCACAAATAAGTTTTTTAATCTTATGGAGAATTTCTGTTGATTTGTTGGATTCCTGTAATACTATAAGTTAAATTGGAGTTTGGATATATTTGAAATTTTGATTCATTAGATTTGGATTTGGATGTATTCCAGTAATACAGGAAATTGGAGACTTGGATGTGGATTGATTCAAAATTAGGCAAACAGTATTGTTTCTTTATTAACGGCACTGGATGAGAGTTCGACCCCTAAACTTAATGTCAAATTCTTTCCAAATCAAATTTGTAACTAAGCTTATAACGACAGCGGTTACAGCGCTGACAGCCAAATGATATTACAAATATAATGCCATAGTTTGAACGAGTTCTATGAATAATGAAATGATATCATGGATATAGTGGTGGAGTTTGAGTTATGAACTTATGATTGATTGGAGTGACTAGTTTAGCAGATCTGGTCTTGTGTTCGAAACCGGTTGAGACATATTTTTCTTTGTACATTTAATCCAACAGCTGAGTGACTACCCTTGCATTCGTTATGCCCAGGTTATTGGTTTGGGTTCGATCACGTCTGATAGTCGTGAGATCGATTCTCTCCAAAGGAATTGTACATAAGAAACCAAGCAGGGATTGCATAAAGCTCAAGAGAGGAACCTGTAAGTTTGGTGTCCACAGTTTACCAGCCGGCGAGGGTTCGAATTTCCCCCGGGTTTAACCCGATTGTTGATTCGGGTTATGAGAGGCCAAATCGCAAAGTCGTTTCCGATGATCCAAATTTACAATCAAGTTGTTCGCTTGATGATCCGAATCTACAATCCGAAGTTATTAAGTCAGACATGAAGTGGTTTGATAATTTAAATTATAATTTTATGTTATTTAAAATGAATTTTTTTATTGCATATATATATTTAAAATTTTGAAATTTTGAAAAACCTTGGGAGCATTTTTATTGTGTACAGTTTATTTATTAAGCTTATAATTTCAATGGCTGTCTATCAAATTTTAAACAAATTAAATAAAAAATTCAAAAAAAAAAATCTATTAAAAACAAATAATTTACAATTAAATTAAATCCAAAAAATCTCATTAAAAATAAATAATTTACAATTAGATTAAATCTAAAAAATTTCTTAAAAACAAATAATTTACGATTAGGTTAATTTTAAACCAATTAATAAAAAATCAGTTGAAAAAAGAAAAAACCATTGAAAACAAATAGTTTTCCATTAGGTTAAGTCCAAAAAAATCCCATTAAAATCAAATAGTTTACAATTAGGTTAAATCCAAAGAAATCCCATTAAAATCAAATAGTTTACAAGTAGGTTAAATCCAAAAAAGAATCCCATTAAAAACAAATAGTTTACAATTAGGTTAAATCCAAAGAAATCCCATTAAAATCAAATAGTTTACAAGTAGGTTAAATCCAAAAAAGAATCCCATTAAAAACAAATAGTTTACAATTCGGTTACATCCGTGAAACATGGGAACAAGATAGGTCAAATCGGTGACAAGACAGAAAGTGGATCGGTGAAGAATAGCAAAATTACGTTGTCGTATGCCCGAGATTTGCGATCGCCCAACTCAAATTTGCTCAATGTATTACTCGAATATTTTTTTTTATAATACTATATTTTTTACCTACGAATTTAGGTTTTGCTAACTCTTATTGAATAGGAATAGAGTTTATATATAGATAGTCATCACTGAAGACAAGTACGAATTACATATTCCAACACATCTCCTTAATGACTACTTGTCTTGATATCATTTCGCAAAATCTAGTTGTGGTCAAACATAACAAAAAAAAATATGTTGACGTCCATATAAAGGAGCAACCATCCACCAGAATGCATGGGTACCAACCGCTGCAACTACTGGTCTTGTAGGATGTCCTTCACATACATGGTTCTATCAACCATTATCACTGCATACATGTACCTGTATCTACAGATCCCCATCCAACGTGGGTTTTATCGGATGACCTGTAACCATGCTCTTCCTTCATTGGTGAACTCTCACTGGCAGTAGATCTGTCTTAGATCTCTTCGGCAAACTTTTACCGGATCCCTTGATCGGCGACTTTTCACCGGATTTCTTCATCGGCGACCTTGCACCAGATCTCTTCATCGTTACAAGTGGTTTCTGGCTGACCACAAACCGACACTGTAAAATAGTTTCTGGCCGACCATGAACCTATAATTACAAAGTGGTTTTGAGATTACCATGAACTTTTACGGGGATACACATGCCTTTACAAGGCTTACATACTCCAACTCTTGGAGTTACCAGGTACATATAATGACCACTACAAAATCATCCTAGACTTGCTTGCCATTCCACTGTGTGACTCATTATACAACATGCTATTGAGTCTATTCCAAGAAACTCACACAAAAAAAACTTTCACAAACTTGATTGTCCATCATCCTATGTGCTCGCCATACCATTCATATGCTAGAGATTTCTCGCTTGAATATTTCTGTCATAGATTTTGTACTTTTGAATTTTAGATATATTGGTCTTGCATCTCCATGCTATACCTGTCATTAGTTAGAGTTGCGAATTCTAACAAAATGACTTCATATTGAGATCGTGAATCTCAATATGTATACAAACTTTCAAGACATATTCCCTTCAAAACAATAACAATAAAAACACATTCCAAAATCTAAATATTACTGTGATTTTTGTGCATTAAAGCAAGAGCACCAACCACAGCTGCAGAGTCTTAACTGCATAATCATTCAACCGGGTCTAAATCTGTGCTCACTAGCACCATGGAGTAAACACTCCCTTCTTTGAAATGACAACCACATGACAACATTGCCATCAAATTCACAACTAAGTTCAAGCACCATTGACTCATTTCCTGGAAATATTTGTGAATCCAACACTCTAACAGCGCTGCTTAAAGCATATTGAAACCAGCATTTGAGGACTCGGCCCTTCTCAGTGGCCTCGTCCACCCTCTTGCCATACAACAATGAAACATACAAGAACACTCTGTATCCGACTCCATGCACACAACAATTTCGCTTTGCCCCACAAACAAGATTAACAACATCAGCCATCTCTGCGCACTCGGGTCTGTAATTTGAGGTATCGAGAATATCTGGCAAATATCCCAGCTGTCCACATATCGGCATGCTAGCACACTAAGAATACACTTAGTCGAAATAGGCATAACTTGTGTTTGATCGAAATATTCAACATAGCCTGAAGATATCTTGTCATTGTGATTAACATAGAGGCAAGAAAACCAGTTGTGCAAAGCGACAAATGTTTTATCTGACTCGCTCAGGCTGCGTTCGTCCATGCCTTTCTTTCCCATGGCAGCTGCATAATTCAGCAAGAACCGTTCTTCGCCATGTGTCTTCCCACCAACATTCTGATGGTGGCACCGAGGGAATCCCTGACGATCCACACCTTATTGGCACCGTACTCGCACACACACTTGTGGACGAGATCTAGAGCCTCTTCGAAACGAGTTGTCTTGTGGAGTCCGTTTCTGAGGATGCGCAAATTGAGGTTCATGTCTCTGACGAACGATTATGTGTTGTCCGGTCGACAGACTTGCCCGCTCCACTTGAACATTGCACCCACGATGATCATTCTGTCATTGGCTTTCTCGAGGAGCATTGGTGTGCCCGTAGTACATCAAGTCGAAGCATCCGTTCGCCATGGCTACAATTTGTTGCGGTTCTGACAAAGGATCAAAATCCCAATCGGGGCAATTGGGGCAACTTGAATCATATGTTTCAATCCCTGGAACGCCAATTCTTTAAATTTAAAAAAAAAACCATACACCAGTATCACCATCATCGAATCCATATTAGCCTCCGCCAGAGCTACGAACGCCGAACGCAGCAGCCAAATCTCCAGCTCATCGATCACTTCACACAACACTCGCAGCTCCAGGTATGGAGCTCTCACCCGGACAACCAAAAACTAAAACAAAACAGATATATTTTTCTTATTTCCCTCAGCCCAGGAGGGGCCGAGGTCTAGGCCCAATGGCTTTGATACCAAGATAAATAAAAATAAATGCAAACTGTATTCTATTAATCAAATAAAGTTATATATATACATGAGGAATTGTCTCAAGATAGGGACGCTATCTTGGATGCACAATAAGTTGGTTGAGAGAATATCTCAACCTCACACCAAACTAGGAACTTAGGTTTAGCTAACTCCTATTGAATAGGAACAGACTCTATACATAGATAGTCACAACTGAAGTCAAGTAGGAATTACATATTCCAATAATTTAAAATGATTTTTTTGATTGCATACATATATTTAAAATTTTAAAATTCTGAAAAACCTTGGAACATTTTTATTGCGTAGAGTTTATTTATTAAGCTTATAATTTCAATGATTATCTACCCAATTTTAAACAAATTAAATAAAAAATTCAACTAAATTGTTTAAAAAAAAATCCTATTAAAAACAAATAATTTACAGTTAAATTAAATCCAAAAAATCCCATTAAAAATAAATAATTTACAATTAGATTAAATCTAAAAAAATCTAAAAAAACAAATAATTTACCATTAGGTGAATTTTAAACCAATTTATCAAAAAAATCAGTTGAAAAAAAAAATTCTCATTAAAAACAAATAGTTTACCATTAGGTTAAATCCAAAAAAATCCCATTAAAATCAAATAGTTTACAATTAGGTTAAATCCAAAAAAGTCCGATTAAAATTAAATAGTTTACAAGTAGGTTAAATCCAAAAAAGAATCCCATTAAAAACAAATAGTTTACAATTAGGTTACATCCGTGAAACATGGGAACAAGATAGGTCAAATCGGTGACAAGACAGAAAGTGGATCGGTGAAGAATAGCAAAATTACGTTGTCGTATGCCCGAACTCAAATTTGCTGTGTATTACTGGAATATTTTTTTATAATACTACATTTTTTCTTTTCAATATCTGAAATTACAGAAAAGCCCATATCAACTTCGGAAATTTTGGTAATTACTATATTTTTTTGAGTTTTTGATTATTTTAAATTTTAATTAATTTTGGATATTTTGGGATTTAAAAATATTTTTTTAAATGTATTTTTATTATAAATTAAATATTCTGAAAAATTTCTTAAATTATGAAAAATTCACAACTCAAATTTTAATTTTAATAAATTTTTACCAGATTAAAAATCTCTAACATGTATATAACAAATAGATTACCACAAAAAATCTTATTTTTTTAATTATCACGGAATTAGTCTATAGTCCTTTTAAGTGTTCATTTATTTTTGTGTAAGTTGGAACTTGAAATGTTTTAGTTCCTAAATACAACATTTTAAATCAATAAATATAAAATTAGCACAATCACATTTACTAATGTAGTTGAAATAAGCCCATAAATACATATATAAATCTTAATGTTTTAATTTTTCACTAATAATTATAAATTCAAATCCTAAAAAATTATACAACCAAAACCTAAACCTAAAATCAAATCTAAAAAAATTATCAACCAAAACCCTAACCCTAATACTTAAACCTAATATTTTAAATTTTCACCATTAAATTTACCAAATAACTCTTAAATTGGCAACAGCTTTAATTGCAACAACTTTAATCTATCGTAACTCTCATAGGGACATGTTGGACGGCAGTGGCCTCGGATACATAATTCAAGGATCTGCAACTGTTCTTAAGCGAGGAGGGGAGACATTACGCAAACGTTTTATGCAAAAGGAGGGAAGGGGACAACCACGTTTCATAATTTTTTTTAATAAATTAAAGTAAGGGACAACCATGTTTCATAATTTTTTTGACAAATTAAAGTAAGTAAGGGATTTAAGAAATTAAAAAATGATTTCAGAAACTAAAAAAATGATTTTTAAATTTTGTTGCATCATGTATTAGACTATGTAAATGAATAATATTCTTATAGAATCTATACCATTCATAATTTAAATATTATAGAATCTATACTATTCATAATTTAAATATTTGAAATTCCTTAAGCACAATTCTAATATAAAGTAAAGCCTATCAAAGTGAATATACAATATTATGAGGAAAGTGATCATATTCAGAAATCATAAGAGAAAAAGTTATTTAACGAACATGGTTAGAAATCATGAGTGAAAAAGTTATTTAGGGAACATAAAGTGGATGTTTATTCAAAAAGTTCATGAGCGAGGAAGTATAATCTTCAGTTCGGAATCCTAAAAAAATAAATAAACTAGTCCATAATTATTTTACAAAAAGGCATTTTCATTTCGAATATGGAGATCACCTTTAAGTTAGTTGTATTTAAATGTTTTATTTTTATTATATATATATATATATAAGAGTATTTCTATTATATGACATATAAAAATACAGTTCGAAATTTTCTCTCTGGAGTTGCTATGTTAGCTAATTCTGGTAGGTTTAGAGTTCAAAAGCACAAAAAAAGGGCTGTCTCAGTTGGGAAAATCAGTCCATAGATTGTTGCCCTGAGTAGGGAAACCAGCATTTACAAAAAATATCCAAGAAGTTATCGTGTTGTGCAGGAACAAGAAAAACATGAGAACATAAAAGTGAAACCTAGCTGAGATAGGAAACCTCTTGAAATAGATTTTGAAGCGGCGAGACATGCTTCTGGTCGTGTGGAGGCGGCTCTTCAACTATGAAGCAGCCACAGTCGTCAGAGGAGTCCTCTTCTTTCTTCGACGGTTGCATCGTGGGCTCAAGCATTGTAGCAGAACGCACCCCTGCATCCATAGCCTTGTCATCTGCTGTTGAGTTGTTGCTCCCTTCACTGTTGGAGGTACACATGGCTGATTTGGTAGGCAGGGCCTCTGATTTCCTGGAATTCTGAGGGTAGGACGAGGATATGGTGGATTTTCTGAGACGTTGCCGAGGGCCAGAGCTAGTAGAGCTGGATGGGACATCCGAAAGACGCACAGAAAGAGTTGCGGAGACGAGAGGATGATCCAGAGAGCCAGTGGAGTCGAAATTGAGTTGGAAAGTAACCAGATTGTCCTCATGGAAGGGGAGATGGCTGTCATCGCAGAGGGAGATGGGAGGGCGAGAGGACTGGACTTTGCCGCGACCTCTCCGACAGCGCATTCTGTGCCTCCGAGGCGTGTCGTTGCAGGAGGGCGATGGAGTAGCGAGGGGAGAAGCGGAAAGATGGCAGGAAGCCTCAAGCCGCAAAGAAGGCGGGGAATGGACGCTGAGGAGCTCTGGACTAAAACTGGCGAAATGAACAGAGAATTCCAAGCTGCAAGAGAAGAGTGCAGGAGTTAAGGAGCTGGGCGCCATGAAATATTGGGAGAGGCGGCAAGCTGGGCGAATGTAATAGATCAAGGAAGGTGGTTTAATGTTGGCAGCAGGTGAAAAAATGCGATATTTAATAGCGATCGGACGGAGGCCATGTGCATCCATGTGCCTTGCGGAGGAGCTGCCATGTCCCATATCCTAATGATCACCTGCATCTGGGGGATGAGCTTCTTTCTGCACCAATTGAGTGCAATTGAGGAGGAAGGATACATCATTGATACTGGAGAGGGGACCAGAGAAGAGGGGAAGATCATGGTCAACCCCTTTGTTAGCCAGAAGATCCGTTGTTTTGTTGGTTGAGCGACGAACGTGCTTGAAGGAAATGGCATGGTGAGTCTGTAACCATTTCTGTATGTGTTCAAACCTTGCTGCAAGGCGCCAACTCTTGGATGATTTAGAAGTAGAGGCACCTGAGAGGAGGTGAAGAGCAATGTTGATGATGACTTGAGAGTCTCCCTCCACTTCTAAGAGGAAGAAATTGTGCTCCTGTGCTAGATGAAGCCCCTGCAGAAGGCCTTCCAATTCCGTAGAATTGTTGGTGTCCCACCCCATAGAGCCAAAGTAGATAATGAGGGGATTCCCTTCTGAATCTCTGAAGATCCCACCAAAGCCAGCTACTCCTGGATTGCCCTTGGAAGCTCCATCAAAGTTCAGTTTGAACAGGCCAAGGGGAGGAGGACTCCAAGAGCTGGGCGAGTCAGGTTGGCAGGAGTGTGGGCGGATATCCGAGGGGTGACAAGGGACCGAGAGGTTCCAATTGGACCAAATAATACTTTCTGGAGGCTGAGTAGGGATTTCTGAGTCTTGCCATTGGTGCAGAGCCCGAGTCTCTTTTAGATTATTACATAGATTTGTCCAGATAATGTCTGGAGGAGTGGTTTGATTTTTAAAAATGTGTCTGTTCCTTTCTTTCCAGACCGACCAAAGGAGGAGCCCTGGGAGGAGGGACAAGAGAGTATTGAGGAGATTGCTGTTAAAGGGATCAATTTGCCATTATCTGATGGTGTTAGATATGTCTCCTTTGATCCTGCTGGTTCTTCTGCATCAAATGGCGATATTGTCCCACATGGAGTTAGCAAAAGGGCAAGTGTCCAATAGACGAGTGATAGTTTCAACTTGCTGAAGACAATTCAGACATCTAGAGTGGCATATGAATCCCCTTTTGAGTAGGTTGTCCCATGTTCGGTTCTGTCTCTTACTGATCAACCAAAGAAATGTGGAGATTTTGGGCCAGATGCCTGGTCTCCAGGTTTATGTCCATATCGCGTCCTAGGGATCCTGAGTATTGGGGTAAAGCAAGTGGTATGCTTCCCGAGTGTAGAAGGTGCCTTGTGCGGTGTGACCCCAACGGAGAATATCTGGATCTTCTGTGCATCTGATTTTCATTTTACTTAGTTGCATGTCAATCTCTTCATAATGTTCCTCAGACCAATCCTCCTGCCATTGTAAAGCTGGAAGCCATTGACGATTCCCTGATATAGGTGGAGGTCTCCAAAAAAATTTCACCTAATTTTTCTCCTGTGTGTGCAAAGTGGCTTGCCATCTGGGTTTGTGAGAGAGGTCAACCAACTTGGCCATCTGCTGCCACAAGTCCTCCCAAAAATGGGCATAGGATCCTGATCGAACTTCCTAGAAGTTGTGCTCCTGGATTATGGCCCAATGCTGCTTGGTTGCTTTCTAGATTAGAGATCCTGAATCTTCAGGAATAAATCGAATGAGATCTTCCTGAGGCCTATTGTCAGCATATTTTGAGGTCCAGAGACAGGCCCAGGGGGTATTGGGTTTGGAAAACCAATTCCACCAAATGCATGCTCCCATGACTGTGTTGTTGTGGCCAGGTTTCCTTAGCCCCAAGCCCCTTGCCAACTTTGGAGTGCATACATTAGTCCATTTCACTAGAGCCCATTTTCTGATTTCTCCAATACTGCCCCAAAGAAAGTTTCGTTGCAGTATTCTGATGCTTTTAAGTATCCACTTGGGAGTAGCAAGCACTGAGAAGAGATAAAGGGGAGTATTTTGGAGGACAACTTTAATGAAGACCAGGCAACCATCAATGTTGAGATATCTGTGAGTCTAGGAGGACAAGCGGGAGTCTAGTTTATCCAAGAGTTATTTCCAGGAGGAATTCTTGATGGCAGAGTTAATGAGAGGAGCACCAAGGCACTTAGAAGGCAGAGTGGCAATAGAGAAGCCTAAGATTCTGGCGATATTTCGTTGAGTGATGGTAGAGGTCTTGAAGAAGTAGATTTGATATTTGGTAGCATTGATAGTGGTTCCCAGAGCTTCTGTGAAGCTATCAAGAATAGATTTTAAGGTGTTGGCTTCTTGGACAGAGGGGTGGCCAAACAACATGTTATCATCGATGAATTGCTGATCAGTAATGGGGGGATTGTCGTGAATAGTTAGTCCACGAAGGGAATGGGAAGAAGCAACATGCTGAATGAGGTGACCAAGACCTTCCACCATGAGAACAAACAGAAAGGGCGAAAGAGGATCACCCTAGCGAATTCCTCTGGAGGGAGAGAAGGGGGGGGGGGGCGGAGGGGCTCCGTTAACAAGGATGGAATAGAAAGGGGAAGATATGAGACTCAGGATCCAATGGGTCTAGGTGGGACTGAAGCCAAAGGCCAAGAGCATTTGGTTAATGTAATCCCAGCTTAATTTGTCAAAATATTTAGAGAGGTCAATTTTTAGAAGCATACCTGCTTTCTTCAAATGTTTCAGAGAATGGGTAACTTCATGGGTAAGAATGATCCCATCCAAAATTTGACGGCCTTCCACATATCCAGTATGCTCTGGAGAAATGAGCAGAGGGAGGAGTGGTTTAAGCCTGTTGGCGATCACCTTGGAGATGAGATTGTAGATGGCATTGCATAAGTCGATCAGTCTATACTTGTCAAGAGTGACAACATGTTATTCTTTGGGGACCACAACGAGGAAGGTAGCATTGAGAGAAGTAAGGATCCAATGCATGCTTTTGGACTCCTCCACTAAGTCCCAGACTTCTAGTTTTATGCTGCTCCAAAAGAAGTGGAAAAAATTGGATGTGGAACCATCAGGTCTGGGAGCCTTACCATCTTTAAGCTAAGCCATGGCCTGCTCAACTTCTTGCAGCGATACCAGTTTGAGTAGCATTTGATTGTGCTCCTCAATGATTAGCTTAGGGATATGCTGCATGATCTCGCTGATTGATGGTTTCCTATTACCTTGAGGCTCCTGGAGGATGTTCTTGAAGTGGTTGAGGAGTTATTTTTCTATATGCTCATGGTCCTCAAGCTTGTCCCCTTGACTGTTATTAAGGATGGCGATATGATTGTGCATCGCCTCTGAATGGTGGAATGATGAAAGAATTTGGTATTCTTCTCCCCTTATTTGAGCCATGGAATTCTTGAGTTTTTCTTCCAAAGAATTTCTTCCTGCAGTCTTCCTTCATCCTATCGGGTTAAGAGGTCCATTTCCTTAACAGCCAGAGCTTCTGATTTACCCTCTTGTATGATACGCATCTGCAGGTCCTCCATTTTCTGCTCCAATTTATTTTGATGCTGAAAGATGTTGCCAAAGGTGGATTGATTCCATCTCTTAAGAGAGTATTTGAGAAACTTAAGTTTATGTTGGAATTGATACTTTTTGGAGCCGACAGGGGGGGTGAAACTACTCCACCAAGTGGATACCATGTCTTTGAATTTTGGATGAGAAAGCTAGAATTGCTCAAAATGAAATGGCTGATTGCTTACAACCCTAGGACGCGACCATTGTAGATTGTCCAATGATCAGAGCCGACGGACGGGAGGATGGAGGAATAAATGTCGCCTCCAAGATGGATCGAATTATCTGAAATGATAAATCGATCCAACCTCAAAGATATTTGCTGAGATCCTTTTCTTCTGTTGTTCCAAGTATGAATACCATTATAAGAGGGGAGGTTGATCAGCCAGTTTCTCTGAATAATTTTTTTGAAGCTAAGGTTGTCCATGTCTATTCTAGGCCTGCCTCCTTTCTTTTCCTTGAGCTTGGTGATCATGTTAAAATCACCCCCAGTGATCCAGAGGGGATGGCACCTGGTGGAATTTGGGATCTCAATGGAGTTAAGAATGGCTATTTTTTGTTGTGGGGGTTGGGGAAAATAGACATTGGTTAGGTGCCCATGGATGTTGGTGCTTATCAAATGAAAAGTGGCTTGAATGAAGTTGTGAGAGGATTTAATATCAGAAAGGGAGATGAGAAAGGGATTCCAGAAAATGGCTAATCTGCATGAGGTGCTTGTTGCGTCAACCGCAGTGGTGTTGCAGACTCGCCATAACTTAGTGATGATAGAGTTCAGAGTAGTACTGGTGCATTTGGTTTCATGCATGAAGAAAATAGTTGGTTTGTCTTGCGTAATTCTATTTTTGATCATTTGGTGCTTGGCGGGGTTGTTGAGCCCTCAAATATTCCAAAATGTGAGCTTCAATGAGAACTGTGGGAGACTGTTCGGTAGAAATTGGTCATATTGGGATATCGCCCAGGTTCAACTAACATTTCTCCCAAAATGATGGTTCTCCGTGGATTAGTGCACCGCCCTCTTTTCTTTGACTCCTTTAAGAGTTTTTTTCCATCCCAAGGGCTTCCGCCTTGTATGCACAGGGAGTTGCGCTGCTGAAACCTGAAGAGAACAAATTCCAGGCTATCGATCTGCTTAGGGGGTATCTTGTAATAGTCTTTGTTTTTACAGGCCATTTCCAGTGCTAAGATGTCCAGATCGCCTAGATCAATGCTTTTAGGTTCTTCCTCCATATGGGAGGGATGATCCACTTCTGCCTTGGTGCCTTCTTCCTGTACTTCTTGTGGCTGCTTGCCATCTATCTCCCTTAGGGTGGATTTCTAGATGACTACTGCTTTATCTTTGCTAGATTGTCCTATTTGAGGGGTTTGAGGTTGATTGGCGACTTGAGAGAGAGGAGGGCCAAGGATGAGCGGAGGGGTCATAGAATGATCAAGGATGGACACTTTGGAGGAATCAGAGTTTTGACAGGGGGATTCCCCTTCCAGGATGGGATGTTTCACAAGAATGTCGAAGCTGTTGTTGGTTAAGGGGGGAGAGGTTTTGGGGGTTACAGTGGGTTTCTTGGTATGCTTTTTACGATTGGGAAAGTTGGTAAAGCATTCAACATATGTAGTTTCTGAGCCAGGGGACATTTGGGAGGTTGATTGAGTGGACAGTCTCTGAAGATATGGCCATGCTCATGACATTTACGACATCGAAAAGGCACATGTTCGTAATATATTGTTTGAACCCATTAAAAATCATCAAGGTAGAGACTTACTGAATCCGGAAGGGCTTTGGCCAGGTGCATGTAGATGCAGATTCTGGCATAAGTGGTGTATCATCTGAGCTTGGTTTCTTTGGAAATCTTGATGAACTCTCCCAAGTTGCTTTATATGTCTTTTAGGGATTCTTCATCCCAATATTCTAACGGTAGAGAATACATCTGGATCCAAACTGGTGACCAATTAAAATCCTCCTTGTTTGGGTTAAACCTTTCAACCCAATCTCTTAGGAAGAGACCTACAAAGTTGAAGAAATAGGGTCCGCCGTCCATAATGCGATTTCTATCCTCAATGCAGTTGAAGATAGTGTTGAAGAAACCTTTTGGTCCTAGCTGAAGGGTAACATGCCCCTTAGGCTTCCATTTGGAGGCTATCCAACCTTGGAGAGCTTTCTCTGTGGGCCAGAAGCCTATGAATTTACCAATGAGGGCATGGTCCTTCATGTACTGGATTTTTGCATTGATGTGATGGGCAAGTAGGTTGATCTTTGGTCATTTAGCAGAAATCAGTGTGCAACTGGAGGAAGAGGTCTTCCTCTATCCCATATTGGCGTTCTGTTCCTCTTGTTTGTCATTTTGTTCAGCAGTCAGATCTTCCTGCGGGCCTACAGGGTTAGAGGGTACATTTTGTGTGTTTTGAGGCGCATTTGCTTTGTCAGTTGCAGAATCTTGGGGGGGGGGGGGGAGGGAGCGCCTTCTCCCCCATATGGAGTCACCGTTAGTAGGCGACAGAGTCAGGTTGAATTGTAGAGCCGAAGGAGTCGAATGGTGCCACCGTGAGGGAGGGGAGGAGCCCTAATGGCTCCCCTTGCAGGGTTGCGAAAACCCTAGTAGTCCATGAGGGAGGCATCGACTATAGGGTTCGAAGAGCAGTCCAATGTATAATGGTACATAGGGTTTATTAATCCCTTGGGTGGAAATAATGTTACAGTACTTTTTTATTTTTAAGATAGTTTATTTATTTTTTGCTAAATTGCGCTATTTCTATTATGAACATAATATTACAAAACTGCCACGGCTCAGCTGAGGAAGCCTGAGACCGGGCTTGATTGCCACATTCAGTCTAAATATGGAACTGCCCATAAACGGGAAACCAGTTCTTTTGAAAGTGATTGCACCGCCCAGGAACTGGGAAACCGGCGAAGAGTCAACTACATTCAGCATAATAAAACTTGAGAAATACAAAATATGCATGCAGCTGTATCTGCTATGTGTTAACATTGAAACTAAAAACCTTGCAAAAAGTCTAAAGCAGAGTTCATACTGGAAACTGGTCATGGAAGAGAGTGAATAATTAGTCTGCTCCACAATTCTGCAGCCATACTGATTGTCCGGTTCTGCTTCAGCAATCTTGTCTTCTTCTTCGCCTGACAGGCCTGCTTCCATCTGCATATAAAAAGGTCCCGAGGAAGAAGGGACGGGGGCATGTGGAACACCGAAAGAGGGCATGAACGGAGCAGGTTCAGGACCAGAAGGAGGGTCGAAGGCGGGCGTAGAAGGAGTCTGCAAAGGACCAAGGGGCGGAGCAGGAGGGATGGAAGGGCGGTCAAACGCACAGTCGAAGCACAACTCAGCTTGTTGCGAGGATTATCTCAGGAAACGACTGCCAGGGCAAGGAGGGGAAGCGGAAACGTGAGGCTGGGGCGAGGACAGAGGTGGCACTGTGGGAGCAAGGGGCGGAGGCATGGACAGAGGAGGCGCGGTAGCATGGCTGTCACGGAGAAGACCAGGAGGGTCGAAAAAGTTATGAGCGGAGCGCCTTGCAGAAGGCTCCGAGGAGAAGTCAACACTGGGGCTGTGGGGAGGACGTTCGCCCATGGATCTGCCCCGAGAAGCACCCCTCCTGCAAGTCATTCTTTGCCTGAGCCTGGGCATGGTGAAATTCTCAGAAGAATCCACCCAAACTCTGGAGGGAGCTGCAAGTATAGGAGTAAGATGACCAACAAAAACAGGAGAAGCTTGAAAATTGAAATTAACAGGACAGAAGTTACTGTGCGAGTAGTGGAAGCCCGGAACGGTTTCCAGGCAGCAATGCAACGAGCACCGTCGACCTGTAGCTGTTCGTTCACCACCTGTAGCACAACCTCCCGGGCAGCGAGAGCTCAATGGCGACAGAGGTCGGTGGCCATCAACAAAACGATCTGGAGAATTCGAGCTGAAATGCTCCATTTGATAGCGTATGCGCTGATCAAGGCGGAGGAGGTGACGGCGAGGAGGATTAAATGCCCATCGCAGATGGTTAATGAAGGCGGCATTTAAGGCACCATGGGGGGCCATGTGGCCACCCCAAGTGAACTGCCTTGGGAGCAGAACCAAGCCTAGTGGCCCCTTACCAAAACTATACATCCGCATCCAGAGTTTTTAAGATAGTTTATTAATGAATATAATTATAGAAATTAAATAGTTGGTAAATGTGGATAATGTACTAAATATTTTATTATTGGGAAAATGTATTAGCTAGTGTAGTTATATAAATTAAATGGTTGGTAAATGTCTATAGGATCAATCCATGATAAACATTAAAATAATTATTAGTCCAATGTAGGACTCTACCAATCTATTTTCCCATTGACCACTATTAGTTTAACATTATCAATACAACTTATAATGTTTAACTTTGAAAAAAACATCCTCCTATTTTTTTGCCATAATTTTTGGGTGCAGTTGCTATATTTATGCCACTAATATTATATGTTTGTGGAGTGATTTTTCATTTTTATTGCATTTCTCTCATTGAAAAAAGAAACTGTTCTTAGGGACGTTCTAACTACATGAAAATAATTGCAAGATTATGATTGTTCTTATCCATTATGCCAAGAACATGCATGTTGGACATTGCTTTTAGGTTTTGTGCTTCATGAATCAGAGGCTTTCTCAGTCTTGATATAGAGAGTGAATTATTATATTTTTTTGTGAGATTATATGAAGAATTATAAATATATAGTTTATGTTCATAGTCTTGATATTATTTATCTTAAATATGCCTTAGCTTCTAAGTTATTCGATGATGAAATGAGAAAAGAGGAGTTTTCTTCCCTCAAATTTAGCATACCTGAAGGGCTTCCCATATGCATTGCTATCTATAAATTCTTTCTATATAGATTGTGTGTATCGGATTTAGATAATTTGTATTGAGATAAAATTATTTTTATAATAAAAAAAATATTTTATTGGTTAGTAAGGAAACCAATTTTTTTTCCTAAGAAACCATTTTATCTATTCATTAAATTAAACTAATATTATCATTTTGAGAAAGTTCTTTAGGAATAATCACACTATCAAATGGTGTAACTATTCCGGAAGAAATTGTCATTCAAATTATTAAGTTGTTATTACCATAGTTAAGTGAAGTTTTACAAACTAATTTTATGTATTTATTTTAATTAATATTATATTTATTTTCCTTTTGTTAATATTAAATGGTTGTTATATAAATATTTTTAGATTTAGAATATCATCCACTGAATTGCTTAGTTGTTATTAGTCTATATTAATAATGTGTATTGAATAACATTTATAACTTTTCATTTCAATATGTTATTATGATTTTGGATACAATCCATTTTAATATTTATTGGTAATTTCTCAATATTTTTTTATTAATCAATAATTACTATTACTAATTATGATATATTATTTTGCTATAAATTGATATTATTTAATATATACTAATTTTTTTATTAAATAATAATAATAATTTTATTTTTTATTTTATATATATATATAAAAGATTTTTAAGTATTTTTATATTCAAAATTATTTGGTAGGAGCTACTTTTGTAATACATATATTAACAAGATTTTTAAAAATTGTAAAAATTAACTAAATTTTTTAACTTGTAAATAGTCTTTGTTACATGTCACTATCATGGCTTATCAATACCACATGTCCAAAATGACAAATGTTGATATGAAATTTTCTTTAATTAATTAACTTGAGACAAATTAATCAAGAGAGAATAATTAACCCGGACATAATAATTATCACTAATTAAATTAAAATTCTAGAAGACATATTCTAAAATAAACACTCTTTTAACCTAATTATATATTAATTTGAGACAAATTTTAAGATTTGTTCATAAATATGTCATAAATCCAATTTAATTAGTTTAATGAAGTTGAGTTTTATTTAATTTAGAGATTTTTTTTTTTTTTTACTAAAATTATAAATTTTATTTATTAATATATCATATTTAATCAATTTTTATTTGCTAATTTAATTTTTTAATATTTAATTTAATTTTATAACATTTTTAATTAAATTGAATAGCAAATAAGATCATAAATACCTATAAAATAATTCTTAAATTTTTATCATAATTATTTTTGGAAAAAATCTCAAGCTCTATTAGTGAAAAATATTCCTTGATATTAAATAAAGGTTAAATCCCTATCATCCATTTATTAATTTATAATACTTAAATTAAAATTCTAGAAACTTATTCCAAAATAAATACTCCTATGAGGGTGATTAATAATTACACCAATAGGTGTGCCTATTTTAGAATAAGGTTTTTATAATTTTAATTTAATTATTAATAATTATTAAGTGTATGGTAGATATTTAATCTCCATGGAATAGTCTAATAATCACAAATTTAAGGTTGAGATTTATATCAAAAGTAGTTATGCTCTTTCTACACTTTTAATTAAATTGATTAATTAAAAAAAAACCACATAAACATGTGTCATATGAACATGAGTTGCTTGTTTAGAAGTTAAGAATCTTCATGGTAAAGTAGGGGTAAATCTCCGTAGTTTAATTATCTTGTGTGTGTGTGTGTGTGTGCTTGTGTGTTTAACTCAAGTATTCTTTTTTTTAATAACAATAATAATAAGAATAATTTGTTTTTTTTTTATGATTTTTTAAAAATCTTGGTAATTTAAAATGTATAAGAAATAAGTGTTTTGATGTCTATTAACATTTACTATCCATTTGGGGGAGGCAGGAGTGGGAGGGGCATTGTTAAGCTCTGATGGAAAAATTGTGTCGCGATATGCTTATGGACTTGATCTCGTGATCATAACCAAGTTGAGTACCTTTCTTTATGGAAGCATTTGGAAATAGCTCTTGCAAAGAAAATATTTGGACTAATGGCTTTTAATGACGCAATGATTTTTATTTGACAATTGATCAAGGCCAAGAAGGTGCCAAGTTCATACCACCCTCTCATTCTCCAAAGGGTTGTCCTAATTACCTCTCAGTTCGAGAAATTGGAGTTTTTTCATGCAAATAAGCATTTAGTTTTTTTTTTTAACAATAATGAGCACTCGTTATATTAATTTCGTGCCCGATTGTAGCAAAATAAATGGGTGAGTTACAGTTTGAATTTTCCCATGGGCTTCAATTTTGTCATTTCCAGACTGATTAGCCGAGTTCAAATGTTCATGATCACTACTAACATATATTTGAAAAAATTGAGACAACAAGATTACATAGAAAAAACCAGTCATTGCAAATTGAAGCTAAGAATTAGGATCAATAGGGAGATTTAAATCTATGCCCGAATTTTGAACTTCAGAAGTGTTACTCTGTTCTTCCGGAGGGAATCCCAACTTTGAAACCTGGAGTTGAAGATATTCAATCATGGTGCACAACGCTCCAACCTCATCCTCAACCTTAGAAACCTGCTTACTTTTGGCATCAATAGTCTCTGAATTTTCGTAAGCCACCATCCTCTATCAATACAACAAATCCTTTATGTCTGAGAGCTTTGCTTTGACCTCTGTGAGCTCCTGCGCACATTGCACACAAACGGCCAGAGTTGAGGAGGACAAAAAACTCTATTAGCCACCCATTGTTTGGTGCGATTCTTCCTTCTCCATCACTCATCCAGTGCATGGGCGTCTGCTTCCCCATGAACCCGAATCCATCCCCTCAGAGTGCCAATGAATTACAAAAGAGGACTAAGAAGTGGCGCACCGGTAAGGCTCTTCCTGATTTAACCCCCATTGAGCCCACCAGGGAAAGTTGGAGCAGTGACCAAAAGGAAGGACACAAACCCAGTAATAGAGAAAGACTGCAGTTTCACATCCCAGATAGGCTTATGTATTCTTCTCACTAGGAATAAAGAACCTAATTTGATCAGGTGCTCAGCGTTAAGCTAAAAATGGAAGTGATTAGAATTGATTGGAACATTAACGAAAACGAAGATATTATTACTATGAATATGACACAATTCGTTTCATCGAAAACCGACTCCGAATGAGGCAGATAGGGCCTGTTGTTCGTTTTCCTAAAAAACTAATTTTTTTGCAGAAATGGACAGAATGGTGACATGGAAGCCTATTCAGCAAAAAAGAATATTCTGGCAATATTCCTTCATTTTTCCCAATGACACTATGCAAAGTGTCACTTTGTGGTTGGTGGCCGAGTTGGGTGATTTGTCACGTTCTTATTGGATTTGGAAGGAGCCAATGGGAAGAGGACACGTGGCAAGCCTGGAGGTCGCCACGTCCCCCCCCTCCCCCTCCAAGGCCGAAATTATGGTTAAGTGCTAGGGTCAAATTTTATTATGTGGTATGGACAAATTTTATTACAGGTAGAAGGGCGGAGGTCGAGGTCGACTCCGCGACCTCCCCCACACAAACCAAAAGGCATACCAATACACAACACCATTGATTCTTAACATAGTATGCCACCGCAATGTATTTGAATTAAGACCATTGGATCAGTGGGTGGAGGAGGGGGCTAGCCTCCTCATCACAGAGCCTTGGTGCTATAACCTACAACAAAGGTTTATACTAATGGCAAATTAAACCATAATGCGGGTTTAATTTAACCCTTAATCAATGTTTATTTGCGTGTTAATTCTGATTATGGTAAACACGCGTTTAGCGCTAAACTCAGCTTATCTGATAATTAACTCCTAATTATCCTATTTAATCCACTCTTAATTCGCCAACCAGGTTTGCAGAGTCTGCCATTTTCAGCGGGACTCCAAATTAGCGACGCTAATTGGAGTTTCTCCAATTTTAGTGGGGTTTCCTAGGCCATAATCGATTAGGTCGTAACTTTTGAAAAATTAAACAAAAATGGGCTCAAGAAGAGTCAATCCTAGATGATTTGGAAATTATGAGCATGTTGGAGCATGTTTCAGGAGCAAAAGAGGATTGTAAACACCACTTTTTTCCATTTTGAGCTAATACCGAGGCCCAAGCCATGGAAGCTGGACTAAGGAGATGCAGCCCAGGAGGGGTGAACTCCTTCATCAAAAAACTATGTTAATGAGTCATTTGATGGGTTGATGTACATTTTATTGTTGTTGTTCAAAATTATGTTTTAATGTTATTATGCTCATTAATTTAACATAAAAATCAATACATTTACATGTTTAACACTCACAAACACCTCAAGAAACCCACGCACATGAAGAAAATGATCAACAACTTTTTTATAATTTTGAAGATGAAATTAGCAAAACAAAACTAACTTTTAGATTCAGATCAAGGTGGTATTAGAGAAAATGTTATTTGCTTGATTTTCTTGAGTTGTGTGCATGTAGGGTTTTAATGGTTGCAAATTTGTGATGCTTACAAGGTTGAAGTTGTAGAGAGGAGAAGGGAAACTGTTGGTTACTAGTCCTGAGGTTAGGACCAGAAGAAGGAGAGCCTCAAGGTCACCCTCTCCACCCAAATTTTCACTCATAGCTGCACTTGAAGCACCTCAATTTTTATCTCTAGCTGAGATTAAGGAGGTACAAGTTGCACCAAAAGATGAGCTTGAATTAATAGCCATCATGTCAGGTTTTGGAGAGACTGAACGTCTTTAGGAAGAGGATGCATAGAAGAAGAATTTATATGATGTAACTGAAAGGGTTATGTTCCTCTTTGAAGAGAGGAGCACTAGGATGGTTGGAGAGAATTCTAAGTCTCCACATGGAGAGGGAACTTCAGAAGACAAAAAGGATGAAGAGAAGGATTCAAAGGGAAGTGGAGGAAATCCTCCTCCATATCCACCATCTTCATCATCATCCTCATCATCACCATCAACATCATATTCGACTTCCACAGCCAAAACCACCCATACTCACTCAAAAGCTCCAAAAGTTAAAACTCCCCTACTCAAACTTGATGTCAAATTTGAGCTTCCAATGTATAATGGCGAAGTGAAAGAAAAGAGGCTGGATAATTGGATTCATCAATTAGAGGTTTATTGCAGAATTCAAAACCTTCAAGAAGATGAAATAAATATTCAATTGGCTTCCTTGAGGATGGAGGGATTAACACTTGTATGGTGGGAAGCGAGGACTCAAGAAGAGATTAAAAACCATAATAAGATCTCAATTTCTTGGTCAAGTTTTATTGCTGCCATTAAAAGGAAATTTTATCCTCTAGCTTACATGCAAAATCCATTATGGATTGGTAGAATTTTATACAATTGAAAGGGAAAAGTGTGCAAGATTATACTCATGAATTTAGGTGAAGAGCTCTTATTTTGGGTATTAATTTGTATTGTCAAGAAACTTTGTTAAAGTATATTGGGGGTTTGCAAATTTACCTTAGACACACTATTCCCATGTTCAATCCCACAAAATTAGATGAGGTTTGTGTTCAAGCCACACATTTAGAAGCAAGAGGGAAACATAGGGTAGATGAGAAAAGTGATAGTTTCCTTGAATATGAGGGTAAAGGGAAGGGCACGTTTAATGGAAGATGAAAGAGAAATATCTCTATCAAAAAAGAGAAAGAGAAACTCACATGTAAACATTGTTCGAAGAATGGCCATGATGAAGACCATTGTTGGCAATTTCATCCAGAGTTGAAACCAAACAAAATGAAAGCCAAAGAGAAGGGAAAAACTGTTGCACTCATTGATCATGACTTAGGTTTAGATTCAAGAGATGAAACCAAGATTAAAATAATGGGTTTGAAAGGTAAGAACATATCAAGCAATAGTTCTTCAAGTTGTTCCAATGTAACTCAAGATGAAGATACAAGAATTTAACTCTTTCATATTAGAGCTGTTTCTAAACATACCAAGATAGGCACACTATTTGATAATGGTTCTCAAGATAATTTGATTTCCGAAGACTTAGTTAAGGAACAACCTTGAAACTGTTGTACATCCAAGACCTTATCCTTTAGGGTGGATATGCAAGAATGAAAAATTGTAGGTAACAAGGAAGTGCATTCTAAGGTTTGTAATCAATTCAAACTTTCTTGACGAAGTTGAACTTGATGTAGTATTGCTTGAGATTTCAAGTATTATTTTCGGAAGTCCTTATCTTTATGATAAGAAAGAAGTATTTCATTGCCATGAGAATAAATATCACTTGTTTAAATATGGAATTGAGTACATAGTTAGAGAGCATAAGAAGAATACAAGTTGTCTCTTATACATGTAGGAGAAATGAAGAGAATAGTCAATGCAAGTAAAAATTTGACTTTTTTAATGATCAAGCATAGAGATGTTTTGAATGAAACCTTTCAAAAATATGCATCGAATGAACAAGTTGATTTCATTGAAGTTTCTTATGCTTTTAATAAGATTTTTCAGGACTCTAACAGGTTGCCTTTGAAAGGAGGCAAACAAGATGTGAAATATTTGCAACAGTCAACATCAGTGTTGAGCAATGTTGGAAATAATATGCCGGTGCAAGAGAGAGAAAAGGTCAAAGAGAAAGTGTAAAATAAATTGAAAAAGAAGGCATAGGTTCCACAAGTGCCTTTTTTTGGTTTCCAATGGGTACATGGAAATGGCGAAAACACTTGGTCAAAAGTCGACGCAAGTACAAATCAAGATTGGCTAAGAATCACCATGACGACAATGTTCGATTTGAGACAATTTTCAAGTTTCCTTTGATTGACGACCAAGGTGGGAACAAGTTTGTTTCTGCAAGGAGAGCTTGTTGCTCTGCAAATTTAGGGATATTGCAGCATGAAGGTGTCTACAATAGCAAGAGAGGGTCTCAAGAGTAAAAAAAAATATTAGTTTTTGTGAAAAGCTCAAATTGATGAAAATGGGAAAATTTCAGTGGATTGAGACAGGAAGGGTGAGGGAACTGTACCCTCATCCACATGTTCAGTAACAAAAGAGATTTTGGGGTCCAAAAGGCTTCTAGTGGGGAGGAATGATCATGTTCTCAGTGTTAAGCTCAAAAATGGAAGTGCTCAGAATTGATCGAAGCCTAAACTAAAAAGAAGAGATTGTTTTCAGGAATCCGATGCAATTTGTTTCATCTAAAACTGACTTCGGATGAGGAAGATAGGGCATGTTTTTCGTTTTCATAAACAAATAAAATTTTTGTAGAAAAGGATAGAATGGTGAGATGGCAGCCTAGTCAGAAAAAATAATATTATGTGAATACTCCTTCAATTCACCCAATGACACTATGCCAAGTGTCACTTTATGGTTGGTGGCTGAGTTGGGTGATTTGTCACGTTTTTATTGGATTTGGAAGGAGCCAATAGGAAGAGGACACATGGCAAGACCGGAGGTCGCCATGTGCCCCCCCCTCCAAGGCCGAAATTATGGTTAAGTTCTAAGGTTGAATTTTATTATCTGGTATGGAAATTTTTTATTAGGCGGAAGGGCAGAGGTCAGGGTCGACCTCGCGACCTCCCCACACAAACCACAAGGCATACCAATACACTGCGCCATTGATTCTTAACATAGTATGCCACCACAATATATTTTAATTAAGACCGTTGGACCGGCAAGCGGAGGAGGGGTCCAACCCCCTCACCACAGAACCTTGGTGCTATAACCTATGACAGAGGCTTATACTAATGACATATTAAACCATAATGTGGGTTTAATTTAACCCTTAATCAATGTTTATTTGCGCATTAATTTGAATTATGGTAAACACGCGTTTAGCGCTAAACTTAGCTTATTCGATAATTAACTCCCACTTATCCTAATTAATCTGCTCTCAATTCGATGAATAGTTTGGTAGAGTCTGCCATTTCCAGTGGGACTCCAAAATTAGTGGTGCTAACTAGAGATTCTCCAATTTTAGTGGGGTTTCCTAGGCCAGAATTGATTAGGCCATAACTTTTACAAAGTTCAACCAAATTGGGCTCAAGAAGAGTCTATCCTAGATGATTTGGACATTCTGAGCATGTTCCAGTAGGTTTCAGGAGCAGTAGAGGATTGTAAACAACAATTTTTTCCATTTTGAGCTAATACAAAGGCCCAAGCCATGGAAGATGGACCAAGGAGATGTAGCCCGACAGGGGTGAACTCCTTCATCAAAAAACTGTGTTAATGGATCATTTGATGGTTTGATTTACATTTTATTGTTGTTGTTCAACATTATGTTTTAATGTTATTATGCTCATGAATTTAACATAAAACTCAATACATTTACCTGTTTAACACTCACAAACACCTCAAGAAACCTATGCACATGAAGAAAATGAACAAAAACTTATTTATAATTATGAAGATGAAATTAGCACAACAAAACTAACATTCAAATTCATATCACAACCCAACCTGGAACGAAAATCACAAGCAAAATGGGAGTTTTCAAAGAAATCATATGCAATTTGTAATAGTGGGCCTCCAGATACAAGCCCAAGCCACCGTGATCCCAATACAAAATTATCATTTTGTTGTGTGGAGAGAGATGGGCCATTATTTGCATACGAGAGCTCAAGCAGTTGGGTTGTAGTTTGGACCATGGGGAGTAAATATAACACGCAGGGAGAGAGGGCTCTAATGGAAACCAAATTCACATACTTGCAATGAACCTTGAACCTTGAAACTGATGTGAAGACTCCCATACTTAATTACAGACTCGGCCTAAATGGAATCACATGGAGGGGATAATGAAGGACGCACAATAGGAGAGAGGGGAGGTGTATCATCATGCCGACGAGCGAAGAAGGACGATGAGATACAGATAGTTCGGAAGTGACAAGGAGCGACGAGGATGACAACAATATTCCAAATGTGCCAAGAATAAGGGGGAATATTGGGGGGGGGCACATGAAGGCGATAATCATGGGGAAGTGTTAGGGAATAAGGTAGAGGATAGATACTCCATTTATTTCCAAATTTCCTTCAAGTAATCTACATGCTTTTTTTTCCATCAGTTCTACCTATGAATTAAGGTTTCAGATAACATGCCAAGCTTGTGAGCTTTCAAAGGAAGGAAGAAATATTTGAACATGAAGGATATTCTGGCTTAGGTGGTTGACTTGGGAAAATGAAGAATTTCTTAAATGTCTAATAATCAAATAGGAGTCACCCAGAATTATGATGTTTTTAACTTCCCTCTTCTTGGCTAGAAGAAGTCCCATATACAAGCTATAAACTTATCATTTATTGTTGGTCTTGATGCCAAGTCCCCATGCATACTTATCCACTATTATTCCATCAATATTAAAGAGGATCCCTCCCCCTCCTGCCACTCCTATATAAGCATTTAAATTTGATGGTTGATGCTTTAAAAAAAAAGGGTCAACATTGGGACAAGGCAGAATAAAGCTGGATAAAATTTTTATTAATTCCCCCCCCACCCCTTAGTTAGGATTGGAATCCCAAGGCACATTAGTTTGATTATTGAATATTTCACATTAAAGCTCTTCTTGGAAGCCAAGTTAGACTAGAAACATAAAAATCTGGAGAAATTTCTAAATGGTTTCTGCGTGGAGGTTAATTCCCTCAGGGCTCGAGTCTCTTCTTTGGAGCACTTCAAGTGTGGCAACGCTCAACTTGACTTGGGGGCACTATATCTAGTGTTGCTTCAATAAGGAAAAAGGCTCGTCGCTCATAGGGGTATGGTACTTTTGTCCATGGTCATTGCTGAAGGATGGGCTCAATGTTTAGATATGTTGGTTTTTGTAGGGTTTTTAAACAATCCTGAATTTTGCTTTGTAAATATATTTTAATACTCAAGAATTTTCATCGAATTATCAATAGAAATGTATTCAGTGTAGGAAGGAAATGCAGATCTAGACTTGACAATTATATTTTGTGGATTGATCAATATTTATTTTGTAAAAAATTAGTTTTTTTTTAAAGGTTCTGGCCCATAACCTAGTCTTTATTAATATCAAAACCCTTACACATTCCTTTAAAAATAAATAAATTAATAACCATTTAATTTATATGACTACACCAATTTAAAAGTTATCAAGATTAAAAAAAAAACACTTCAAATGCTTACTTAATAAATAAATAAATAGCACCACTTGATTACTATACAAGCCTAGATCCATATTAACTATGGATCTACCATGTGTCGAGAGGGATCAAATCTATTTTCACTCTAAAATATGTTTGCATCTCAATAAATTTGATCTCTCTTAGTGCTTGGTAGATATGGAGTTAAGATGGATCTAGGATGGTTTAATTATTAATTATTAATTCTTAAATTTTTAATATAATTTAATTTTTATGTGATTTGATCTAGTCAAAATGTTTAACAGGTCATTACATTACAACATCTCTACCATACTGGACTAGAGAGAACCTCCCCGCGCAATAAGGTTCAAAGTAACTGATAACCATAAATAAAACTCATCCCTAGTCTGGTATCAGGTCAGGATGATCTAAATCTTAGAATGAATGGTTTTAAAAGATCGTAAATGTCTGATTTGTACAAAATATTATCTCAAATATCTCTTAGTGAGCCATTGAAAGTATATGCCTCAATTCCTTTTAGGACTTTTATTCAATAGCGACATTCAATTTTTATTTTTCAATTGTCTTTAAAAGATGTATTTATTATTGCAGTCAAATAAATTAAATGGGTAGTAAATGTTGGTAGGCATTAATCCATAATAAGTACCAAAAATAATTCTTAGTCCCTGTGAAGGTAAGACTCTAGCAATCAAATTGTTTCACCACTATTAGTTTAGTACTGACCAATACAAGTTATAATGTTTAACTTTAAGAAGAAAATAATTATTTTTTAATATTAGTGAAAATTTTATTTCTCAAACATTTGATTGGATAATAACTTGAATGTCTTATTGTAACCTTCGCACAATACAAGGCCATATATATAGTTGCCTCATATTTTTCTATCATAATTTATGGATGCAATTGAAATATAAATAAAATTATTGTCACTTTGCATAAAAATTGGATACGAACAAGATGTAAATAAATATACTTACCAAGGGTTATTTCCGAGACAAATCATTTTTCCACTTCATATATCAATTTGCAAGGTTTTTGAAAGCACAATTTCCACTTGAGTTGAAGGGACTAAGTTTCCGTGCAACACTTGTTTCACGATACATCTCACATTATTAAAAATTTAAAAAAATCATATAAATTAACTAAATTATAATTTATTTTATATTATTATATAAAATAATAATTATTATATTATATACTGTGGAGATTCCGAGCTCTGATTCTGAATATTATTATATAGTTATTATATTAAAATACATTGAGCTAAATCTCATTTTAGATACATGGTTTACATAAGTAAGTTGAAACCAGTGGATATGATTGTAATGGAGTATGCATAAATGATCATTTATAGAATTATGAAACTTTTGAACAATATTTATAGTATTCCACTTGTACATTCGCTAATATTGACCTAACAAAAACCATTTTTTTTTTCTCTAATTTAGTCTACTTCTTTTATATCATACACGACAAAAAATTACAGTGCTCGTCCTTCAAATTTGGCATACCAATTTTGGAGGGAAGTGTCAAAAAATTAACTGCAAAATAAGGGTTGCCCTAGGTGGGGAAACCAACCCATGAGTAGAGAGTATTAGGAGCTTCCCAAAGTGGGAAACCAACTTCTCTAGTTTTGAGATTAATACTAAAACATAACAGAAAATAGTTCCAAAACGCATGAAAACTAGATAATGCCAGAAGAAAGCTGGAGGAAGAGGTGAGCACCCAACAATTGGACTTAAGGTAAGGCGTCATTCTTCTCTGGAGGGTTGGGTGGTTCTTCCACGATCCTGCAAGCATAAAGAGACTCGTCCTCCTCCTTGTTGGTCTCATGGATAGATGAAGGAGGGAGAAGCAACACTTGGGCAGCTAGAGAATTGGAGGAGGTTACATGTACGATGGTGCCATCGTCCTTGCTGTCCTCGTCATTGCTTGAGCCATGAGCACTGCCAGAACTTGTGCCACTATTGGAACGATGACTGCTGCTGGAAGCGCTTTGCATAGGGAGGGCCTTCATTTTGTGGGGAATGGAGATAGGTGCAGACAAAATGGTGGATTTACGAGGGTTCTTTTTGGGATGAAGACTGGAGGATTCAGGCGGAGGAGGACTTGGGAGATGGAGGGACAACTGAGCGTAGAGGTTGACAGGGTCGAGCAGGCTCTGCTCCTCCCAATCCATGGAAAGGTTCAACTCCCTGCTAGCGACAATCAAGGAAGGGGGCCTAGAGGGGAGGCCATGCCCACCAGCACGTTGTCACCTCATTCTATGTCGGCTCAACATGTTGGGCGAGTGAGAGGAGACTTGAGACAGGGAGGGGATGCCCTCAGGTGCAGCAGAGGGGCATCCGTAATGATACCTTGTAGTGAAGCAACCACAATGAGACTAAGCAGAGCCGAGGGCCGAGGGTGTGACAAAAATTCTAGAGGAAAACACAAAGAGCTGGAGGGAGAGACAAATGGAGGCGGGAGGAGCTCAAAAGGCGGATTTAAGAGCCATGGGAGCAGGTAGAGGCCGAGTTAATGAGCAGCAACCAAAGGATGTCACGTGAAAGCTAGTGAGGGTGGCAATTAAGGGAGCCATGCTCTAGCATTTATCTTCAGGTGGGTGACCATGTGTAGGCGCGTGGGGCAGACAGGTGCCCTGCCACATGGCGCCCAAGTGGCCCATATTCTCAATGTTGAACACCCACACCAGGGGAACAAAAAAAAACTTTACAAAGCATCAAATTGTTACATTAAACCATGAGAAATTATTCCTTCACTTTTATTAATTAGTCTCCTAATTAGCCAATAAGGAAGGGGGGCATCCCGCTTTTGCTCATGCCACCAAATTTAGCCTTCATTTATTCTTGACCCCAAATCAGCCATGTATTCAACCATATAGTTGTTTGATCTGAAAAAATGGAGACATTTCTTCTTGGGGATTAGCCATGTGATCAGTCATAGAGTTGTTTGATCTGACAAAATGGAGACATTTAATCTTGGGGATAGATTGATAAGATAAATCTGCTAGAAAAATTTACTTAACTTTCTATCTAAGGGGAGAAATCTTGAATGTAAATGGTGAATTATATCTAAGGAATCGCCAAAAATAATCAACTCCTGAATTCCCATATTCACAATTTTCCTCAAACCTTGATAGAAGGCATAGGCTTTAGTAACATTGTTGGAAATGTGGTCTAACCCTAAGCATATTTATGTTCTTTTTAATACACACATACACACACACACACAACGACTTCTTAATCATGAAGATTCTTAATTTGTAAATAGGGTTTGTTACAATACGTTGGGAAAATACTACGGTTCATCAATACCACATGCCTACAAAAACTTAATTCATTTCATATGACATTTGATCATATGATATTTTTTTAGTTAATCAATTTAATTTAAAGTGAAAATAAGGAATAATTTCTTTGGAGATAAATCTCAAGCATTGATTTTTGAATCTTACTAAGAATATTCTAGAATATTCCATAGATGTTAGATCCCTACCATCCACCTAATAATTATTGATAACTAAATTAAAATTATGGAAGCTCTATTCCAAAATAGACATGCTATGGACATAAATATTTGTATTAATTGATTGATGTTATTGGTTATAACTTATAAAATTATTAAATATATATTTAGTTTTAAAATAATTTTTTTATTTTTTATTTTGATGATAATATGATTTTTAAAAAAATTATAAAATCAACAAAAAATAATTTTATTTTTTCATGTATTGTTTTTATATTTGAATATAATGTAAATAAAATTTATTTATTAGAATTCAATTGAGTTTGGTTTTATTTTGGATGGTTGGGAAGATTGATTGATATCCTCCCAATTGAATTTTAAGTTCCATAAGTATCTTAGTGAGTAAACTAGTATCCATTCCCCCAATAAAATATAAATACATTAAAAAATTCATTTATTTTTTAAAGTGCAATAGGAAATTTGTATTAATAAAAAATTTGTAGCCCAAGCACACAACTGAAGTACATTGGAATGATTTCTACACTAAAAAATTCTTCAATGATTCTAAGAAGAATAGGGAAAAAAAAGCATCATCCTTCCAACAAAAGGAGGGGGAACTAGAGTCTCGCATACATGAGTAAATTCATGCAAATTGCTTGCACAAGATGATACAAAATAAAATATATCTACAATTTAAGGGAGTCGACCCGCTTCTAGATCCATGGGAGGCATAAGAATGTTCAACACTAGATTTTGGTTATTTCTCGCTTAATTATTTTCTACCTTTTGTTAATGGAGGGGAGGATTTGTAACACTCCCTCCCACCCCCTTCTACCTTCTCAAGTTGTGGGAGGTGTTACTTCATAATTAACCCAATCTCCAAGGCATGTTATGGAAATGAGGCTAAAAAATCCTTCTTTTCCAAAGTTTGTGGAATTAATTTATGATATCACCATCATGCTTAGTTTGTTGAGATATTTCCATAAATATAAACTTTATCTCAATCTAACTATTGGATTGGGAGTTATTCCCCTTCGAAATTTGACTAATTAAATCTTTCCACATTATCAAGGTACCACCACGTGACATCCACAGGTGACCCATGTGGCCTTGCCACATCACTTTGAGAATAAAATTGTCATATGTGGCACCTACATAGCATCCATGTATCCTTTCTAGGTCTTTGTGGCACTTGACACCTCACCCTAGCTCGTGGGTCCCACAGGGCTCGATCCCTTTGTGCTACATTACTCTTACTTTTTTTTGTTAAATCCAATTCAAGGGAAAGCTGAGGTGTATGCAAGTATGCACTCTTGATGCATCCCCAGACCCCCCAATTCTTTGAATTATTCACAAATTGTAATAGAAATTTATCTCAATGGATCTATGATACCCCAAACATGTACACCAAGCATCGACCCTCAGATCACCTTGGATCCTTGGATTTCTTGTAATCGAAGATAAAAATCTAACTCTTCCCTCCTGGGAACCACACCAAATGTTGTTCCTACATTCATTTATCACTAAAATCTAGACTATTTCAAATCTAGTGCACTTTATAGGTGCAACTACAATGACTAGTCAGATGTATGGAGTACTTGATATATCTACTAGCCTTATATGCCTCCACCTACTATGCATATTTGGATGCAACTAGAGCTAGGAAATTGAAAATATATTCGACCCGAATACATGCTTCATCTATAAACCATTTGAATTTGGATGCATGTGTTGAATTGCTACCAATCATCAGGATGGAAATTTCAATGGTGTAGACTAGAACTTCCTTAAAGTAGAGTATTTCCAAGAATTTAAAATTTCATGAGTGAAAACCCAAATCTGAACATTTAATATTCAAGGCATCTACCAAGAACATAACAGAGTTTCATGGATCTAAAAAACCTTCCTTATATTAGATAGTAAATAAAGTTAGGAAATGACTCCAACAACAATATTTTAAAGGGGATTTAAATACCATATTTCCTCTATGAATTCATGACATTTCAATATTATACAAAGATACCTAACCATAGAATTCTCACATTACTCTTGAAGTAAATGAACACCATTTATGGTTGAGTCTCCATTCAACAAGCATACAGTCTTATACAAGGCAGTGAACCATAATATTCATAACATATGAGATAATTGAAATAACATATTATAACAGAATAGGTGAGGAACTTCAAGAAATCATGCATATTCATATAATTAACTTTGTAGCTTATGAGAGTAACAACAAACACAAATTTACAAGTTTAACATAAACATGAGAACATATAAGCAATGCATTCATCATAAGCATACATAAATATTGTTGTATCTTAAGAGACAATTCCTTGGACGTGGAAAGGAATCATTGCTTAAGACATTTTTTGAAAGTGTGTCACGAAGTAATTATATCAGGTGGTCTTCATTCAATCCATTTGGAAACTAATTCTTTAAAACCCTTAACAACCAAGTATAATGAAAGACTCTACAATGCCATTAACTGCTGATATCTGAATGGAAAAGAAGAACTGTAGAAGAAACTCAAAATGATATGCTATAACCCAGAATCTACCACTCTAAATCTTAGAATGAATTAATGGAGAAAGAAGAAACTCAAAATAATATGTTGTACACACAAAATCTATTACTTTTAAGTCCCAAAGAGAGTTTATGAAGGGAGAGTAGTTGGAGTGAAGGAGCACAAATTAAGTTTATTTAATTCTTACCCACAGATGTAATTAAGAGACCGGCTGCTACATTACTTCACATCATTCAAAGAATAAGGGATACAAAATGACACAGGAATAAAACATCACCATCAACAATTGCAGGAAACTTGATGCTTCTTTCATTAATTCCTCATAAAAGTAAGTACCATAGTTTTAGTCTTCTAGAGGTCCAAAACTCGAACCACTCTTCTTTCTTTCTATCTTGCTTAAATACATCAAAAATAGTTCGTAACTGCTAAAACTTCTTGAAACTACTTCGACTACCTAAATTGTTAAAACTAATTATTACATTGCAATTGAGGACATCACTATAGCTTCGATCTTAACTTACAAAGAAAACAAATTAAAACTTGAAATATCATTCTTTTTGCTGAATCTGATTAGTTGATGATGCATCTCCCTAAAGTGCTAATGTGTCTCCCTGACAGATCGAACATCCTTTCCCTACATTTCTTCCAAAGTTCAATGTTTTTCTTTTCTGCTTGCTGTCATATCTTTTATTTTTTTGATGTGGTATCTTAACAGTTCTGCAATAACGCCTCTTTTCCCGACTTGACCCAGCTATTGTGCTTCAAAAAGTGCCACCATATGCTCCTTTTCCTGACTCTGCCTATGCCTCTGCACTTCAAACCATGTTATCCTATCCCCTTCTTCCCGAATCTGCCTCTTCCGCTCGTGCCTGCAACGTTTAGTCTTCCATTTATTTACAAAGTGCCACCGCATACAACTATGTTGTGCACGGGGTCGGGCGTTACCCGAGTCTACTGCCCGCGTTAACGTTTCTTCATAAAACCAATGCAATTGCACATAATATTGGACTTTAAATAAATTCAACTTAACCTTTGAATGGTATCGCGTCCACCTTTCCATCACATTTCGGCACTTCGACGTTCATAACATATTCCTTAGCGATTTCCTCCTGAATTTGCAACGTGCGATGACGGGAAGGTGACATGGTAGGATGGAGGTGGGGCTGATCCAAAATCACATATCAATAGATTTGTTATAAGAAACATGATGTAAGTGTTAAAAGTCACAAAGTGCGATGTGCGATGTGCGAGAGGGATGCTGTGGCAAGTAGAGGTGGGGCCAATTGCAAATAGAAAATCAGAAGATTTGTTATAAGAAATGGGAGGTAAGTGTTAAAAGTCATGAAGTGCAATGTGCAATGTGCGAGAGGGATGATGTGGCAAGCAGAGGTGGGGCCAATTGTAAATAAAAAGTTGGCATATTTTTTCTAAGAAACGGGAGGTAGGTGTTAAAAGTCGCAAAGTGCAATGTGCGATGGAACCTATGGCCGACACGTGGCTTCTCTTCACAACCCCCCATCAATTTGAATTGCGTTTCTGTGGTATGATCTTCGCCGTCCATCTCTTCGCTTCAATTCTATGCTTTGATCTTGACCGTCATTTCCCCCCTTTACACTTCTTCCAAAACTATTAAGTTTAAAAGGGAAAATATGTCAGTTCTTTGCCTTTGGGAAATTTGTACAATTTCTTCGATAATGAACACAGTTTCATTCAACAGTCTTGCATACGTTCCTTTAACAAATAAATGATCTTGATTACCAATTTGTTTTTCTCCACGGTGTAACCCTCCTGATCTTATTCGATATTCTGTAGCGCTAGTCTCCTGAGCTTGCGAAGAAGCTTGACTCGACCCGCTTTCACATCTCCACACATAATGTTAATACACCAACATATAAATCAAAATTCTTTTTCGACATACAAATTTTTTTCATTTTCTACCATATATGATTTTTTGAAAAATATTTAAAAAAGTAAATGCAAATGAACCACAACAAATATCAACATTCGTCCATTAGTAGCGTTGATCCTTACACTTTCATATCACATACTAGACATTGTTCATCATCCACAATAAAAATATATATACAAGTAAATACACTTATATAGTTAATTTGAATGGATGGAAACTAAAGGAGGGATTACAATATTTCTTGTATTTAACCACCCCTGAGCTGGATTTAGAGTCTCAGGAGTTAATGTCTTCAACAAATTTCACACTGATCTCAATTCAACCAAACAAGAGAGAGACTACATTTTCTGGGTGGTTTATCAACTACCTCATGTAGTAAGTACCATTGTGACTCTTTTGCCTGTCTAAAATAGATCATATGGATTCACCCAAGGCTCAGTTTAAGTACTATTCAATTACAAGAGAATGATCTCACTCTAAGGGCGGTTTATCAGTTGGATTTTCAAGGGAAGTAATGCAGGAGTCTAAATTCCACTATTCAGGTGGTTTATCAGCTCACTTGGGAAACACTTAAGTGGTGGTGTAGTTGCTACAACCACCCTCCAAAATTTATGACTTTATCTTATTTTGGAGCCCCATCATCTTCTTGAAAGATCATGTTCTTGCATTTTTCTAAGTGATTGAGGTCACCCTGATATTTTTTTAAGTTTTCTTAAGTATTTCAAGTCATTAGTGGTTTTATTGAAAATATATAAGTTAAAGCGCACTCACTCTTAACAAGCCCAACACACATTTTATTCTTAGTGCAATCACACTTCATAGTATTAATCCTACTCTAAGCCCTCTCACACACACTTGCACTAGGTTGCATTCCAAGAGTGTGACTGGGTCACATGTGTGGGTAAGACATAAAATAAAATTGACCCCCAACCTTTCATTCCACAATGTCATTTCAATATTTTGAATCTCTACGTGATTTTTCTTCACAAGGCCTCTCCCCGTCCTTCCAAGTTGGGACTACGCCACATGCAAGATCTCAGTAAGACTCATCTTCTCATGCTTTAATTTTGCGATTATTTACTTGATGTTTTATTTCTCCAATTTTTTATGCATATCTCCTTTTGAATTGAACGATTGTTAGTATTCTTCAAATGCATACATGTATTTTTAATTTTAATCAATTTGTTTGCGCCCTCTTAGCCTCTAGCTCCCCATACTTAGTTGAATTTAGGAATTTTTCATCACACCAACACAAATTGATGCCTTATCTTCATAGACTACCGTATTTTAACTCTGTTTTCACTCACTCTTTCCTAGTCACCCTGTGGTGTGACTTTTCAATCCAAAAACTTGACCTCACACCCTTGTCTCCACAATCTGCGAATGTGCTCATTTAACCTTCCTTTGAACTTGGTGCACTGGCATAATACAAAAGCATAGTGATTGAACCTTAGCTCTAGAAAGTGCTACAATGATAGACTTTGAGCTTGCATCCCTTGATTTGCATATGCACATTTCATAAGCTCAGCCATGGTCCTTTTCGTCCCTAAAAATCCTGCTCATTCCAAGTATATGTGCTCTTTAAATTATGATCACGTTGTGCACTTATAGTCTCTAGTCAACCAAACCTTGTCTCTAGCCTATATGCTTGAGGCAACATCAATGCATTGTATTTTCACAGTGAGAATTTCCCATACATAAATATACATAGAATATGAAATTTAGTGGATTAGTTATTTATCTTTCCAAAAATTATTTTGAGTCTCCAGGTGCAAGAGATCTTCACTGTATCAGTTTTTCATCCTCAACAAAAATCGTGCCTCACGTTACAAGAAAAGGAAATGTGAGAAAAATAATGGAAAGAAACATTGAGGGTGTGGTGAATAGTCTGAAGCCTTAGAAAGTAATAATATTCAAGGACATGGTATGTTTCATTGACAAGTCATTGATTTATCTTGGCCAAATATATTTAAAGAATTTTCCAGAAAAGTGATTATGTAAGATGAGGAAGAAAAATATGTGTACCTCAACATTAAGAATTTTAGGTTTAACAAGATAGCTTTCCCTTTGATCTGAAATTGTGAGAATAAACTATTTCCTTTTCAGAGATGGACTGTAGGGGCATTCACTGGACATGTCACCTCTAAAGAGAGGATGAGTTCCAGAGGCTACCTGGCCCTCTACAGACTCTGTCTAAGGAAATAAGATATAAACACTAATAACAGATTCAATGAAAGTATTTAATTTTTAAATTCAAAGTGTTCATTGTTCTGTTTTGAATGTGAATAAGCAAGAGTATATGTTCTGCAATTGGTGTGTAGAGGTTTGAAGTTAAAACAACAAGTTTTGATTACTGTATAAACTTGTTTTTGGAAAGCATGCTTATGGAATTTTACTATTTAAACTATCAAAATCTGGAAATAAACAGCCATAATACACAGATGAACAGCAGATGTTTGTTTAAGCGGTTTACCCCTCTTCTGGGCTACCTCCGCTGGTCCAAAAGCCTCTAATTAGGCTCAGTCCTTTTTTGATTAAATGCTTCAAATGAAATTACATCTGTATAAACTTCTCAGATGAGAAAATAGACTGCTAAAACAGACTCAGAATATCCAAATCAGTAGAAATAGACTACAAATTCACCTCCATTGGAGGAAGGTAGCCCAATGCAGCAATATTTCCCCTTGGCCCTGATGGCTTCTCTGTCAAAAGCGCTGTAAAATTCGCAGATACAATGCCCTGATGGCTCTGCAGACACCTCCAACAGCTCCAGAATGCTCTCTACCCCCAAAAAAAAAAAAAAAATCGTCTTCAAAGGCCTCTCCTAGCAAAAGTTATGGCACATTTACTGAATCAGCCAGTTACTCCTTGGGAAACTCCACTAATTGTGGAGGAAGTGCAGTTAGCTCCACCAAAGAAGGCAGAAGGCGCCAAGCTGGGCGGAACCGCCAAACTTATCCGGGCGGTTATGTCGGCATTAACTGTTAAAGTGGTTGGCGTTCATATGGGCGGAGTCGACGGTTTTTATAAATGTCAAACGGTTTGTATTAATATATATTAAAAACCATAACATAGCCGTTTAACCAATGTTTACCGCCCCGTTCTTGCGCGCCGATGAAATAAGCCCATGGTTCTTAGCCCCGGTGCTATGTAGAGGGGGCTGGCCCTTAGGGGCTGGCCCCCTTTCGGGCCCCGCCCAACACAAATCACACGTTAAATATAACACCGCTTGGCACATAAATCAACGAACAAGATTGTGACCCGCTGGTTAAAACGTTTGGTTGATATATATGTGGTCGGGGGTTCGAATCCGTCCGCCACAACAAAAACTTTTAACACCATTTCAACTCGGCCTTGGGGCCACGTGGCGGCCTCCGGGCTAGCCACGTGGCACCCTCTGATTGGCTGCCACGGAATATTCCCCAGAATATTCTGCGGAATATTCCACGAAATATTCCCAGAATATTCTGTGGAATATTCTTTTTTTAATAAAATTTTTCCAAAGTCAAATTTTGCCATTTTTTTAATGAAATTGACCAAACTTTGAAGCTGAATAACTTCTGCATACGGAGACCATTTTTCGAACCGTTCGCGGCGTTGGAATCAGGAAGATGAGCACTATCCAGTCGATCTATTTCGAAGCAATTTTGAGCACTTTCATTTTTAAGCATTTTTCATCAAGAGACTTGATCTCCTGATCACACCTCCCAAATGGGAAGCTTTTGGACCCTCAAAAGCTTTCAATTACCTGTTAAGAAGGTGAGGATACAACCTCCTCACCTATTCCAACTCCATCCACTTTGCTTTGCTTGGTTTACTGCCTTTTAAACCAACTCTTAAATACTCAACATCTCCCCTCCTTGAAGTGCGTGTCCTTCTGTCAAGGATTGCATCTTCTTTCAACTCATCTAAAAATTCTGGCGAGAAATCTTCTATAGATGGAAGCTGAACATGATTTTCAGAATCATCAATAAGAGGAGGTTCATACAAACGTAAATTTTCCACATTAACAACGGAATACATTTGCATGTATGAAGGCAAATCTAGTTGAAAGGCATTATTTCCAACTTGTTTAAGGACTTTGAATGGACCATAACGAATAGGCTTCAGCTTTTTACCTTCTCCTTGCATTCTATCTTTACTTATATGCAACCATACCTCATCTCCTTCCTGAAACTTGTGATCAACTCTATGTTTGTCATGTCTTTCTTTGTATTTGCCTTGACTCTTTTCAAGCTGTTCTTGAACTTGCTGATGAATGAGCTGAATTCTTTCAATGAACAAGCGAGCTTTGTCAACATCACTATGCCCATCAATGGCAATATCATTCTCAAGAATGAAGTCCAATGGTGACTTAGGCAAATATCCAAAACAAGCTTCAAATGGCGAAGTATTTTTAGAAGAGTGTTTGGCCCGGTTGTAAGCATGCTGAATGTAATGCAAATGCTCATCCCAAAGCTTGGGATGCTTGCTGCAATAACCTCTCAAAAGATGCACAATGGTTCTGTTCACTACCTCTGTTTGGCCATCTGTTTGCGGATGAAAAGCAGTACTCTTCTTCAACTTGGTGTCCATCATCTTCCATAGATTGGACCAAAAATTCCCAACAAATCTGGAATCCCTGTCACTAACAATAGAAGTAGGCAAGCCATAATGAACCCATACATGTTGAAAATATAATTCAGCAGTTTGTTCAGCAGTTATAGTTTTCTTACATGGCATAAGAATACACATCTTGCTGAAACGATCAACTACTACAAAAAGATAATCATGTTGCTTTCTAGATAATGGTAATCCCCCAACAAAATCCATAGAAACACTTTCCCATGGTCTAGAAGGTACCGGCAATGGCGTATACAATCCAAGCTTCCTATTGCTAGGCTTTCTTGTAGCACATAATGAACAACCTCTAATGAAACGTGAAACACTATCTACCATGCGAGGCCAATAACAATACCTCTGCAGATGTGCCACCGTTTTGCTTACACCAAAATGACCAGCAATAAGAGAAGAATGAGCTTCTCTCATCATGCTTAATCTCTCTCCCTGTGGTATACATAACTTTCCCAAATGAAACAGCAAATTTTTATGCAAATGATAATCATTCTCCTCAACATTATTCCCTTTACTCAAGTTAGCATACACCTCTTTAAAATCTTCATCTGATGCATACTGTTCTATGTAGCTTTCATGCACAATAGAATCATTCTTAAGCAAAATACTAGCACTAATAATAGGCCTTGAAAGCATATCAACAACTTTATTGTTAATACCTTTCTTGTACCTTATTACCAAGTGAAATTGTTGTAGGAAACCCATCCATCTGAAATGTCGTGACTGCTGCAATTTACTTTGCGACTGCAAATACTGTAAAGGCTGATGGTCGGTATGCACAATTATTTCTTTGCCCATCAAATAGTGCTTCCACTTTTTGACACTTTGTACCAACGCATACAACTCCTTATCATATGTAGGATAATTCACAACAGCACCATTAAATGTCTCATAATGAAAAGCGATAGGCTTACCATGCTGTAAGAGAACTGCACCCATGGCATAATCACTAGCATCTGTCTGAATCTCGAATGGCTGTCTCAAATCTGGTAATGCAAGAACTGGAGCTGAACTGATCTTTTCTTTCAAAGATTCGAAAGCTTTTTTTTTTCTTACTTCCCCATTGGAAAGCACGCTTCACACTTGTCACTGCATGCATAGGAGCTGCTATGGCAGAAAAGTTAGCAATAAATTTTCTCCAATACTGAGCTGCACCCAAAAAACTTCTTACCTCTATAATGGACTTGGGAGTAGGCCAATTCACAATAGCTTCTACTTTGGAAGGATCAATTCTCAAAGCGCCTCCACCTACTATGTGTCCCAAATAAACCAAAGAAGTCTTTCCAAATTCACACTTTGACATCTTAAGAAATAACTGATTTTTCTTCAAAACATCAAGTACTTTACTGACATGCATGACATGATCTTCTCTTGTCTTGCTAAAGATCAAGATTTCATCTAAGTAGACAATAACAAAATCATCAAGAAAAGGACGTAAGACATCATCCATTACCCGCATGAAAGTTGCAGGTGCATTGCATAAACCAAACGGCATCACAAGCCACTCAAAGAGTCCTTGTTTGGTTTTAAAAGCTGTCTTCCAAATGTCACTTTCTTCAATTCTTACTTGATGATAACCACTTCTTAAGTCTAACTTAGTGAAATATCTTGCATCTTTTAGCTGATCTAACAAATCATCTATTCTTGGAAGAGGGTAACGATTCTTTACCGTTATCTTGTTCAAAGCTCTGAAGTCAACACACATACGCCAAGTTCCATCTTTCTTCGGAATTAACACTATAGGTGACCCACATGGCGAAGTGCTTGGCCTTATGAAACCCTTGTCCAACAACTCTTTAATCTGCTTCTTGATTTCAGCATTCTCCATAACAGACATGCGATACATGCCAATGTTAGGAAGAGGACAATCTGGATGTAAATGGATTTCATGTTGAATCTCCCTTTTAGGAGGAAAACCTGTTGGCTCCTGAAACATCTCATGATGTGCATCAACTACATCATATAAATCAGATTTAAGCTTTGCATCACAATTTTCAAATGACTCATGATTCACATCAACCTTTGGCTTGACCATAAGAAGTACAAAACTCTTGCTTGAATTGACTAGCCTTTTTACCTGTCCTGCATTTACCATTGCAATATTTGTCTTCTTGCGATGAGCTCTAACAATAAACTCCTTACCATCTTTGAAGAGATGATATTTGTTCTCATGGCGATAGAAAATCGCTTTCCTGTCAAACAAGTAAGGACTTCCCAAAACAATACCAGATATATCAAGTGGAACCACATCAAGTTCAACTGTGTCAATATAGTGTGCAGTTATTGCAAAGCGCAATATGCACTTCCTTGAGACTTGCAAGTTAGCATCCTTGCATATCCATCCAAGTGGATAAGGCTTCGGATGTGGAATGGTCTCAAGTTTAAGTTGCTTGACCCAATCTTCAGATATGAGGTTAGCTTGTGACCCACTATCAAATAGTGTGTCAATTTTGGTATGTTTTGCAATTACCCTTACATGAAACAGTTCAATTCTTTCTTCCTCATTAGGAGCTTGTGTATGACAGTTTGAAGAACTAGCACTTGCTTGAGTTTCAATTTCCTTTCCTTTCAAACTTTTCAAACCCATGGCTGCAATTTTTGTTTCGTCACCTGAATCATCACCTAAATCTTGTGGCATAGATGTAGTAGTTGCATTTTTCTTCTTTCCCTTGTTTTTGTTAAACTGGTCTCTTTTTTCAGGATGAAGTTTCCAACAGTTTTTCTCTTCATGACCACTCTTTGAACAATGTTTACAAATGACCTTTTCACCCCCTTGTTTGATAGATGCATTTTTCTTGCCTTTTCCTTTGTTTTTCTCTTTGTTCTTTCCTTTGAAGGACTTGTTTCTACCCTCATCAAGAGTATTCTTTCCTCTAGCTTCTAAATGTGTAGCCTGTACACAGACTTCATCTAAGCTTGTAAGATTGAACATTAGGATAGTATGTTTAAGGTAACTGTGCAAACCACCTATGTATTTCAATAAGGTGTCTTGACTTTGTAAGTCCACCCCAAGTAGAAGTGCTCTCCTTCTAAATTCTTGAGTATAATCTTGCACATTTTGACCTTTGAGTTGTCTAAAATGCTGCCAATTCATGATAGCCTTTTGAATGTGAGCAAGAGGATAAAATTGTTTCTTAATGGCTGTAATAAACTCATTCCATGTTAGAGTTATCTTACCATTTTTTTTAATCTCCTCTCTAGTCTTGGCTTCCCACCAAACCAAAGCTGCTCCATCCATTCGCAAAGAGGCTAATTGGATTTTAGTTTCATCATCTTGTAAATTCTGGATTCTAAGATAGACTTCCAGCTGTCTTATCCAATTGTCTAATTTCTCTGCATTAACATCACCATTAAACATTGGCAACTCAAACTTCACATCAAGCTTCAACAAAGGATTTTTAAAAGAGGTTTTTGTTTTATGTGACTGATTAACAGAAGTAGAAGAGGATGATGTGGAGGATGAGGATGATGATGGAGATGGTGGATCACCATTTCCTCCATTCCCTTTCTTGGACTCATCTTTGTCTTTCCTTCCTCCTGAGGAATCTCCTTCTTCCTTTTGGTTCTTCGATCCTTCTCCATCAATCCTATCATTTCTCTCCTGGAATAGGATTCTAACCATCTCATTCAAATCCAAGAAAGCTTTCCTAAAGACTCTTTCTTCTTCCTTGGGATCCATTTCCTCATGTACTTCTCCCTCTGTAGATGACATGTTTGTGGCTGATTCAAAGGCTACTGAGGATGAAATGGAAGGTGGATGTAATGGCACTCTAGCCCTCCTTGGTTGAGGATTAACCTGTTCTCTAACCAGTTGACCTTCCCCTCTTTGCAGTTTCAGCCTAGTAAGCATCAAGATTTGCAGAACTACACAATAAACTTTGCACAATCTCACAATCTTTTAAGAAAAAACCTTGAGCTCCGATACCAAC
>CM076575.1:1706069253-1706246855 GCA_034641835.2 Pinus albicaulis | reverse complement strand
CTGAAATTGTGAGAATAAACTATTTCCTTTTCAGAGATGGACTGTAGGGGCATTCACTGGACATGTCACCTCTAAAGAGAGGATGAGTTCCAGAGGCTACCTGGCCCTCTACAGACTCTGTCTAAGGAAATAAGATATAAACACTAATAACAGATTCAATGAAAGTATTTAATTTTTAAATTCAAAGTGTTCATTGTTCTGTTTTGAATGTGAATAAGCAAGAGTATATGTTCTGCAATTGGTGTGTAGAGGTTTGAAGTTAAAACAACAAGTTTTGATTACTGTATAAACTTGTTTTTGGAAAGCATGCTTATGAAATTTTACTGTTTAAACTATCAAAATCTGGAAATAAACAGCCATAATACACAAATGAACAACAGATGTTTGTTTAAGCGGTTCACCCCTCTTCTGGGCTACCTCCGCTGGTCCAAAAGCCTCTAATTAGGCTCAGTCCTTTTTTGATTAAATGCTTCAAATGAAATTACATCTGTATAAACTTCTCCAATGAGAAAATAGATTGCTAAAACAGACTCAGAACATCCAAATCAGTAGAAATAGACTATAAATTCACCTCCATTGGAGGAAGGTAGCCCAATGCAGCAATCTTTCCCCTTGGCCTGGCCACGATGGCTTCTCTGAGGGAGCGCTGTAAAATTCGCAGATACAATGCCCTGATGGCTCTGCAGACACCTCCAACAGCTCCAGAATGCTCTCTACCCCCAAAAAAAAAAAAAAAATCGTCTTCAAAGGCCTCTCCTAGCAAAAGTTATGGCACATTTACTGAATCAGCCAGTTACTCCTTGGGAAACTCCACTAATTGTGGAGGAAGTGCAGTTAGCTCCACCAAAGAAGGCGGAAGGCGCCAAGCTGGGCGGAACCGCCAAACTTATCCGGGCGGTTATGTCGGCATTAACTGTTAAAGTGGTTGGCGTTCATATGGGCGGAGTCGACAGTTTTTATAAATGTCAAATGGTTTGTATTAATATATATTAAAAACCATAACATAGCCGTTTAACCAATTTTTACCGCCCCGTTCTTGCGCGCCGATGAAATAAGCCCATGGTTCTTAGCCCCGGTGCTATGTAGAGGGGGCTGGCCCTTAGGGGCTGACCCCGCCCAACACAAATCACACGTTAAATATAACACCGCTTGGCACATAAATCAACGAACAAGATTGTGACCCGTTGGTTAAAACGTTTGGTTGATATATATGTGGTCGGGGGTTCGAATCCGTCCGCCACAACAAAAACTTTTAACACCATTTCAACTCGGCCTTGGGGCCACGTGGCGGCCTCTGGGCTAGCCACGTGGCACCCTCTGATTGGCTGCCACGGAATATTCCCCAGAATATTCTGCGGAATATTCCACAGAATATTCCCAGAATATTCTGTGGAATATTCTTTTTTTAATAAAATTTTTCCAAAGTCAAATTTTGCCATTTTTTTAATGAAATTGACCAAACTTTGAAGCTGAATAACTTCTGCATACGGAGACCATTTTTCGAACCGTTCGCGGCGCCGGAATTAGGAAGACGAGCACTATCTAGTCGATTTGTTTCGAAGCAATTCTGAGCACTTTCATTTTTAAGCATTTTTCATCAAGAGACTTGATCTCCTAATCACCCTTGTGCAGAGACAATTAGGTGGATCCTACATCACGTTTACCCTAAAAAAATGGTCTTCAAAAGTTCAAAGGGAGAAGTACTGGCCACATATTAGGTTCATGATATTCACATGTGCTACAAGCTTCCCAAGCCTAAAGAATATATGAATTCAAGATTCTATGTCGGTTTCGGAAAATCCACTAAGGATATCCTCAAAACTTGGTGGCAGGAGCCCAAAAAATTTCATTAAAAGCCCAAGAGTATCTATAAAACCAAGATGTTGAGGAGAGTGTACCAATGCTTAATGGCCATGTGTTGCAAAATACATGGACGTGATAATATTGAGTTCATTGAGGAAAAATGGGTCTACATGGTGCACCATTTCACTACCAAAGGAACCATTTTCAATTAGTTAGATCTCATAGCACATTCATTGCAGAAGAGTGTCACAAAATAAAATAATATGTCCGAAAGTGAACAACCAGAATTCTACATGTCTTCATATATGCTAGATGGTATATGCACCAAGAACAAATTCCTAGGGTTGGAATAGAAATGGGCTTATGCTAAAGAGATACCTATGGTGTATATATATTGAAAAATATTGTGGAAAACAAGTTACAGGGGAGTATATTCAAGGATAACCAAGCTCTTCATATCAATATTATATCAAATGAAATTTGGAACCCAGGGGCCATGCATGACATATCAAGCAAGGGAGGCTCTATAAGACATTACAGATTGGTTTACATTGACTTAGGGGACATTTATTAGAGTCTTCAGAGCATATAAAAGCCGACATATCATTCCATTGTTCGTGATGGACAAGGTTTTCATGTAGGAGGAAGGATATCAAATTTCTATAAAATTGTCTAGATCATTGTAGAAGTCATAGAAGTCTCCATGGCCCATATTCCTTCTGTGCATAAGATCATTCAACCTCAAGAGCTTGGAGGTGGAAGAACAAGAAATTGTAGAAATGGAATGTCTCAAGTTTGGTGAGATGGGATATCACCAGTATGATCCTAAAGGAATAACAACATAACATTGTGAAAATTTAAGGTATACATGGGTTTAATATGCCTCATTCTTCTGGAAAGACAAAAAGAAGATCAAGAATTATTACAATGCCTCCAAATAAGTTGAAATACGTAGAGAAGTGGGTAATTCAAACCAAGAAAATGTTCTAGATGAGATGGAAGGAGGATAACAAGAGGAGATAGGCATCCAAGACAATGCTAAACTAAAAATAAAACAAGAACATGAAGTTTCACAAGAAATAAGTAAAAATGTCAAAGATGATAAGGGTACTAAAGGGGTAGTTGAAGAGGGAAAGAAAAGGAAAGAGTGAAAATAAGCTAAAAGGGAAAGAAAGAAGAAGAATAAAGGCAAAAGGAAGAAGAAAAACACAAATAATAGGCCATGAAGAAGAAGAAGGAAGAAACGAGGAAAAATAGAGAAGAGGAAGCTTTGAAGAATAAACAAGAGGAAGCCTTGAAAAAGAAGAATGAGGAGGAGGAATAAAGAAGAAGTGACAACTTGAGGAAGAGAGGAAGAGGAAACAAGAGGAAGAAGAATTGTCTAAGAAATTGGAAGAAGAGTTGATAAAATATGAGCTGTATGATGAGTAGATATAGGAGAACAGATCAAAGGATGTTGAGTTGATTATAGCCACTCTAAATATCCAACCTCCAACTCCTCTAACAATTGGCCATACTCCTCCTAGTTAAATGGGTATTCTACCTCCAGAAGAATACCAGATATTAGATATATCCAATTTCACATTTGATCATCTCAAGCACAAAATCATTTAATAAAGAAGGAAATACTTTTCAAGTGATTTGGATCGACCAATATCCATTAATACAAAAAGAGAAATTGTTTCAAGCACAAAGACCAATCCAAAATAAATCACTTCGACAGGTGAAGCCTTTGCAACAACCATTAAAAGTAACATTGATTATCTCACTCTCAAGGTTGATTTGTTGAAGAAATAATTGGTTTATGAAAAGTAATAGAATGAGAAACTCTTGATGGATAATCATAGGGTGTCTTCCACAGGTTCTAGTAGAGAAGGTCTGCAATCCACAAAACCTGCAGAACTTAAGAAGTTGGAAGACATGATGAGATAGGTATATGAAAAACTAATGACATAACACAAATTAGTAGCACATTTGTATGAAATCCAAAAGGATTTGCAATAAATATGATACTTATAAATCTATCCCACATGGCTATAGACCTTATTAGAAAATGGGGTGCAAAATACCTGAATGCACCTACAGAGTTTCCTAAAAATGGAAGAAACAGGAGGCTAAAATAGAAATAATTTAAGTGAAGATACACGTGAAAACTTATCATAAACTAAATAATATCATAATCAACACTGTATCTTCCTATATGAAATCGCATGTTGGATCGGAAGCTTTGGTTCGAACGCATATGATACCTTCGATACGTGCACCCCAAGAGGTTAAGCATATATATATCATCAAGCAGTTTCTTAAGGAGCTTTTGGATATGATATGACATACGAATAATGAAGAGGACTTGTAAGTAATTTTTGATGGTGTTGGACACAAACAACAGGTAGGGGGTCTCCTTGGTATGAAGTCCCAATTAGACCTCATGTCGTTTGGAGTAGGATCCCCATCTAGACATAATTTTGGTCGTCATTAAAGTGATCCTTAAGGATGTGCCTTGGATGCAATAAACAACAAATGAGGGTATAAACATAATTTTAAGTACAACAAGTGAGTGAACTTTGTGGAATATCAATTGTAATTCATAAAATGTTCTTTCATTTAAGGAGAAGAGAGAGTGAGCGTCTAGAAGAAAAGTAGTAGTATAATTATTCTAAAGGAGACACACACACACATACAAAAGGATCGTTAGTTAACCTACAAAATAGTTCACAAGATAATAATGATCATGAAATAAAATACAACAGGCACTCAATAAGATATATACTAAAGCTAACGAAGTAGTTCATTCACCTTAGCATGTATGAATTAACCTATACCATAAACATTAAATAATAGTCTTAAAATATCCACTATAAATGCATGAAAGTGTGTTGGCTCTGAGAGCTTCAAATAATAAACTGAAAGTTCCAAGTACACGATACAATGATATAACAATAGCTCCAATACTGGGACATGAAGCTCCCACTTGGTTCTCGAAAGAATGTTATTCTCTCCTATTCTAAGTTAGAGAAGTCAAGGATTCTAATCCTATGTTCCAAGCCCTTTGCTTGAGTTATGAGGGTTTATTTATAACAAATTAGGCGACCTTTCACCTCCCCTTGTGAACTTTAAGGTCCCTTATGACTCTTGAGCTTATTTTGTCCTTATTCTACCTAATGACTCTTCATATTCCTTAGGTTACTCTTGGACTTCCACTTATATTTAAATTTATTATTATTTTTGAAATACAAAATTATGTAATAATTTTTTATTGGCTAGATCATAATAAGACAAAACTAATACATAATGCTTGAGCATGAGGAAAATGTAGCTCGTAAACCTCTACATGTAATTCTGATGTGACATATTGGTACCAAGTCTTGTACTCTTCTGCTACATTTTCAACCTTTGATGGAAGTTCTGGATTAAATATAACTCTTCCCTCCATTGTATGGATAAATGGTCTTTGAACCAGTTTGAATATTGTTCCACAATAAGAAAAGCTTCATATTCATCTTGGTAGGCCTAGCTACAAATTATAGAACATTGTATTTTGTGATCTCTAAATATTCCTTAGTGCTCACCTATCTCTATTTGGTCAAGAATTCTTCAATCTATTTCCTAGCATCATTTATCCCCTTTACTTCTATAAATGCTCTAATGGAAGGTATCTTGTGCACTCATACCAAGGAGTCAAATCCATGATAGAGTCAGGAGAAGGTGGATATTGTGTTGTTCGCATAAGTGTTGAGTTGTTTCTTACCCTATATAAGCATTCTGGCCTTATCTCTACCCAACTTGGATTTTTTCCTTGTCTTCCTAACCAATTTTGATGGTGCATATATATAATTAGTGCCCCACTCTTAGATCACATCTATGGTTGCATAATATGTCTTTAAAACTTTTACATTTTCTCGCGACTGCTTTTGTATTGCATGCAAGGGCACAAATGCCTTATGAAGGGTGATCATTTCGCCATATATTTATCGCATAATGTCTCTTAATGACTTAATTTCCTAAAATATTTCTACTTGTATCTCCTTCATGTTAGAAATAACGAAAGACAACCTATGATTCTCAAGGAGGAGATGATTGATTTGTTTCCTTGCAAAAGTCAATTACTTTGCTAATTGCTCATTTTCTTTCATCAATATATCAATGTTTACTTTTGTAGCTTCTTCAAAGGTTGTGTTTGTTATTGTGACTATTCTCAAATTATTCTTATTATTTGGCACAATTTCCCTCTCTCTGTGAATATAAACATGATGAACAAGGTCATTTGAGAAATAATTTCATCTTTCTTGCACTATGTTGTTCTTAAACTGATGTTAGGTCCCTATATTACTAGTATCCCTTATTTTTGTTAGTGTAACCCCCTTATTGTTATTGTTGTACCCCTGTAACCCCAACATTGTTATTATTGTGCCCTTACATTATTATTGTTAGGTTGGATAGGATTATATTGTGACCCCATGGACTCCTATATATAGAAGGATGTCTTGTCATTTGTATCATCCAAGAATTTTTCATTTATGTAATGTAAAGGAGGTTTCCCCCTCGAAGTGGCTTATTTCTAAGGTGTTGATTTCTCTTTGATTCTATTTTTGGAGCTGGTTTCATAACATTTGGTATCAGAGCTTTGGATTCTAGGGTTTCGCTGCTCCAAATACGTCATCATGGAATTTTCGCTATAAATTTTTTTTCTACGAAGGCTCAGAAGCTGGAATTTTTATCACACAAAGCCGAAATCCTAAGGAAATTCCTCTAAAAATTTCAGATCTTGGTTCACAATATTTTCGGAGATATGATCTGTGGAAGTTAGGGTTTTTTTAGGCTCCCGAATTTCTACGAAGGCTCAGAAGCTGGAATTTTTATCACACAAAGCCGAAATCCTAAGGAAGTTCCTCTAAAAATTTCAGATCTTGGTTCACAATATTTTCGGAGATATGATCTGTGGAAGTTAGGGTTTTTTTAGGCTCCCGAATTTCATCTCAAAGAGGTGATGGTGGGAAAATCGTCATAAATCTCTCTCTGAGCATCGGATTGGTTTTGTAAAAAGTGGCTGCAAGTAAACGGATGGTAATTTCATGTATATCAATTTTAGAGCCGAAGGAGGAAACAATGACACGTGGCACGCTGTACAAGTTCGCTCTACTGAACCAGTCCATAATTAGGTCATTGTGGGAGATTGGGAATAACGTTTTCTTGAAGTATCCAAATCAGGTGAGACCTGTGGCATTCGAAAGAAGATTCAGAGGGCTACTACAGAGCCGAATTTCAGATATTGAAGATTCGAAAGTACAAAGATAATTCAGTTTCAATATCAAGCTCCTCAAAAGAAAAAAAGTCTCCAGATCTACAAAAAGTCTTGGAAAATCATTCCAAGGTGTTTGAAACTCCCAAAGAACCACCACCTATTCGTGATCATGATCATGCTATTCATTTGATTCTAGGAAGTGTTCCTCCAAACATCAGGCATTATAGATATCCTTATGTCCAAAAGAGTGAAATTGAACGTATGATTGCAGAAATGTTAGAGGATGGTATAATTAAACCTAGTCAAACTTCTTTCCTGATCTAGTAGTAATGGTGCACAAGAAGGATCACTAGTAAATTTGGCGGAAATTCAGACACTTTAGTTTTGACATTTTTGTCGTAATGTCGGAAATTTCCCCAATTTCTATCAATTTTTCAAATCCTGCCACAAACCGTTGCTATACCGACATTTAGGGATATCGTCGCTTTTACGACGTTTATGTTTGTCGTCGAAATTGCGACGTTTTAAAAACTTCGTCGGTCTTACGACATTTATGGGACGAAACGTCAGAATTGCGACGTCGCCTACACATTCGTCGGTCTTGCGACTCTTTGGAGAAACCGTCGAAAATGCGACGTTGCTCATATAGACGTTGGTCTTGCGACGTTTTGCTGCACAACGTTGCAAGACCAACGTGTATATGAGAAACGTCGCTTTTCCAATGGTTTCTCCCAAGCGTCACAAGACCAACGGTTATATGAGAAACTTCGCTTGTCCGACGGTTTCTCCCAAGCGTCGCAAGACCAAAATAAAAAGTGTAATTTTATTTCACCTCAACCGATCATTAACTTCAACTTTATGTGTTCGTGTTGATAGTATATCATAAGCTTCATAATTTTTTTTTTGTTATAACGAATGAAATATGAAAAGGATATTTAAGAAGAATCTTAGTTTTGTAGATATTTCATATGTTTATAAAATTGATTCAAATATATTATTATTGACGTTGTTTTGTAACATTGATAAATTGATCGATTTATTAACCATATATTTAGATGAAAGATACTTATTTCAGATATTAACATGATCAGAATCACCTTGAAATATCAACCTACATATATTTCTTTGAAAGACACAAAAATTTCAAGTCGCGCCTTGTGATTAGGTTGCCCGACTGGGCGCGTTCAGGTAGGGCCATTTCGTTTGAGGGTGCCCGTATCAATTTTGCTAAGTTGTGACTGCCCGGGTGCCTTGTGCATGTTCGGGCGGCCCGTTTTCCATTTTCTCCCATGTGGAATCATTCGGTCGGGTGTGCCGAGTCGTGCCGTGTGAGGTCGCCCGACCGGGCGAGTTCGGGTCAGGTCGTTTCGTTCGAGGGCGCTCGTATCAATTTTTCTAAGTTGTGACTAATCGGGTGCCTTGTGCACATTCGAGCGGCCCATTTGCCGTTTTCTCCCTTGTGGCATCGTTCGGTCGGGCGTGCCATGTCGCGTTGTGTGAGGTCGCCCAACTGGGTACGTTCGGGTCGGACTGTTTCGTTCGAGGGCGCCCGTATTAGTTTTGCTAAGTTGTGACCTCCTGGGTGCCTTGTGCACGTTCAGGCGGCTAGTTTTCCGTTTGCTCCCATGTGGCATCATTCGGTTGGGCGCGCCATGTCGCACCGTGTGAGGTTGCCCGACCGGGCGTGTTTGGGTCGGTCCGTTTCGTTTGAGGGTGCTTGCATCAGTTTTGCTAATTTGTGACCACACAGGTGCATTGTGCACATTCGGGCAACCCGTTTTCCGTTTTCTCCCATGTGGCATCGTTCGGTTGGGTGCGCCGTGTCGCGCCTTGTGACCAGGTCGCCCGATCGAGTGCGTTCGGGTCTGGTTGTTTCGTTCGAGGGTGCCCGTATCAGTTTTGCTAAGAGTTGATTGCCCAGGTGCCTTGTGCACATTTGGGTGGCCCGTTTTCCATTTTCTCCCTTGTGGCATCATTCGGTCGGGCGCGCCATGTCATGCTATGTGAGGTCATCCGACCGGGCGCGTTTGGGTCGGGCCGTTTCGTTCAAGGGCACCCGTATCAGTTTTGTTAAGTTGTGATCACCTGGGTGCCTTGTGCACGTTCAGGCAGCCCGTTTGTTGCTTTCTCCCTTATGGCATCATTCGGTCGGGGGCACCGTGTCGCGCCGTGTGAGGGCGCCTAACCAAGCGCGTTTGGGTTGCGCTGTTTCGTTTGAGGGCGCCCGTGTCAGTTTTGCTAAGTTGTGACCGCCTGGGTGCCTTGTGCACGTTTGGGCGACCCATTTTATATTTTCTCCCATTTGGCATTGTTTGGTCGGGTGCGCCATGTCACGCTGTGTGAGGTCGCCCGACCGAGCGCATTCGGGTTGGCCCGTTTCGTTTGAGGGCGTCCGTATCAGTTTTACTAAGTTGTGACCACCTGGGTGCATTGTGCACATTCAAGTGACCCATTTTCCGTTTGCTCCCATGTGGCATCATTCGGTCAGGCACGCTGTGTCGCGCCTTGTGATCAGGTCGCCCGACTAGGCGCGTTCTGGTCGGGCCGTTTCGTTCGAGGGTGCCCATATCAGTTTTACTAAGTTGTGACCGCCCGAGTGCCTTGTGCACATTTGAGTAGCCCGTTTTCCATTTTCTCCCTTGTGGCATCGTTCAGTCAGGCGTGCCATGTCGCGTCGTGCGAGGTCGCCTGAACGGGCGCGTTCGGGTCGGGCCATTTCATTCGAGAGCACCCGTATCAGTTTTGCTAAGTTGTGACCGCCCGGGTGCCTTGTGCACATTCGGGCGACCCGTTTTCCGTTTTCTCCCTTGTGGCATCGTTCGGTGAGGCGCACCGTGTCGCGCTATGGGAGGTCGCCTGACCGGGCGCGTTCGGGTCGGGTCGTTTCGTTCGAGGGCGCCTGTATCAGTTTTTCTAAGTTGTGACTGCTCGGGTGCCTTATGCACATTTGGGTGGCCCATTTGCCGTTTTCTCCCATGTGGCATCGTTCGGTCGGGCGCGTCGTGTCGCGTCGTGTGAAGTCGCCCGACTGGGCGCGTTTGGGTTGGCCCATTTCGTTCGAGGGCACCCATATCAGTTTTTCTAAGTTGTAACTGTCTGGGTGCATTGTGCACGTTTGGGTGGCACGGTTTCCGTTTTATCCCTTGTGGCATCGTTAGGTCGGGCGCGTCGTGTCGCGCCGTGTGAGGTCGTCTGACCGGGCGCGTTCTGGTCGGGCTGTTTCGTTCGAGGGTGCCCATATAAGTTTTGTTAAGTTGTGATCACTCGGGTGCCTTGTGCACGTTCGGGCGGCCCATTTGTCATTTTCTCCCTTGTGGCATTGTTCGATCGGGCGCGCCGTGTCGCACCGTGTGAGGGCGCCCGACCAAGCGCGTTCGGGTTACACTGTTTCGTTCGAGGGCGCCCATATCAATTTTGCTAAGTTATGATCGCCCGAGTGCCTTGTGCACGTTCGGGTGGCCCGTTTTCCATTTTCTCCCATTTGGCATCATTCGGTCGGGCGCGCCATGTCGCGCCGTGTGAGGTTGCCCGACTGGGCGTGTTTAGGTCGGCCCATTTTGTTCGAGGGCTCCCGTATCAGTTTTGCTAAGTTGTGACCACCCGGGTGCATTATGCACATTCGAGCGACCCATTTTCTGTTTGCTCCCATGTGGCATCATTCGGTCGGGCTAGCCGTGTCGCGCCTTGTGATCAGGTCGCCTGACCGGGCGCGTTCGGGTCAGGCCGTTTTGTTCGAGGGCGCCTGTATCAGTTTTACTAAGTTGTGACCGCCCGAGTGCCTTGTGCACGTTCGAGCGGCACGTTTTCTGTTTTCTCCCTTGTGGCATCGTTTGGTCAGGCGTACTGTGTCGCGTCGTGCGAGGTCACCCGATCAGGCGTGTTCAGGTCGGGCCGTTTCGTTCGAGGGCGCCCGTATCAGTTTTGCTAAGTTGTGACTGCCCGGGTGCCTTGTGCACTTTTGGGCGGCCCATTTTTCGTTTGCTCCATTATGGCATCGTTCGGTCGGGTGCGCCGTGTCGCGCTGTGGGAGGTCGCCCGACCGGGCACGTTTGGGTCGGGCCGTTTCATTTGAGGGCGCCCGTATCAGTTTTGCTAAGTTGTGACCGCCCGGGTGCCTTGTGCATGTTCGGGTAGCCCGTTTGTCATTTTCTCCCATGTGGCATCATCCGGTCGGGCGCGCCGTGTTACACCGTGTGAGGTCGCCCGACCGAGCATGTTCGGGTCTGCCCGTTTCGTTCGAGGGCGCCCATATCAGGTTTGCTAAGTTGTGACTGCCCGGGTGCATTGTGCACATTCGGGCAACCCATTTTCCATTTTCTCCCATGTGGCATCGTTCAGTCGGCGCGCCATGTCCTTGTGATCAGGTCGCTCGACCGGGCGCGTTCGGGTCGGGCCGTTTCTTTCGAGGGTGCCCGTATAAGTTTTGCTATGTTGTGACTGCCCGAGTGCCTTGTGCACGTTCGGGCGGCCCGTTTTCCATTTGCTCCCTTGTGGCATCGTTCAGTCGGGCACGCCGTGTCGTGCCGTGTGAGGTCGTCTGACCGGGTGCATTCAGGTCGGGCCATTTCGTTCAAGGGCGCCCGTATCAGTTTTATTAAGTTGTGACTGCCCAGGTGCCTTGTGCACGTTCGAACAACTCGTTTTCCATTTGCTCCCTTGTGGCATCGTTTGGTCGGGCGTTCCGTGTCGCGCCGTGTGAGGGCGCCCAACCAAGCGCGTTCGGGTTGCGTTGTTTCATTCGAGGGTGCCCGTATTAGTTTTGCTAAGTTGTGACCGCTCGGGTGCCTTGTGCACGTTCAGGTGGCCCGTTTTCCGTTTGCTCCCATGTGGCATTGTTCAGTCGGGCACGTCATGTCGCGCCGTGTGAGGTTGCCCGACTGGGCGCATTTAGGTCGGCCCGTTTCGTTCGAGGGCGCTAGTATCAGTTTTGCTAAGTTGTGATCACCCAGTTGCATTGTTCATGTTCGGGTGGCCCATTTTCCATTTGCTCCCATGTGGCATCGTTCGGTCGGGCGCACCATGTCGTGCCTTGTGATCAGGTCGCCTGACTAGGCGCATTCAGGTTGGGCCATTTCGTTCAAGGGCGCCCGTATCAATTTTACTAAGTTGTGACTGCCCAGGTGCCTTGTGCACGTTCGAGTGGTCCATTTTCCATTTTCTCCCTTGTGGCATCGTTCGGTCAGGCTTGTTGTGTCGCACCGTGCGAGGTCGCCCAACTGAGCTCGTTCAGGTTGGGTCATTTTGTTCGAGGGCGCCCGTATCATTTTTTCTAAGTTGTGACCACCCGGGTGCCTTGTGCAAGTTCGGGCGGCTCGTTTTCCATTTTCTCCCTTGTGGCATCGTTTGGTCGGGTGCATCATGTCGCGCTGTGGGAGGACGCCCAACGGGGCACGTTCGGGTCGAGCCGTTTCGTTCGAGGGTGCCTGTATCAGTTTTTCTAAGTTGTGACCGCCCGGGTGCCTTGTGCACGTAATTCGGGTGGCTTGTTTTCCGTTTTCTCCGTTGTGGCATCGTTCGGTCGGGCACACCTAAACCCATTTAACCCCTAAACCCTATACCTCTAAACCCTTAACCACTAACCCTTAAACCGTTAACCCCTAACCCATTTAACCCCCTAAACCCCTAAACCCCTAACCCATTTAACCCCCTAAACCCTAAACCTCTAAACCCTTAACCCCTAACCCCTTAAACCCTATTTCCTAACTGGCCTAACCCATTTAACCCCCTAAAACCCTAATCCATTTAAGCCCCTACCCTAACCCTTAACCCCAAAAATTCTTAACTACTAAATCCCCTAACCCCCTAAACCTCTAAACCTGTATAACCCATTTAAACCCCTAAACCCTAAACCTCTAACCCCTTAACCCCTTAACCCCTAACCCCTAGCTAAAATCCTTAACTGCTAAATCCCCTAAGCCCCTAAACCTATAAATGCACACCTAACTCATTTAACCCCCTAAACCCTAAACCTCTAACCCTTAACCCCTAACCCCTTAAACACTAATTCCCAACCCCCAACCCATTTAACCCCCTAAACCCCTAACCCATTTAACCCACTAAACCCTAGCCCCATTAACCCTTAATGACCCCTAACCCCTAAAATCATTAACTACTAAATCCATTAACCCCCTAAACCTCTAAAACCCTAACCCATTTAACCCCCTAAACCACAAACATCTAACCCCTAAACCCCTTAACCCCTTGATCGGCTAAGGGTCGGTTACCTTGATATTAACGGTGGTGTATTCATACTCCTTCTAAATAACCAATAAAGGGTCAAGGAAATTGACCAATATGTTGTTAAGTTTTATCTTATCCATCTCTGGGGTAAGCTTCTTTTCGTCTAACTCCACTTATTTTGATCTCAATGTTTCCAATTGCTTCCTTCTCTCATATGATACCTGAGCCTTTGCCTTTCTCTTCCCTTATAATTCCGTAATAGTGTCATAGTGATGCCAGCCAATTTCTTTGGAAAGCCTTCCTAGCAGACAATACTTGTGACCTGGCTGAAGCATCAACACTTTCAGAGCATCTGGAATGACCATTCTCTTCCCCTAACCCCTAAGCCCCTAATCCCTAATCCCTTAACCACTAAATCATTATTCACCTAACCCCTAACTGCGCCTAAATCCCCTAACCCCTAAGCCCCTAATCCCTAATCCGTTAACCACTAACTCATAATTAATATTCCCCTAACCCCTCACTACTACATTTGGCGGAAATTCCGACACTTGGTTCCGACGCTTTTGACCAAATGTCGGAAATTTCCCCAAATTTTTTCCATCCCGCCCGAAACTGTCGCTATACCGACATTTATATAAAAGTGTCGCAATACCGACACTTATAAAAGTGTCGCAATTGAGACGTTTGGAGGAAGACGTCGCAATTGCGACACTATGGCCCAAAGCGTCGCTATTGCGACGACTGCCTCCAAACGTCGCAAGTGCGACACAATGTCTAAGTGTCGCAATTGCGACGTTTGGAGGCCTTCGTCGCAATAGCGATGCCTTTTCCGCCGTCGGTATAACGACACTTATATGTGCGCTAAATAAAAATATGAAACTTATATGCGCGCTACATAAAAATGATTTTATTGTTTCGTATCCGTCGCAATAGCTACATTAACGTCTGATATCACATGCGCATTCACCCTCCGCTCAGGTCGGGGCAACATTCACCCTCGGCTCTTTGAGCAGGTATTTTCCCTCGGCATTCGCCCTCAGCTCTTGCAAAATGGTAAGTTCTTACTGCAGGCCCTTCCTCCTATAGTAGGGTTGACTCTATTTGGGTTTTTTTGGTCAATTCCATTGGATTGTGTTAGGGTGTAGGGTTCTCTCTATATGTCAAGAATCAAGATTCAATACCCTCTATTATCTTCATCACCCAATACAAGATTTAAATTTTTCCCAAAGAAACGCTTATTAATTTGGCAGCCATTATTTCTCCCTGCTTTAAAAACCCTACATTTAAATGAAAACAAGCATTGCATTTCAACTACAACAATCTATTAGTGTTCAAATGTACATGTGTGCTACATTAACGTCTGATATCACACGCGCATTCGCCCTCCGCTCTTGCAGAACAACATTCGCCCTCAGCATTCGCCCTCAGCTCTTGCAGAACAACATTCGCTCTCAGCATTTGCCCTGAGCTCTTGCAGAACAGAATTCGCCCTCAACATTCACCCTGAGCTCTTCCAGAACAACATTCGCCCTGAATTCACCCTGAGATCTTGCAGAACATCATTCACCCTACATTCGCCCTCAGCTCTTGCAGAACAACATTCGCCCTCAGCTCTTGCAGAATAGTATTCGCCCTCAGCTCTTGCAAAATGGTAAGTTCTTACTGTAGGTCCTTCCTCCTATAGTAGGGTTGACTCTATTTGGGTTTTTTTGGTCAATTCGTTTAGATTGTGTTAGGCTATAGGGTTCTCTCTATATGTCAAGAATCAAGATTCAATACCCTCTATTATCTTCATCACCCAATACAAGATTTAAATTTTTCCCAAAGAAACGCTTATTAATTTGGCAACCATTATTTCTCCCTGCTTTAAAAACTCTACATTTAAATGAAAACAAGCATTGCATTTCAACTACAAAAATCTATTAGTGTTCAAATGTACATGTGTGCATCACTTGTGTAGGGTATTCATTTTCCACTTTCACATTATCCAAGAATGTGTGCAGTATAGTTCATATTTTTTGTGATTTAGATTATCTTGAAAAGGGAAAGGTAAATTATTTCCCATGGAAAAAGAAGGTTTTCCCTTTTTACTACTGGAAATGGTACAACAAAGTTCCATTTCTACCTGAAACTCCTATGAAAGAGGAACCAAATAAAGGCCATGTCCTCAATGGACATCATTTGGCTTTGAAAATGGCCATTGCACCGTGTTGTTTCTTATATTACATCACGATAGTTTCTTAGGTCATTTCTTGTTTCTTGAGATGAAAAACAACCAAAGATATTGTGAAGATCCTTTCAAGAAATAAATGACCATTTCTCAATCATATCTCAACTATTTTTTATTTTATTCAGTGGTTGCTTACTTTGAGAGAAATTTGACACTTTTATAAGGAATATAACATAAAAACACAAATGGGAAGGAATTGATGAGGTAGATGACCTTTAGTTGTTGTCAATTAAGAATTGATAATACACGATGCATGTTCTGTACTACAAACTAGATTCCTTCCTAGAGTTAGGACACAGAGTATTGAATCAAAGTTGTAGTTTCTAACTTCTTGTATTGGTTCATCAATATTGAAATTTAGACATTGCATGTCTTCATTGCTTCATGTTTGAATAATTTGCATCATATCGTACAATAGGAAATTAGGAATTATGATTATTATTACTTTATGGATCTGTTAAGTTACTTTTAAGTTTTCATGGTTTAGTGTGAAATTATTCTAGTGTGCCCCTAGGCCTAGGTGAAGGAATGCCAAGGACTGAGAACCCTAGTTTTTAAATGGTATTGTTTCTTATACCCAAAAACCCCTCAACATCACTTCTTATTAGTTCTTAACAATAGTGTTGTAAACAATTTGAGAATTGATATATCAAAATCTCGCACTTCTCAAGATAAATTCCTAAAGCTAAAGTGTGATACCATGTGTAATTCAATAGCCCCATTGTCACCTCACCAACCTCTTTTCACTTCGGGCTAGCTCTCCTCCAACTCAAGGGGGTTTCTCCCTAGTAGATGTTAGGGATCTAATGGCCCAACCAAACCAAGTCAAGAGCCCCATAACTCTCTATGTTTACTACTATAAATCAAAATATTGAACAATAGGGTTAGACATGCATCCTGAAGATAAAATTGCCAGGGTATTTTTGGGTAATTTCAAAGGGAAAGTCCCCAAACACATATAATCAAGGAATTATAAAGTGATTTCAAACATTAAATATCAACAAAATCATTTAAAGGATATTGAAAGGAAAAGGGTGATGGAACATAGAAAGTGCCTTACTTAAATGCTCTAAGGATTTTTCAATAGTTGCTCCAAAAGCTTCACTTCAAGGCCCTTCAAGATCGTATGCAACAATGCTATACCATCAGCTTCAACAATGTTGCTCTAAAAAAGTCCTCAAGGTCTTCACAACAAGTTTACTATAAGTTTCTCCAACAATATATTCAATAAGGTCTTCATTGTCAACTCGTCTCTTGTTTGGGTGCCTTAATGTGCAATGACATGTTTCCAGGATTGAATTCAATGCAATGCATATTTGAAACTCTAACTCTGTCGTCCGATGTCTTATTAGAAATTATTTCAATTTTCATTTTGTGTTTTCAAGTTAGATATTGTTTTCAAGTTTTTACATTTATAATTTTATTGCAATGTGGCAGACTGATCAGAGCAGTGCAGGAAAAACCCCGAGACGGGATGATCGCGGAAAGAGGCTAGCGGAAGAACATGTAAAGTGCCAACATTGCTCTATCTTCAGGTATTTTAGTTATTTACATAATTGAAATTGTTAGTCATCAGTATTTTTCACTTGTTAATAATGACTAGATCCATAGCTGAGTTTTCTAGAAGCTGATCTCCATATGTCAATTTGTCATCTAGAAAACCCTCATAAAACTTTTTTCGCCTTCCTACTTTTCAGTCCGCCCATGCCAAAGTTAAACCTCATTATCACTATCCTATCTAGCTTTAGCCCTACTGGTATGCCCATCAACTCTAAAAGGACAATCCAAGTCTGTTTCAAAAAGCCTCCCCTAAGTTAGGAAGTGGCGCTTTAAGGCATTTTACCCTTGGCAACCATCAAAAGGCCAACAAACCTCCATCTGCTACAGACCAGTCATAAACCTACCTTCCACTCTGCTAATGAAATTAATTACAGCACTAGGTCGCGCCACTTACACACCCCTAAGTCTCAGCAATGCATAGACCACAGTCTCAAGCTGATTTTAGGTGTTTTACAATGTTTTATGGATTTTACAAAGGCATGAAACATGTCATCATCTCAGGAGAAAATTATTGAATCCACATTCAGAAGAACAACTGCTTCTCAATGTAAACATGAGCCTGAGATACATCTGCAGGGTAAGGAGTTACTCATCAAACTCTTACAGCTTCATTTAGCCTGATAGCACAGTAAAAGAAAGACAACACTGTCAAACAAACTTGTTATTTGTCATGGCCAAAAACCTCCTTCATCTATAAGCAGAGGGTTAAGGCGCCTCCTTCATCTACAAGCAGAGGGCGCTGGCCAATATTGATTTGAAGAAATTACAAAACTGACTATAAACACAGGTTTGTTTTTACTAGACAGTGAAACAGTGATTCAAGGTTCTGAAGGAAAGTGATGATCAAAACAGGGCTAAGATCTGAAATGTGCAAGACAAAAGAAAGTAGGGTTTTTGGTCTTATGTCCTAAGAAGGAAGATAAATTGAAATTGCCAGCATCATCATCATGGCGCATCAAAAGGAGACTCCATTGATCAAAGCTATCATGACAAAATACCTCTGCAGGGGTGTTAATATGAATGGCTCAAATCAGTCTTGAGCAGGAAAAAACTTCAGTAAAAAGGACCTCTGTGTGTTCTTTTTTTTCTGTTGAAATGTGGAATACAGTCCATGGTTTCTGGATGAACATAAAGAAAAGGCAGGCAAGTAGTACCCAGCCCCAGACATAAGACATCTTGATATCAATCAAAGCGCCAGTGTAAGTCCAGTTGTTGCAATCTACACTCCACCACAAAGACAAGTGTATCCTTCAGATGCAGCAGGTTTGGTTATTTTAGAGCTCCATTAGAAGAAAGTGGCCAAAAAGAGCCTTGGTATCTGTGAGTAATTATAGCTGCTGTTTCACATCTCACATACTTATGTTCTCAAAACAAAGGTAAAAAAGGTTTGATCTGAGTTTTAAACCCTGGGAGGCATGTCATTAGTAAAAGTAACTCCAATCATAGACAGGTGTCTTTTAAAACTGTTTATCACAGCTGGAAAAGGCAATCTGGGTTTTATTGTCAAGAGACATCATCAGTGAGAAGATTGTTTAAATGTCCAATAGGGGTCATTTGACATACTGTCAGTTTTTAGAAGGTTTGAAACAAACATAGGTTTTTCATTATTCAAATGGACAGAGACATCATGGTAATATTTTCTAAGCTGAGAAAGTGTATTGGAAAGCAGTGCACTTCTTGATCAATAGACCATGACAAAGTCTAAATAAATGCAACAAATTTTGACACCTACAGTGGAGAAAATTGGTGAAGCGCTTGGAGGCAGAAATTGTCGAAGCTAAGTTAAAAAGATAAGCTCTCTCCTTTCAAAATGACAAAGACAGATATGCCATTCAAAAATCAGGAATATGAAAGATATTGGGGTGACATTTTAGTTTCTTTTTTAACAAAGGGCACTGAAAATAAGTATAAAAGTTCATAAGATGCAAGAAAAACATAGGCACTTTTCTCAGGTTCTAGAACTAATTAAAAGAGCAAAGTATCAGTTTATGTGAAAAGGAAAAAGAGGTTCAGTCATAAATGTCAAGGAATGCTCCCTGCAGCTTGAAATAACCTCCATGGATGTCCTCTTTCATAGCACAGCACCAGAAATATTAAAAAGATGACAGTTTACCTTCTTCCTCCGCAAAAGGCATTATAGACAGGCATACAAGCTCATGAAAGGCAAGAAGGACTGTGGCATGTTTTTCAAGGTTTTATAAATCATTGAAGGCAAAAAACTACATATCACTATTACAAAGGAGGAAAATCTCACTAAGGGTTTCACTTTTCTTTTCAAAAGGCAAAGGGGTTAGAGGTCGTTTCCCACGCATTTATCACATCTCAAAATATCAACAAAGCTCTTCGAGCTGTCCTCAAGATCAGAGACAAGAAGTTTGGATAAGTTTTTAAGAGTTTTCGGGCCTCAACAACTGCGCGGCACGCTCAGGCGGAACAAATACATTGAAATACACAGGCGCACGGTGTGCCTGTAGGCGCGCGCGGCGCGCCTGTAGGTCTGGGTCCTGTCGGCCGACGGTCCACCCGACAGCCCATATTGCGCGGTGCTCTCCACAAATAACGCGTCGCGCGGGGTGTGAGCCTCCCAAACACCTCCAAAACAGTCCCGAAATTCCTCAAAAGGTTAACCAAAGAATTGCCATCGAATTTTCTATATTTTCTATGATCTCCTTAGTATTGTGAAAGTTCTAAAGGCCGAGTAATGCTACGTTTTTTCCCAAGACTAAATGAGGGTAAGAAGTTGAAGTTTATAGGTGTAAATCAAGGTATGATGGTGTGAAAAAGGTCTTAGGGCTGTGTTACAAGATGTTGAAAGAGGGGTGGCCTTTTCTTGCCCCAAGAAAACTTAAAGCTGCCCTCGAAACTAAAATGAAAAACATAGTTTCTGTCAGCCTTATGCAGTGAAGTAAGCAGTGTTTGGAAGGGTTGACCATTTTGTTTAAAAGATCAAAGATTTGCTGTGTTTTATAAAGGTAAAACAGTGAGAAGGTGAGTTCTTATTGCTGTGAGAAGCCCATGAAACTGCCTTCTAAGGAATATTGAAAGATGGAGGCGCTATTTCAAAGGCAGAGACTTAGTACTTGAAAAATGAAGCAGTAGTCTTATTTTCAGCCATGGAGGTCATACATATGTTACTTGTTTATTGGTCAAAAGCTTCTTCTATTCTGTTAAAGAGATAAAATAGTGTTTTAACTTTCCATTCCATAAAGCATAGGCAGTAAGTCAGGTTACCATTCGCATCTCAAGGTATTGTCAAATTGATATGAAGAGCAGTAGGGTGTAAAGACAACAATGTTTTGATTGAAAGGGAGTTTATTGGTATTTGAAGGCTACAAACTTTTGTGACCACATAAAAACATTGCAATAGCTGCCACCTTGTCCTATTTACAGTGGTCTTTATTGAATGTATGCACTTTGTGATTGGCTATATTTGTGAGTTTTGAATCCACTGATGGAGTGGCCTACCAACAGGAAGGCAAGGTTTTGAAGCTAAGAGGATTGTGTTTGGCCTTTTTCTGAAAGAGGGTAAGAGTGTCTTACTGCCTAAAAAACCAATTTTGGGTGTCCTTCCATAGGAAAGTCACCTTGACTGTATGTTTTCTCCTTTGACTGTGTATTCATTATGAATGTTGAATGATTGATATACAAAGGCTAGAAAGGCATCATTTTGAAGGAACAAAGGTCTTACACCAAAGAAGAACATTTTCACACTATCTTTGAAATCACTTATTGCTTAATAGCAAAGTTGACAGGCTAGGACAGAGTTTGGTTTAAAGAGGGCATTCCAAAGACTTGGAAGCAATTTGGTTTTTCAGGAGCGCATCTAGATCAAGATGCCCCTCTAGGCAAGACAATAGGAGCAGCATGACAGTGATAAAGATGAGTAGCAACAGGAAAAAGAGGAGAAGAGTGCTGAACAACAGTAACTTAGTAGTGATAAACAGCAGTTTCAAGAAGCGCCCGGCACGGAAAGAGAAGAAAGGCATATCAGCGCTTGAAATTTTGGCTTCGGCTTCGGAGCATGTTGCCAAGGACCCTTGAGGGTCATGCAGGCCAATTTTGAGCCCATTTTGACAATTTTTGGTTTTTGGGCATTTTTGGGTTCTTGGTCAAAAACTCATAAATTCACCATTTCATTTTGAGGATTCATCAAGGGAGGAGAATGGTATCATCGGATGCCATAATTTCATGAGCATGTCCTCAGCGATTTTCAGAGCATTTGGAGATCATCTGCCCCCTCAAAACGGCGAAAAAGGCTCGCATTTTGCACACTTTGCCCGGTCTATCAGCAGACTGTAATTTTCTGGCTTTTTACACACAGGTGCAGATTTGGAGGACTTCTGGGCATCGGATTGGAGAAATTTCAGTTGCGCCGGAAAGTAGACACTCAGAGCTTTCCAACGAGCTATCATGAGCCTCGTTTCGACATCAGGAAGGCTTCCAAATGTTTCCGGCAAGTCAGGGGACCTTTTTCTAATATAAATTTGAAGTATTTTTGTAATTTTTGAACCTCAAAAATATGCTTTTTCCAAATGTGCGTTTAGCTATTTTTGCACTTGGAAAATGATGCAAAGTCAATTAAATTCCATTTTTTAGCAATTTTTAGATATTTTATGAGATATTTTTGTGCCTTGGGCTTTGCAAAGCCTCAAGGACAAGTTTAGATATTTTGATTAGGCCAATGGGATAGCTAGTTGAACCATGAGGTTTTCCTCACTTGAGCCTATTTATTCCACAAGCTCTCATTGTAAACAAGGCTAAACTTGAGAGAAGAAGAAATATATTGGTCATATGATCTTTGAAGAACATACTTGTGTTATGATTTTGGACTGCCTCTTGGATGCTCTTGAATGAATGATGAATGATTGTTGATGGATTCCATGACTTGGTAGAATAGTATAGTGTCTCTTTCTATGTTATTGTCTTCTAGTTTTCATTCATGAATACATATTTATTGCTTGCTATAGATCAGTAGAGAACAAGTTTGAGATATGCCCATGGAGGCACCTCAAAATTCCTGAATCTTCATAGCTTTTATGTTTTCTTCTTCCTTAGTTGCACTAAAGAATTCTTAACTGCTCTTTAGTAACTTAAGGATATTGTTGCTAGTTTCATTCATAAGTTCTATGCATGTTGAGTAGGATGTATGGTGTGCCCTGCTTACCTATGGCTGTCCATAGTTCTATCCATGAAACTATCTCTTTTACTGATTAGATTATCATCTTGTTGAACCAAGGAGGCCTAGTTTCGATCTAGCCCTTTGTCTAAAACTATGAAAGCTTGTTTGTCAAAGTGCCCAATAACCTAAAGACTGTGTTTAGGTGTTCCGGCATAGTTTTATGAGTTTTTAGTCTGTCTTATGTGTTTTCCCCAAAGTCTGATAGCCATTTCCCAAAGTTAGAGGGTCTTATACTTCTATGCATGGCTTGAATGTTTATTTCTATGTATTATTTAGCTTGTAGTTACATTTTGCATGATTAATGGCTCGCCATCCCATGTTTATGTTTGCTATCAAACTAGTTATGCTTGAAATCCTTCGTCTTTCACAAACTTAATGTCCATTTACTCCATTTTGCCCAAAGATCCTTTCTACCTTAAATCAAATCGGCCCTACTGCAGCCTTGTATCATCATCTGATAGCTTCCTTGACCTTTTTGACCCCATAGCCCAGTTGATCTAACTTCTTGTTACCCATTTTATATCTTTGATCAGTTTTATCCCTCACAAACTTAAAAAACCAAAATAAAAAAACTCACTTCATAACTAGCCTAATATCAGAACACCACAAGCAAACACACCGATATCTTTTACATATAATAGAGAGAGCCCTCTCTGAGTCCAGGAAGGCTAGGTCCTTGGGCTCCAAAGCTTGGTTTGATGTTACATCATCATTTGGCTCACCAATCGGCCAAATCACGGGACTCTAACAGAAATAATATTAATTTTATTCAAATATGCAGACACCTAGCCATGGTACGCCTGATGATTCCCTCTTTGAGGAAGGGATTTCTTCATCCCTATCTCCAATGTTCTTGTTGCAAAAAAGGCACGAGATGCAAGGTCAGAATTTAATACTTTTATAGACGCGCCTCAAACACCTGAAACAGAACAGAGGATAAAACAACTTATGAGCCAGCTAGAAACATATCAGGTAATAATAAAAAGTCAAAAGGATATTTTTTTTGTTCTGCATGAGATGAATTGTGATAGTTTGATTTTTAATTTTTACATTGACTAAACTAACAAAAAGTTCTTTTGTATGTAGTGTTTTCTAGCACTTGCTGAATCTGGTGTTGGTGGTAGTGGGACACAAGGGCAAGAGATTTCCCAACAACCCTCTCATACACCTTCTACTCCTTTAGGTGCCAGCCAAGAAACACACCCTGCCCAAGCAGACACCCAGCCAACCGCTGAACGTGTTGGCAATGATGAGGCTGATATGGCCAACTACATTATTGCGTTTCCTGGAGCTACACGTGTCAGCTCCACAGGGACCATTAATGGGACGTTGTTGGTGAACGATGAAGTTGTCCCTATAAAGCATGTACAACTCCCAAGTAAATTTTAATATTTTAACTATTTCATGTACTTTATCTAAAACATATTTATCATGATTTTTATTTTTTAAATTAATGATAATATCTTCTTCTTCTTCTTTTTTTTTTTTTTTTTTTTCTGTGTAGGAAACAATGAGTTCTACAAGTATCTGGAGAGCCATCCGTTGGTAATTTTTGGCCCAACCATACGCACAGGGTGGAATTCCCAGAGTTCCAACCTGAAAAAAGAACTTCTAGATTATCTAGAAGCCCTTTTTGGGGTCGGCACATTTGACAGAACAACGGTGGCTCGGGTAGCCGACAAATATTTGAAATATACCAGGGACACCTATAGGACACAATTGAAATTTAACCCTAGATATGAGCATCCTCTCACAGTTCCAGAGAGTGAGTGGAGAGCACTCATCCATGACAGAAAAGAGAAAAGGGCAAAGAAAGAAGGAAAAATGCCAACTGGACCCGCAAGGTAAATTACAACTTTAATTCAATAGCTTTAATTTTCTCTATGTATAAAATAAAAGTGTGCTACGTCATATCTGACTTTAATATTTTGATGCTAGGTTGCCTGACACCTCAAAGGAAACCAAAGCTAGGATTGAAAAAAAGGGCCATCACAAGCTAGGCCAAGGCGGTTACTTGAAATTGGTCGCAAGAATTGTAATTAAGTAGCTAAACATCTTATAATTAATTGTATCGCCTTCCAACGTTTTTGTAATCCTATCAAATATGATTAAAAATACACAATCATATGTAATGTAGGGTGATGACTTCGGAACAAAAACTACAGAGGAAGATAAAAATATCACTTTCCATTTCGGCTATCAAGCCGTAGTTGAACGTCGCATAAGCTTGGGGCAGGTCCCAAGATCCAGAATGCCTGATAAGGTAAAACGTTAACCTTTCAATATGTTTTTTTTCATCCATAAATTTAATGTCTAATAATTTTTTTTAAATCAGGGGAGCAACACTACCGACGACGCAAATAACCCAGTTTTAGAGCCAAATGTAGATGATCCTCACGTGCAACCTGATCATTGTAGTAGGGACCAGGCCGACAATGCTACTATCAGTGAGGGCCATGACGGTAATTAATTTCCACTTATAATTTTTTATAATTATACCTTGATGGTTGTCCTTATAACATTTTTTGTTTAAATAACAGAGAATGTTTCCCTTGAGGATCTTACCACCAGAGAGGAAGACAGGGCAACAGTCCCAACGGCGACAACTGGTGCACCAAGTAAATAATCTCATTGCAATTTTTTTTATTAATATTACCGAACTAGTTCATTGATATTTAAAAACTGACAATTAAAATTTAATATTATCTGTTTTTGTAGGCGATGCCCCGTCACTGGATGAGACCAGACATTGTGACTGTGCAACTAGGTCAGCGGAGACAACTGGTGCACCAGGTAAATAATCTCATTGCAATTTTTTTGTATTAATATTACTGAACTAGTTCAATGATATTTAAAAACTGACAATTAAAATTTAATGTTATCTGTTTTTGTAGGCGATGCCCCGTCACTGGATGAGACCAGACATCGTGACTACGCAACTAGGTCAGCGGCGACAACTGGTGCACCAGGTAAATAATCTCATTGCAATTTTTTTTATTAATATTACCGAACTAGTTCAATGATATTTAAAAACTGACAATTAAAATTTAATATTATTTGTTTTTGTAGGCGATGCCCCGTCACTGGATGAGCCCAGACATCGTGAATACGCAACTAGGTCAGCAGTGCGGGTTGAAAGGCACGAAACAGGAGGAGAGCACGATGATATTGATGATGTAATTAGGAGATTTAAAAATAGGAAGAAGAAAAAGAAAATTTGACAATGTAAAATATTGTATTATTATAAGACAAACGTTACCATACTTGGAACGTTTTTTGCGTTATATAAAAAACTCATTTATCATACTATTTTTATGTCAAACATTAATTGCAATGTTTCCTTGCGTACTTTTTGTTGAATTGTTTTTTTATTAGTTATTGAATAATTTTTTTTATGCTCATGAAAGTAAAAAATGAAATATAGATTGGGTATTGGGGAATTGAGAGTGATGTGAGGGGGGGAGGGGCCATAAGAGCTTCCACCTTCACGTGGTTGGCCCTGTTTAGTAGAGAATAATTTATTGGAGCGATTTAATCTTGGAGAAAACCTCCCTCGATCCAGTGTAGCAAAAAAAAAGTCACTGTTGACTTAGTTGCTACTCTTTCAGATCGTGGGAGGCTTGTTCCAAGTTCATGTGACTCCAATAAATTGTTCTTGAAACGAAGAGGAGCTTATTCAGGTATGTTTTGACATTTCCAACATATGTTCTAACATTATCATAAGAATGCATCTTAGAGTAAAAAATACTACATCAATTACTTGTATTTATTGTATAGATAATGATGGATTTTGAATGACTTGGTAGTGCAGGTACAAATCCTCTTGCATCATGAGCAATACAACTTGTCAACCAGGGTCATGTCGAGGATATTTTTTCTTGTGCGCTTGACCAGGTTCATAATGTCACATTTTGTAAGTTCCTTTACAGTTCATAATTCAATATTAAGCTTGTTCATGATTATTATCTAGGTTTTTTGTATGTGTTTTTTCATCTATTTGATTGTAAGCAACTCTGCATGTTTCATGTTGTTCACTATGATTTCTCCCATTACCACTCCCAGGATGAATCTGACTTTATTGTTACATAGGTTACTTTATTGTTACTATGATTTCTCCATTTACGATTGCATAGGTTACATCATGTAAAGTTGTCAATCTCAGGTTGGTGATGAGCTTTAGTTCTCCAGATTTGGGGCTTTTCTGATATTTTCTCCCTCATGTCATTCCTGCATCACCTTGTTGTTTGAGCATGCCAATTGTCTACCACTTGTACCAATTGGCACATGTCAATCTCTGAGTGGTGCCACATTTCACCTATTTTCAGTGAGAGTTTAGGGTTTCTCTAACATGGCTTCAGAAATCCGATTCAGTGCCTGCTTGAATATCGTCACATAATACTCATGGTTTGGATTGATGAGCATGTTCTGAATGGTTGGTTGATTCATAAGAACCACCCATATAGTCATCTTGAGATATTTCAAAAGTTTTCTCGGGTTTCCTTTTTCACCGTTTCTAGTGGGTGGGATGGTGTGGGGTGATCCATCAATATTGGTGCTCTTGTAGTAGGGAATTTGTTTTTGGGGATATAAAGGAGCATTTGACGTAGATATCCCATTGGATGCATTCATAGATGGGCACGAGAGGTCAATAATTTAAATTAAAAATATGCAACCTCTAGCATGGCAACCTGAAGGCCGCGAGAGACACTGGTTAAAGATTGTTTTGTGCTGGCCTTAATATAGTCGTGATTTCTTTCTATTATCTTAATACAAATATATAGTCCGGTCTCATTAAAATGAGGATTGTGGTTGTATTTCTCTTTGGTTGTTTCTCTCTTAATGCTCCAGAAGTTGCCAAAAGTTGTGATAGTTGTTTAGTTTGCCTGTTACAACTTAAAAGTGGTTTTTAGCAATGGGAGTCATGTTTTTTAAGGTTCATACTAATATGAAGATCTTGTAATTCTATATTCAGGATAAGAGAAGATGGCCTCTGCTTTGGGTAGTATGACAACAATTGCCACATCTACCTCATTGGGTAACAATGGAAAGGGGAAGAAGTTGGGTGCAATGTTTGATAATTATAGCAGACAATTGTCTTCTCTTTCAGTTTTTTCACCCATTTCCTTTAATCGCTCAAGCAGAAGAGGGACTCTGAGATTACGCGACAGAGAGAAGGTAGTTAATACAAGAGCTATGGAAAAGGAGTTTTACTTCAACAAGGATGGCTCGGTGACAAAAAAATTGCAGGTCAGAGAAAAAATTATGTTTAAAGGAAGGTCACCTGCACGTGAAACTTCACTGCGGTGGATCTTTCCTTGTCCACTTATATTCGATTTTAATGTGTTATTTTATTTTTTCATGGAGGGTTGTTTTGGCATATGGTCTGGCATTCAATTGCACACTTACTGAAAGCATTGTCAATTTGTCTTGCAGGCGGTGTGAACAAACTTCCTGATATTGTTGGAGTCACCCTTGGGGCGAAGGGAAAAATGTTGTCTTGGAGAGCAAGCATGGTTCTCCAAAAATAGTTAATGATGGTGTGACAGTAGCTAAGGAGGTAATTTGTAGATGTGTGCTCTGGTTTTCCTTTTAACATTGTATTATTTCCCCCTCTTAAATGTCTTAGATTTGGTAGGCATAATTTGAAAACTCAAAGGTGAAAGGAAACATATTTGTTACCCAGTGGTCTACTTGGCCTATGGACTAGCCACATCAGAGTAATGCATAAAACTTTTCACAACAATAAAAGGAAAGGGTTATGGCTGAGTCAAATTTTATTGTTATTGACAGTGTAATGAAATGTATCTCAATGCTATGGTTTTGGCCTTTTTATTGGTTGAATTAGAGGACCCAGTTGAAAATATTGGGGCCAAGTGTGCTGGTTTTCCTTTTTGCCGATGGTTCGGTGTATCTAATTGAATTAGTTGCCTAAGGTATTTTTGGTTGCAAACTCCTTTTCATTTTTCATACAGTATTGGCCTTGTGGAAGACATTTGAATGTGTGGTCTTCTTAGATCTACAACATTTGTAGTTGTTTAGTCTTATGGTCGAGGTGCACTTTTATTATGGAAATAGTTGATGCAATATTGTCATTTAATCCTTACTACAGGGTAGCATGTTGAGAAGTTTCTTGTGAAACATTTGGTATTCAAAATGACACTTGATCCTATACAACATCATGCACTTGACTTCAAAATTCATATTCAAAGTGTGCCAAACAATTCTTGCAAAATTTCAAATATTTATGTTGTTTTAAACCATTATATTTTTCATGTATTGGATGTTGAAAATGTGAAAAAGACTTTGGTATGAAACCAACTGGTGAATAATTTCCAGCAAAACAACCACTTCCAAGACATGATTTAGAATTAGAACATATGTACTTATGAAGCATAGAAAGATATCCTTGATGCATTGTCAATGTTTGGATAGGGTTATTTTTGGAGAAAATAACTCCTTATTCCTAGAATAGTGATCTTCAATACAAGTAAATGCCAGAGAAGAGAGATCATCGTGTGATGCAAAAAAACTGAAATTGGACCCCCAAGGAGAGCTGGTGTGTCTACAATCGCTCTGTCAGCATTTTCCCTTGGTTTACCCCGTTCTTTTCCTCCAGCCTGAGTCTTAATTGACTTCTTCTTTCTTCGGGTTTATTTATCAAATTCGTAAAATTTGATAAATAAATACTATCCACAATGGTTGGACTTTAATTTATATTCCCGACTTTATATTATCTCCAAGCCTTATAACCAATGTTTAACTTTCAACACTTTGTATTTATACTCCACGTTTCTTTTTAAATAAATAACTTGTAATGAACTTTCGGCTCTATATTTCACCACCTAGCCTTACAAAAATCACGCTCCAGACTTATGCTAATTATCCGCCAATCGTTTAATTAAACAATTTCATTTTACTCTGGCCCCACCTTAGTTAACCTTCGGGCAAGTTCAACGTGCGACCACCTTCCGATGGCCCTTCTCCAAATCAACGACTCTTGGCAATTTCGCTCGGCTTCCAACGTCGCACTTTAACGTGCGATGGCGCGGGTTAAACGATGGTTTTTCGGGGTCACTTCGCCACGTGTCACATTGCCTATGGAATTGCTCGCGAATAGGAAATACTGCCTACTCCGCAAAAGCGGTGCGATATGGGCAACCCGCTTTTGTGATTCCGCTCGTGGTTTTGGTACAGGGCTTGACCACGGGTGCAAGTCTGGTTCCGCTATCCTTTTGTTTTTTAACTCATGTCCAATCCTCAGGTCAGGTTTCGAAAGCACAATAATATTGTCTCTTTATTAAGCGGGATTTTTATATTTGAACAGTGTTCACGACCCCGGTTCTCTACACAGACCTCGACTTCGGGTGGGGTGATTTCACAGGGTTATCCAACAATTTACGAGAATTCAAAGACAGAAGAATGGAATTATCAGTACCCAATCACCTCACAGTTAAAAAATTCTTCACAATTAGTAGTTCGAGATAATTCAATGGCAATTAAGCTTGGAAATCATTTAATTGGAAACACTTGTTCACACACAGAGGTTTATTGCAGAAATCTCCTCTCTACTCTCCTCTTCCCTCTCTACTTTTATTCATCCGAGGAATTATAATTTATATACATAACATATGGCTCTTCAATTCCTCTGAGAGGACCGTTCTAGAAATCAAAAGGTCTAATTATAATAATTCAACTAACTGAAACTGTTTGACTCCTACAACTCTAAATAGTCTAATTAATACAGTCAGCTGAGGTATTGACACCTAGCTGTTACAACTCAAATGTTTTCGAACCCTCCTAGCCACAACATGTGGACAAAACCTCCTACATTGCTGGCTAGTGCCTAATGCCCCTGCATCATCGTGTGACATAACCTATTAACAAAAGTGAATAGGGAATGATTATTAATTATGGCATACTAAGTTGTCAGTGATTTTGACTATTTGTCTTTAACATGTAAAAATGTTAAATTCCAAAATTACATCATCATGGTTTGGCATCATGATCTTGACTAATTGTCCACCATGCTCATAATTTCATTGTTGTATTCATATCTATAAACAACGTTTCAAATAATAATAAAAAAGTTCTATAAGAAAAATCCAGACCTCCATGCTGCTGCTCCTTGTGAGACAAAGTCAAAATTGCATTATACAATCTGACACATAAGAATCTCCTATATCCTGGTGGTATGTATCCAAACTCTTATAATAGTGTCTTCAAGACTTATGTTGACATTGCCAATGAGATATTTAAGCAATGAAAGATGGAGCCTTCTTCATTGTTGTATATGTAACAATCTTTTATTAATATAAAGATTGATGGTTTTGTCTTTCTGAAAATGAAATGTAAAAATAATTGATTGTGGTCAATTGAAAAGTTTTTTTTTTAAAGCTTTTAATTATGGAAGGGCGACATAGATATATGCCCTTATAATTGAAATTTGGACCTGCCCTTCAAATTTGATCACTGTGTGGGACCTTAACAAACAATAAAACTATTCCGCCGCGCGTTATATAAAACATATAACAAAACCTTTGTCAAAACTTCAAACGAACCCTTTAGCCGTGGGTATTTCATCACGAATTGATCATTTTACCATGTACCTTCTTCTAGAGGAATATTCTTCCACTTTTTTAGGTACTTCATAATGGTTATATGTCAAAGAGATACATAATGTTTATCTATAACTTTTTGTGGTTCAAGAATCAACTTTCATTCTTCATCTAATTTTGGAAGTTCTATTTACATTGGCATATTTTTTCCCAAAGCCTTTTTTAGGCAAGATACATGAAAAACCTTATGAATGCAAGAAGAAGGAAAATATAACTTCTATACCACTTGTGCAATCCTATGAATAATTATTTAAGGCCATAAAAATTTTTCAGTGTGGAAAAAGTCGGCAAAAAGTCCCGACTTTTTGAAAAAATCCCGAATTTTTCCCGGAGCCGACTTTATTGGCCGACTTTTTGCCGACTTTTTCATCCCTGAAAAAGTAGCGATTTTATCCTCGAAGTCCCGACTTTTTTCTGACTTTTTCGAAAAAATCTTGAGTGAGGTAGTTTCTTTAATAAATTTTTAATTTTTTTTGAAAAAATCAGGATTTTTTCCAAAAATGAATATTTTTGTATTTTTTTAGTTTTGCCGACTTTTTCAAAAAACTCCCGACTTTTTCAAAAAACTCCTGACTTTATCGAGTATTTCAACTTTTGGACCCTTGCCGATTTAATCCCGACTTCGACTTTTTCCACATTGCATTTTTGAGCTAATTCTTTATTCTTCTTTTTCTTGAATGAAGATTGCTTATAATGCTATAATCTAAAAAATACCCAATTACCCTCCTCAAATTATCTTTCACTTCAATGTTGTTCCCCTTGTTTTTTTATCATGTTTCATGTCATTTGAAGGTTCTCCATAATAATTTTCAAATTTTCTTTAGTATTTTCCATATGTGACTCTGTTTCCTATACTTTGGACTTATCTTGCAAAAAGTATGAGATACTAGGAGTTGGATATCCATAAAGGGCCTTAAATGGGGAAATTTTAGTAGATGTGTGACAGGTAGTATGATAGTATCATATTAACATTCTTCCTTGAGGAACCCAATTCACCCATTAAGATTGCTTTTCTAAAGAGTAACATTGTAGATAAACTTAAAAACATTTGTTAACTATTTTTGTTTGACCATTTGATTGTGTTTGATATGTAGAACTCATGGCAGCTAGTGTTTCTCCACTCATATTAAATAATTATTTCCAAAAGTTTCTTGTCACTATTACTTTAGGAAAACCATGAAGACTATGAATTTCTTTCACGGACACTTCTGCCACTTGGCTTGTTGTTTATGTACTTTGAGCTCTACAAAAAAAATCTACAAAATTTGTCTATATAAATGACCACAAAAATGTAATACTTACCTTTATATTTCAGTAACCATGTAATAAAGTCTATTGATATATCTTCTAGTCTTTGAATATGTATGTGGAATGGTTGAAGTAACCCTAGATATTTTACCATCTCTCTTTTATTTATTATGCAAACCTGACCTTCTCTTACACAATTTTGAATATCTTTCTTCATTCCTTCCAAAAATATATATTTTGATCCTTTGAGATGTTTTAAGGAACCCTGCGTCCTACCATCAGAGAGACATGGGAATCCCTTAGTATTTGTTTATTCAAATATGCTTGCGTGCATAAAAATATTCTACATTTGCACCAAAGTATATGTCTCTTTCACTCCCAATGCTCCATAGAGTTCATCCCATCCTTTATAAATTTTAGTTTTTGTTTAGTACTATTGTCATTTTTCCATTATGGCAAACTTCTTCTAGCCACCTAGGAATAGAAAATGTAATTGGATATAAATTTGAGGCCTCTTCTATTTTAGAAAGAGCATCATGTACTAAATTTTCCTTACCCTTTTTGCAGATTATCTCAAAATTAAAACTTTGCATTTTTCTCCTCATTTTTGTTAATCTTCCAATGAAATCCATAGCTTCAAAAAATACTTTATGCTATCATGGTATATCTTGACTTTAAAGTACCTCCGAGTGATATACTATCCCCATTTTTTATTGCATGTAATATTGCTTCCATTTATTTTTCATACGTAGATTTCACCAAATATTTTCTTTGAATTCCTTGCTTTTTAAAGCCAATGATATCCCTTATTGTGTTAATGTTACGTAAATTCCTTGTCCTAGTGCCTCACACTCTACTATGAATGTTTTACCAAAAGTAGGTGCAAACGATGTTGGTGTAGAAGACATGGCATCCATTAAAAGAGAGAATGCCAAAGTAGCCTCATCATTCCATATAAATGATATTTTCTTCAAGAGATATGTGAGTGGACTTGAAATGCATGCATAATTCTTAACAAATGATCAATAATATCATATAAGTCTAAAAAATCTTCTAAGAACCTTGATTTTCTTAGGAATAGGTCATTTTGTAATAGCTTGCATCTTTTGAGGCTCCAACTTCACTCCTTCCTTTAAAACAATATGAACCAAATACTCGAATTATTATTTCCCAATAGCACATTTGGATATTTTTACATAAAAATGATTGTTATCAATAATTTATATAACTTTTCCACATGTTTACTAGTGTGGTATTCCCATGATTTATTATAAATATGTGTATTATCAAAGAAAACCAACACAAATTTTATAAGATGGGATGAAACAAAATTGTTCTTAAGTCGAGCCCGCTAGACTTCAAACAACGATAAAGCATAATTCAAACCAAATTCGTGTTCCAAAATAGCCTATTGACGTCAGCCAATTTTGTGACGCGAAAACCAAATGAATTCCGCCCTAATCTTTTTCGGGTCCGAAGTTGGGCTGGCGTACGGAGGGAGAGTTGTGACACGAATTTCTTATCAAATTCGCCCTAATATTTTTTGGGTCCAGATTTCCACTGCGCGAGCGGCCCAAACAAAGATCCGCTCCTATCCCTCTGTGATGAAACCATCGTACATGCTGACGTCATCAATCAAAACCCTCCACCCTTTTGACTTTGTAAATAAAACAAATTGCATCTGCGTCATTTTCATTGTTCTGTGCGCTAGCCAGTCTTCCATGCAACAAAATTCAAAAACCAATTGTTAACGCTTGCTAACCGTTACCTTGCTGAAGAGAATTGAAGCCAAGTATTTCAGGGTTCTTCTATCATAACCAGGGCCTGTTTAAACACGTTTCATTTCCGGTAAACAGGTATTTATTCCAATTCCCCACTAAACTCTGTAAAAAATCCTAGTTTTAGTTTTAATTCTGCACTAAGGTCTGAAAAGAAGTTCAGTTTGGTCTTTTTCGTTCCCAGAACTGCAATTATATTCCCAAAACCCTCCCCCTTATGGTTATACTTTCTTTAATGATGAGGGTAGAATTATTTTAAACATGATATCTTCCATAATGGGCTTCAATACTAGTGAGTATGTTGATCAGTTAACCCTAGTATTGTTATCCATTTTTACCCCTGGACAACCTCCTGTTGTCAAGTACGATTTTGCATCTTATATTGCTGACAAAATCCATGATTAGTTCATGAGATTTGAGAATGAGAGAGTATTTAAGTATTCTTCTGTCATATATCATCTCATGATTTACTTTCAGTCAGAAAATTTCCCTTTTTATGTTAAGAAACTTGATGCCAAAGGGAATCCTAGGTCAGTCATCTTTTGGTCTACCATTACTCACAATTACTCTGATTCTCTTTATTCCTATAATGAGTTTGTTGACCTTTTTTTTCATTCTGCAACTACCTTGTTGACAGGAGTCTCTCCTCCTAGAATTAACAATGAAATCAAGAAAATCCTTCAGCTCTCAAAGCAGTACAAGATAGGTGATTGGTACCTATATCAAAACTACACAGAGATCAGGGTATATGGATGTGAATTATGCACATTCAAACTTCCCAAGTATGTCCCAATGAGACTCTTTGCATTAGAATATTTCAGGTAGATGAATAATTCAGATATAATTCATTTTTGCAATGCAAAGAAAAAGGATCAACTTAGGATCAAGAGCCAATTAGGTCCCTTCATTTGTAACTCTAGGGAAGCTGGAAAGGAAGCCGAAATGATTTTAGAAGACTATCTCAGACTACAAAAGAGTTTCTACTGGGTGCCTTATGATCCAAACAACTTTATCTGTGATAGAAGAATGAAAAATAAACTGTCACCATACATCCATCAAAGAATCCCAAAAATAGAACAATATGCTAATATGGATGAATGGACAGAAGGGACATTGGTTGGAAAAGATAGTGAGCAGGTCAATGTTGAAAATGTAATGAAAGATCTTGAAAAGATACTTGACCTAGAATCTTTTGGACAGGTGCAGGGATCTTCTTCAGCTAGGACTTTACAACAAAATTTGCAGGAGATTAGTACAGTAGCAGTAGAATCTAAAGGAAAAGAAAAGGAGCTTGATATACAAATAATTGAAAAATTCATAATGACAGAGCAACCAGAGGCTTCTAAAGAACAAGGTCAAGGACAAATTCCTCCTACTTAGATCAGTGAGCCAGAAATTTCTATTTTACAAACTCCTCTGAATATAGAAAAGGGAAAAAAGAGAGAGGCTGAAACAAATACTCCTATTGGTGGCTCTTCTGAACAACAAGATGTTAAAAGGCAGAAATTAACTCCCCTTCCAGAAGATGAATCATTTCAGGAAATCCCTGACAGCCAGGGAAGAGAAGACAGTCAGCAAACAGATACAGGTAGTGGGACATCCACTAATTTTCAAAAACAAGGAATACAGGGGCAACAAAGTGCATAAATATCTTCTTTCAAACCTCCAGTAAAAACTGCCTGGGACATCAAAAGAACATTCACCAATATAAAGGCCAGGAACGATCCACTTAGACTTAAAGTGTACAACCAATATTTGAAGATGGCTCCGAAAAATCAAGAAAGATTGATGTCAGCTTATGACATCCAACAGGGTAAGATGTTAATGAGCCATTTCAAGCCCAAGGTGCAGCAGCCTCAGACAGCTGCAGATTACGTTAGGACTAATTTTGAAGTCTTAGCAAAGGATATCGATCATTTAGATCAAATTGAGCTACACAATCAAACAGGTGAGATGATTTATTCTACTCTGACGAATAAATCAATGATGACCCATAAGTTGCAGGATTCTTTGGATAATACCAATACACAGTCGCAGCTTGAAAAAGCCTCCTCACAGGATAAGGATAATATAATCAAAACTTTATAGGAAATAATCATTGGTTTGGGTCGTAATCCTAAAGATGTGAAAGGTATTGAAGATTTGATCAAGAGAAAAGATGATGATATTGCAGCTCTGAAAAAACAATTAAAGTTACTGGCCTCAAGACATCCACAGACTGTAGAAATCATCAAACAAAATTTTGAGGAAGAACTAATGGATTTTCTCTTAAAATTGAATGAGCAACTTACTGCAATTGAAAAAGAGCTTGAGAATGCATTAAAAGATAAGCAAACAAATATTCCAGTATCTACAACAGGAGTAGTGATAGGTACAACAACAACATGTCAGCCAACAGAATTGTCACAGAGCAACATTGCAAATTTGAACACTGATGAATTAACAAAGTCAATGGAAGATATGAAACTTCAGGCCATAGAGCTTCACAAAACAAAGGAACAATTGGCCACTCTAGAACATAAATATGATCTTTCAAAAATGAGTGTTGCTGATAAAACAAGATAAGTGAACAAATTAGAAAAAACAGTCAAAGCATTGGAAAAGGATCTCACATTGGAGAAACCTTTAAAAGAAATAAATGAAATTATTTGGGATAATATCATTCAATCAATAAATGATGTTTGGTCCTCAATTCAAATAATGGATGAATAGAATAACTTAGTTAAATTGGCTCTGGATGAGATTGAGATATCAAGACAAGAGTTGGGAAATATGCCAGAAGAGGCCAATAGACTTATACATTTCTTGAATACTCAGACTAAGAATCAACTTGCAGAAATTGGTATTCAGGACAGGACCAAAACAATTCTGGAAATAAAGAGAGTTTTTACTAAAAGAACTCTGGTACAGAATTTAGAACGAAGGTGCTCAGATATGCAAGAAGAAATCATTGCCTTCAGAGAAAGATTGAATATTTTGTTAAATAGAGGATTGCCCAGTCCTATAGTTGTAGAAGATAAGCTAATGGACCTTGATAGTTATGTTGAAAAATTGGACAAATATGCTGATAATCAAGCTATTTCTTCAACTAGTTCATCAACAGCAGCATTGCCTACATGGAAAAACCTTCATGAAAGATTGGAGAATTTATTTTATCTTGAGCATGAAGTAAATCATTTGTTCCCAAATCAGCCTAATTTCTTCAGATATACTGAGGTTGATGAAACACTAAGAAAGTTGCAAAGGACGAGAGTGCCAGAAGTTCAATGGTGGGAAGAAATGATGGAAATTTTGTAAAAAATTATCCTTACATAGATTTTTGCCTATTTACCACAGTATATCATGATAAAAAGGATAAAAGGATGAACAAAGGTCAAAGAGTATCAGAGCAGTTAAAGATTATCAGTGAAACTAAATAATCAACATAGAATTACTGAAGAGGACATTAGCAAGCCAAGATATAGGGCCTGCCTCCATAGAATTAATGTTTATCACTCTACCTTCAAAAATAGCGATGCTGGTCTATGTTGCTGGTTTATTGATATGGTCTGATGGTATTTTTATATTTTGGACATATCACACTCCTCACATGATTAGCGTTTTTCTCTGTTCAAGGATTTTGAGTACTTTAATTTGTATTTGGAACAATGGACGTCGGTACTCTATCTGTTGCTTTACTATTCTACATACTGCTATTTCACTTTCTTATAGATGCCTCGAGCATATTTGGATGCTTTCTCGGATTGTCGATAATCTCCATGTGGACCGTTACTAGGTTTTATATCAAGTCCCTGTATGTGACATGGGGTATTTTTCTATCACTGTCTGGGGTGGGACTTCCACATTTCTGGATGGATATTTGGGTTCCAATCTTCATATGTGAAAATGTAATGACTTCATGGACTGTTTTACTTCATATAATATATTCAAAACACCATTTTTTCTCTTGTGAAAAAAAAATGATTAATGTTTATCACTTTGCCTTCAAAACTAGCGATGCTGGTCTATGTTGCTGGTTTATTGATATGGTCTGATGGTCTTTTTATATTTGGGACATATCACACTCCTCACATGATTAGCGTTTTTCTCTGTTCAAGGATTTTTGGTACTTTAATTTATATTTGGAACAATGGACGTCGGTACTCTATCTGTTGTTTTACTATTCTACATACTGCTATTTCACTTTCTTATAGATGCCTCGGGCATATTTGGATGCTTTCTTAGATTTGTCGATAATCTCCATGTGGACCGTTATTGGGTTTTATATCAAGTCCCTGTATGTGACATGGGGTATTTTTCTATCACTGTCTGGGGTGGGACTTCCACTTTTCTGGATGGATATTTGGGTTCCAATATTCGGATGTGAAAATGTAATGACTTCATGGACTGTTTTACTTCATATAATATATTCAAAACAACGTTTTTTCTCTTGTGAAAAAAAAATGATTAATGTTTATCACTCTGCCTTCAAAACTAGCTATGCTAGTCTATGTTGCTGGTTTATTGATATGGTCTCATGGTATTTTTATATTTTGGACATATCACACTCCTCACATGATTAGCGTTTTTCTCTGTTCAAGGATTTTTGGTACTTTAATTTGTATTTGGAACAATGGACGTCGGTACTCTATCTGTTGCTTTACTATTCTACATACTGCTATTTCACTTTCTTATATATGCCTCGGGCATATTTGGATGCTTTCTCAGATTGTCGATAATCTCCATGTGGACCGTTACTGGGTTTTATATCATGTCCCTGTATGTGACATGGGGTATTTTTCTATCATTGTCTAGGGTGGGACTTCCACTTTTCTGGATGGATATTTGGGTTCCAATCTTCAGATGTGAAAATGTAATGACTTCATGGACTGTTTTAATTCATATAATATATTCAAAACAACGTTTTTACTCTTTTAAATTTTCATTAAAAAAAAAAAAAATTGAACCTGCCGTCGCTATACCGACGCCTTGTAAGCGTCGGAATTGCGACAGATTAGAAACATCGGAAGAGCGACAGTATAAAAACATCGGACGAGCGACGTTCAAAATGTCAGACCACATTTTATCGGAATTGCGACAATTTTCAAACGTCGGAAGAGCGACGTCCAAAACGTCGGACCACATTTCGTCGGAATTGTGACAGTTTACAACCGTCAGAAGAGCGACGTCCAAAACGTCGGACCACATTGCGTCGGAATTGCGACAGTTTACAAACGTCAGAAGAGCGATGTTCAAAACGTCAGACCACATTTTTTCGTAATTGTGACAATTTACAGACGTCGGAAGAGCGACGTTCAAAACTTCGGACCACATTTCGTCGGAAGTGCGATAGTTTACAAAGGTCGGAAGTGCGATGGATTGGGAAACGTCGGAAGAGTGACGCTTGTTTGGAAGCGACGGAAAAAGTGTCGATAGTGTGACACTTTTTAATTGCGTCGGAACTGCGACGGTATGGTAAACCACGTTTTTCCTGCCCTCGAACTGTCGCTCTTGCGACGACTATGTGTCGGAATAGCGACGAATTGGCCATCGGAATTTCCGCCAAATTTTCTAGTGCCTAAATGTGCTTAAATCTACCCTAACTCTAACCCCCAAATCCCTAACCATTTAACCCCCAAATCCCTAACCATTTGATGGATCTAGGACTTGCACTGTTCTCGGGATTTTCCCATTTCCCTGGAGTCATCTCCTAGGACACATTTGACAAATATCAAATCCCATTGTAATACTTCAGATCTTTTATAAATATCTTTACCACACCTAAGATGGAATAATACTTCTTCCTTGAGTTAAATAAGTGTTGGGCACAACATTATCTATCTTGATGCAACCCTGGGATCCTCCCCACAGTCGCCAAACAGGCCCTTAAAGGGTTGCGGCACACATCAAGAGGCCTCCTACCTTGCCACGCTGCACTCTAGCTTCCCTCTATTAAAAAATATTATCAAATACTAATCATGCCTATTCTATGCTGAAACATTTGGTATATAGGTAAACAAGAGAATTCTCCACAAATATATTTGAGTCCAACCTAAATTTAATGATGATGATATATTGGAACTGCATCGTAAACTAGCACATGCTGCAAAATTAGTGGAAAAGGTGAAATTATCGAGTGTCATCCCAATATGTTGCATCTAATTGAACAATTTCAACGACTCCTCACAAAGACCATTATGAGCATATTATTCATCACAGAGAAGACCTTAACATGCTAATACTTCAACATAGCTGACATTTCTATATCCGACCCTTGAGCAACATAGCTGAAATTTTTATATCAAACCTCCCAACATCAAATTATTTAAATATGGATAATTCACTAGTGTTAACCATATGCCAAAATAAAGGGTAACACAGGCTCCAACTAATTAGATATATTCTCAATATGCAAGGATTTTTATTGAGCGTGTTACATGAATAAACAACTCTTATGATTCTTGATCATGGTTGCAAAAGCAATATTTAAAATACAACATAATTTAATAGTGTAAAGTTTAAAACTCCTTTTAATAAAGCATGATGATTTAGTAGGGTAGAAGGATTACTATATGCAAAAATCAGTCCATTATTTACTCATATGATTTTAATTGCTTCTCAAAAAGATATGTTTTATTTTTTTGATTGTAAATATTTTTAAACAATCAAAATAAATAAACATTATATTATTTAGAAATTATTTTAATTATTTAAAAATTATTATAATTATTAAAAAATATATATTTTTAAATTAATTTGAGTGGCCTTGAAAAAAAAACACACGTGTTTCATTTCAAAATGTCAAAAATTTTCAAATATCAAAAGTTTTAATTTCCCTCATTCATTTCCCTCCGGTTGCATGGTTTGTCCAAGGAAGGGGGGAGGATGCGGCCATACTGTCGCCAGTTTTAAGGAAGGATGCAGCCATACTATTGCAGGTTTGGAGGAAGGATGTGGGAGATTTGTGCTCCGAGCCATGCTCATGGATCTAGATCTTGGCACCATGGACAGTGTGAGGATCTTTGCATTGATCTCAACTGCACAACTCCAAAAACAGGTACTATTATTCTTCAATACAACAAGAATTTTGCAGGTTGGCGTTTTAGCTTTTTTTAGGATCTTGTCTCATGGGTCTGCTTGTAATTTTTTCTACTGGGACTGGCTTTGGTGGTACATTCAGAGCATTAATAAAATGAAAATATGCAGATTTTTGGAGTCTATACCCATTTTGGTTATCAAGGTCTTGGAAGGCTTTTCTATATGCAACCCATTACCAACCCGATCTGATGAAACAAATGCATAGTGGCCTCTGTGGGAGCTTATATGCCCGATCTAGGTGTCTTTTCCTTGGATCTGCCTCTCCAGGGAAACAATACCCAACTGCGATCTCGATCTAGTTTCCCAGACAGTGTATTTTATCTCTTAGGTATGAACAGAACCAACGTCACAGGCCATCGTTCTTGTACTATATTTTATCGTACTATAAATACCATGAAAACCTAGTCCCATTCCCTTCCATTCCATCCATCTCCTAATTCCCTTCCCTGCACACAAATTTATTTTCTCCTTTCCTCGTATATTGAATCTAGAATTCCACAGAGCAATGTGTCTCCAGATCAATCCCCGCAGCAAATATTGTAGCTCCAAATAGATGTACTACAGCAAGAGAAAACCAGTAGATTTTCCCCAAGATGAATACTTGGATCTCTCCATTTAGGTCTCCTTCGCAACAATGGCCCAATATCCCTCATCGACTCTGCCATTGGGGAAACCACCACATTCCTCCGACTATGGCAGAGCGCGAAGTTACTCTCCGCTGGTTTAAAAATCCTCCTCTCACAGAATTGAATCCATTTTCCCATAATATGCATGGCTATCTTGTCCATTGGAGCCATCATTACGACCATCAATCCTCTAAATGCCGGAGCTGAGCTAGCGAAGCAAGCTAGAGACTCGGTAGCCGTGTTGGCCTTTGCCACCATATTTTCTCATTTCTTCTTCTTCATCTGAATTAGCCTCCCACAATGACCAAAAATGCATCTCTACTCTACACAAGCTCCTCACTTCGAATCTTGCCGATGCCCCTGTTGTTAAAATCTGGCAATACGATACTGCCACACTGCTCTATTCCTTCGGGACTACTGGAATGAGCAAAGGGGTCATTTCCACCGACATAAATCTGATTGCTATTTTTTTCATTGTGCTGAAGCGCTTGGGATTCAGTCCTGAGAATAGTACCCAGAATCAGACTGATTCGTTCCTGGGTATGGTGCCCATATTTCATATATATGGGTTTGCAACTTTTACTTGTGTGTTTCTTAGATCCGGATCGACCATTTTTGTGCCGTCTAAGTTTGATCTCGTGGAGATTTTTTGATTGATTGAGAACTACAGAATCGCCTATTTTCCTCTTGTGCCTCCCATCCTGTGGGCTACGAACAAAGTTGATATTGCAAAGAAATATGATTTGAGTTATTTGCACACTGTTATATGTAGTGTAGCTCCCGTGAGAAAGGAGTCTACAGAGGAGTCTATTTCTGGGTTCCCTGAAGTCAGAATAAGACAAGTAAAGTTGTTTTCTTATTTTTTTCCATGTTGGTCTACTTGCTATAGAAATACAAAAACTAGAACACTAAGTTTTCTTTATTTTACGAAATTTAAGTTTTTTAAAGATATGGACACTGACTAGATAATCACTCTCTCCAACTGCTCAGGAGGGTATAAAAATTTGATATCCATGTCTTAATTAGGTAGGTTAATTGTGCCTCATTCATTTTTAGCCTAGTGCAATGGTCTTCCTGTAAGGGAAAATGAGGGCTAACACGAACCTTCTCTCTTTACCTTTAAACACATGATTGACCTTTCAGTACCTATACAAGAGAGATTTTACCTATAAAGTACTTTGGAATTGAACTAATAAGCAATTACCTTTCCTTCAAGTTAGATATAACAAAGTCAAGATTGAAACCCATGGACCTTTATCATGCTTTTACAAACAAGAATTTGCATTCAAGAATCACTTACCTCAAGGAAAAGTTGAAACCCCAATTGTGGTAAAAAAGCCTTTGAGGGAGATCTTTCTGAGGAAAAAAATAGGTGGTTCTGAAGTATTTTGCAGACCTTTCTCAAGACTTTTGTCCAATTTCTAAGGTAAGTGTTTGAATCAATTTGTAGTTGCCTTAGGCCACCTAAAACATCCTTCAGTGAGGTATAATGATATTACTCTAAGGACGACTCTGGCTTTATGATACTTAATGAAGGAAAATTTCCAAATTTCTGTAAAGGAATTATACCCAAGAAGATAGAGAAATTATTCAATAACTCTTAGGTTAAGCCACACTTTGGTTAATGGTATATAAAACTTGAAAGAATTTGAACTTTTTGATTAAATGATAAGTCTAGGATATGTTTGTAACTATGTTCAAACACTAGACTGAATCAAATGGAAAATATGGTTTATAATATGCAATAATATATTCTAGATAATATTAAATTGACACACGACCTTATGTGAAAGATAACTCTAGTGAACATGAAGCTTAAGGTAAATCACAATTTGATCTTTAGTATGTAAACCTTGAAAATAAATTCCAATTAGGATTATGAATAGACCAGTGTAAAGTGTGACTGGGATTATGTGAAATACTTGTTCAAAATTGATTCATTGGGATAGAGGCCTCTCTCTAACATATTTTTTATCAGCTGGTCTGCCTCAAGGAGTCTAACTGATTTGCATAATCCTGCAATTATGGAACTATAAGTATCTACAGTAGGCTGACAATGCTTCTCCATCATTTTTTCAAGAAGATTAAATGCAAGAACACTATTTATTTCGAGTGGCATTCCATCCAGGTCATGAATTTCATCCAAGTTATCGAGATCTGAACTACCTACTACATCCTCATCAGGAATCAAGTGTTCTTTTTGTATCTTGTTTTCTTGAACTATACCATTCATAAGCTCACAATAAGTTTGATAATTAGGTTGGCATCCTAGATTCAGGAGAGTAAGATGAGGTTATAAAAGAGCTCGAAACTTCATGCTGTTGACTATAATCCTTCAAAGCTAAATATCTGCCTCAAAATATTATTATAATTCTAAATTCCAACTAACATCAATCTCCCTAAAATTATACAAAACTTCTCTGTCACCTTTGAAGCTATCTTATATGGATGTTTAAATTTGCAAATTCAGATCTTCCTTGTATTGGCCTTAAAAACTCACCAAGTTTTCCCACAAAATTATAATTATGTTTCTATGGTCCATGACCATTCCAAAATACACTAGTTTGAATAACATCGATTCCTCCATATTTGTACTTTACCATGAAATCTAGACACATCTCTTAGATGCTTTGGAGGTAATATATGGATCCAAAAATTAAGAACGGACACTGTCCATTGATGAGAAAAGCTCTCCTTGCCTAATGCACCGTTGTTGATTTGGTATTTAAGCTTCCATAGTATTAATTTAATCTATTCCACCTTATATGGAGAATGGTGACAATATATTCTATAGATATTTCAAACTGATTCCTTCTAGAGCTGGTCATCTCACCATTACATAAACCTTGCCTTGCACTACTCCTTAGGTTCTGTAGATATTAATGACAAAAATCTACCTTTTGGGCTAAAGTAGAGGGCAAAGTGTTCATCATAATACTGGTGCAGTATTCACCAAAAATGTTGTACACATAATGCCAATCTTTGAGCGTCCTCAAGAGACATCAACTTTATCCTCCCAATGTTCTACAGGTTGGAACTAGTTCTATTTTGTCTGAAGTATTGTCGAGGAATAAACCCGAGATAAGCTTGTGTAAAGGTTTTGCATTGAGAGAGGAAGAAACTGAGTACTATTTAGTTGAAAAAATGTAGAATTTCCAATGGGAGGGCCCTCATTTTGCAATTTACAAATTTTTGAAAGTCGCTCTCGTGTGAAGAAATCATTGTCTATTTTAAAATGTAGGCTAAATTCATAGTGATGAAAACCCGCCTTTATGGGATTTATTATAACTCCATCACCGAGTCATCTTTTTCAAAATGAGGGAGTGTATCATCTAAGATCAGGTTCAAAAATTAGATAATAATGTTTTTTACTAGAATGAACCCTCTAATCAAGGCCTAAGTAAACAATCTCTGTAGAAAATATTGTTTCTCCATGCCAACAACTTATCTGTTTGCTCACTTTATTTATATGAAAGTGACTTCCCATGAGCATTTTAAAACGAACCACCTTTATTGGAAATCACCAAGGCAAGTCTAGTTTGCTTGTGTTGTTGCAATCTATGTCATTTGAAGCAAAGTTTCATTTTTTTTTTACACAGACTCCTGATTCTCTTTTTGCAAACATGAAGCAGCAAAGGATGAGGGCACAGCAGGCTCAGACAGGTGGGAGAAAAAAAAACTATCCCATTCAACAAAGAAACTTTGGAGGTTGGCAAAGGAAATTTTTTGGTTACCAAAGAAATTTCACGGGACGCCAAAGATCAAAATAATCTAGAAGTGTCATGATGCATCAACTGCCTGTACTAATTACATCCTTTTCGAATGAAGTAGATACTGAGTTGGTTGCAAGGTGCTCCTGATTCATGGTGGAGCATAAGCTAGCAAAAGATAACAAGGTGATGTGTTAAGTAGCACAAAATTATAGCTGTGAAGTTGCAAGCCTTCCAAGATTAAGCACATGGTATTTTGAGATTTTGGTTGTTCACAAGTCCATTTGTTTTCCAGGTATTTTCTAGACAGATATTTTTTGACAAAACTATTCTTTAGTGAAGAAATATATTTGGTCAAAACCTTGTGTCAGTTTTTGTATTGTGGAGCTGGCTATTAAAGCATTCATTACAGGAAACTTAAATTTGCACCAGAAAATTGTTGGTGATTTATATACTATCATTGTTTAACATTGTACAAAGGATCAATACAAAACTGTAGGTTGAAATTCAAACTATCAAATGTGTTATGGTCTATTGACATTTGGGTCTCTATACTCATTATATACTTTGGTAAAGGCTTCAACAATTGAATTCATGACATTCCTTTAGGAAAACACAGGTTCAAATTATTTATGTGTTGACTTTTCCGTTTAAGGGTGATTTTAAAACTAGTGCAAAATTCAAATCCATGGTTGATGCGAGACTGCTGGGGGTATGTTTTAAGAATATTTGGTTATGGTTGTGCATATCACATTTCTTGCTTTGATTTCTCGTTATTTTTGAAAAATGTGCCCATTGATTGCTAATGGGATGATGGATCAATTACTAGTATTCTATATATTATAAATGACATCTGTTATGTATAGCTGAGAAATTTCCTGTCTAGTTTAAAGAGGATATTTTGCATTGATAAATGATATCTTTTTTCGGGGGGAGAGACATTAAAAAAAATCTGTATGCCATATGGACATCTAAAAAAAAATTATCTTCTCTTTTCATTACCCACGCCAAAGGCTTTGTCAATGTGGAGGTTATTGAGAAATGTAGCTCGAGCAGGAACTCCTGGCACAGGTTTAGTGTGAACGTGTGGGAAGTGGTTTGAGACATTTCATTGGTGACCACATTGGAAAGGTGGTCACTAATTCCATCTTGTGATTTCACTTGAAAAATAAAAATAAAAATGATTGTCTAATGTTTTGAAGTCAACATAGTATTAAGAGTCTAAATGAAATGTTCTAGAAGTTCCAGAACATTAGTGACTTAAAATCTTAGATTGGGATTTAATCTTAGCCATACATCTCAAGAATGAGATAGGTGGCAAGCTAGGATTGAGGAGATTAGTTATCTTCTCTCAAAGCAAAAAGAGGACAAGATAGGAAAATTCAATCTCATAGGAGAAAATAACAAGAAAACTGGAGGAAGGAAGAGTGCATTCAAGGAGAAGAAGAGCAGATTTCTAAAGAGACTACTTACCGGCATGCCCTACAGGTCGTACCACTATTGTAGACATATTTTCTTCATGCACAGGCCATGCACCTTCAGATCTGGTCTTACACTGTCTTGCTGGAGTGTGTTTTAGTGTTTAGAGGAGAGGAAACGAGATTTTATGTCAAAAGGTAGCATAAACAGAGCAGGCCATTCTGCTGTATCTGTACCCTCTTTTACACAGGCTGTACACTGCTGTTTGAGATGATTTTATTGATTGCACAATTTTTGGTTCAAGCAGGCTGCAGAGGCCACCTTGTAAGCTTTGATCAAATGATACAAATCTGTTTAATAGGAAAAATCCCTATGTATGTATTTTATTTCATCCACTGTTCATTCTCAGCTGTTGTGTGATTGATGCAATGTTCAGAAGTTTGTTTTTCTACCTTCAAATAAATTATGTTTTGAGTTATTTAATGAGAGAACATTAGGACAAAAATCACCTAGGTTTGAAAAATTTACAAAGGCTGTCATTGGAGTGCAAGTCACTGAGTTTATGTGAATTTCTCAACCCTCATTCTAGTACTAACATTGCCAGCAGTTTCAGTGTCATTTCCTGTGTGATGTCTTTGGTTTATAGTTTTTATAACTTATGTATTTAATGTTACAGGATATCTCTACAATGGCTGATCACTGTGTTAGGATTTTTCTTCACATTAATACTCATTTTCTTCTCCTTTACATATTGCTTGGACTTGGTCATAAATAGTCTTAACACTATTAAGGAAAGTTGATTGTATTGGAAAATTTCCATATACTCTTTCCTTTTCCACAAGATCGCCACAGGAAATGACAAGCAAACTAAATATAAGGTAAAATAAAATCACAAAATAAAGAGAAAAAATTCTCTATAAATTTTTTGAAAAAATCCATGACTGTTTCCAAAAGAAAACTCAAAGATTCAGTCACTGCTAGATAAAAAATTCAAATCAAGCAGCAAAGATATCTTTGTATTCCAAAAGTATTGCATGTCATCATATACCAGAACAATTTTAAAATATTGTCATACTAATGAAAGATGAAGTCGTCCATTTCATTTAGTTGTGTATTTTCAATTTTGCAGTGTATTAATTCATTTTTTTAAAAATATGTTTAACTTTTTGTCGCTCTTGCGACGCTTCCTAAGCGTTGGTATTTTGATGCTTTCAACCTATGAATTTTTTGCCTTTCGTCGCTCTTGCGACGCTTCTTAAGCGTCGGTCTTCCAATGCTTTCAACCTACGAAATTTTTTGCCTTTCATCGCTCTTGCGACGCTTTCAACTTACGAATTTTTTTTTTGTTCATCGGTATTGCGACACTTTTGCTGTTCGTCAGTATTGTGACGCTTCATAAGCGTCGGTCTACCGATGCTTTCAACTTACGAAAATTTTTGCCTTTCGTCAGTATTGTGACACTTTGCAAAACGTCGGAAAAAGTGTCGCTCTTCCAACACTTTATTGAAGTGTCAGAATTGCGACGTAATGGCTAACCATGTTTTGTCCAGCCTCAAACTGTCGCTCTTGTGACGAATATGTGTCGAAATAGCGACGAAGTGGCCATCATAAATTGGGCCAAATTTACTAGTGGATGGATCATGGTGCATGTGTCTGGATTATAGGGAACTCAATAAGCTCACTATTAAATATAAATTTTCCATTCCTGTGATTGATGAATTGTTGGATGAACTACATGGAGAAATTTATTTTACCAAGTTGGATCTTTGTTCAGGATATCATCAAATTAGAATGAAGACTGAAGATATTCCGAAAACAACATTTCGAACTCATGAGGGTCATTATGAATTTTTGGTCATGCCTTTTGGCCTTACCAATGCACCTTCTACATTTCAAGGGTTGGTGAAGTTCATTTTAAAAAAAAACCTTAGAAAATTTGTGCTAGTATTTTTTGATGACATACTAATCTACATCAAGTCTTGGGAGGATCGTGTTCAACTTGTTGACTAGGTGCTCAAACTATTGGAGGAGAAACAATTATATGCAAAAACATCCAAATATTTTTTTAGAGTACAAGAGGTGGAATATCTGGGTCATATTGTATCTAATTAGGGTGTCAAGGTAGACTTTAACAAAATTAAAGCCATTAAGGAATGGAAATTCCCCACAACCATAAAGCAGTTGCAAGGATTTCTCAGGCTAACAGGGTATTATCGCAAGTTTGTTAAGAATTATGGGAGAATAACAAAACATCTAACAACATTATTGAAGCAAGATACATTTTCATGGACTCTTGAAACAACTAAGGCCTTTGAACATCTTAAAGAGGAAATGTGCCTAGCACCAGTCTTAGCTATGATGGACTTCATAAAAAAAAACTATTGTGGAATGTGATGCCTCGGGAAATTGAATTGGTGTTGTTTTAATGCAAGAAGGAAGATCCATTTCTTTTGAAAGTCGTCCAATCAAAGGAATGTATTTACAGAAGCTATTTATGAGAAGGAACTGTTGGCAATACGACATGCAATAAAGAAATGCCCACCTTACCTAATGGGAAGAAACTTCAAGGTAAAAACTAGTCATGATAGTCTTAAACACTTTTTGGAACAAAGACTATCTTTAGAAGAGAAGCAAAAATGGGTCACAAAGATGTTGGGTTATGAATTTGAAATAATCTACAAAAAAGAGAAGCTAAATGTTGTTACAGATGCACTCTCAAGAAAGGATGAAGAGGTGGAAGCATTGCTTTGTGCCATTTCTATTATCCAACTAGATTGGATAACCGAAGCAAGGGATGAATGGAAGAAGGACGAAGAAGTGTGGACACTCATTCAAATGTTGCAGATATATCCTAGTACATATAATACATTTAGTTTGAAAAATTATACCTTATGGTACAAATATTGCTTATATATTTGCAAGAATTCCCAACTAAAACAAAATATTCTTTTGGAATTGCACACTTCTCCTTTAGGAGGACACTCAAGATTTTTAAAAACTTACCACGGGGTGAAGAAATAATTTTTTTGGGATGGTCTTAAATCTGATATTCAAAAGTTTGTGGCGGAATGTTTGGTTTTTCAGAAAAATAAAGTTGAGACAATTAAGACCCCAGGTCTTCTACAACCCTTATCCATTCCAAGTCAACGTTGGGAGGAGATTTCAATGGATTTTATCAGAGGTTTACCTAAGTCCGAAGGAAAGAGTGTCATCATGGTCGTAGTTGACAGAATTACCAAGTATGCACACTTTTGTGCATTATCTCATCCATTTAAAGCAAGCACAATTGCTACTTCATTTATGGAAACAATTCAAAAGCTACATGGAAACCCAAAGATTATTGTAAGTGACAGAGATCCCATTTTTACTGGAAATTTTTGGACGGAATTATTTTCTTGTTTGCGTACTCAACTAGCTCATAGCTCATCTTATCATCCTCAATCTGATGGTCAAACTAAGATAGTGAATAAATGTTTGGAAGGATATCTTTGTTGTTCTGTATATGATAAACAAACACAATGGGTCAAGTGGTTACCTCTCGTTGAATGGTGGTATAACACTTCCTTCCATATTGCAGCAAAAATGACCCCATTTATGGCACTTTATGGATATCATCCACCGTCCATCATATCTTCTTTAAGAGAAAATTATAAGGTTCAAGCAGTGGAAGAACATTGAGCATCAACAAGAAGTTATCCAACTCTTAAAGGATAACCTAAATTTGGCACAAAATCGAATGAAACAACAGACATGTAAACATTGCAATGAGAGCATTTTTGATGTAGGAGACTGGGTATTTTTACGGCTACCACCATGCAAAAAAATGTCCCTCAAGCAAGCTAAGAAGGATAATAAATTATCTCCAAAGTACTATGGTCCTTATAAGGTGTTGCAAAATATTGGTACTATGGCATACAAATTGGAGCTTCCTGCCTCTTCGTGAGTGCATCCAGTTTTCCATGTTTCCTTGGAAGGTGAAAAAGTCACAAAGGAGTCCAAGTGACCTTGGAAGATGAATCCAAGAGTCACACCATTGTATTATAAATGTACATCTATGTGTAATAAAGATGCAACGAATGCCTATATTTCTATGTGTGTGTTTATCTTTCTTCAAACACCATGTGTGTGTTAACATGGTATCGAAGCTGATACGTTCATAACCAACTCAAACTTGAGTGAGCCATTTGTTTTTGTGGCCTGTGTATATCTGCAAAAATCCTGGTCATTTTTGCAGCATTCAGAGATATTCTGCAGCAGTCATATTTGCAGCGTTCATCAATCTTTTGCAGCGTTCAGAAATTAGTTTTGTGAAGAGAAGCGTTGTGCATCTTAAAATCTGCAGGTTTTCTCATTGCTCATTAAAATTCTGAATTTTCCTGCAATTTCTGCTACCGACTTTTATTGTAGAAATTTGCTGAATAATGATTAATTATCCACCGAGACTATCCTGATCACATACAATTCGAATTTATATGCAACACATAATCTCTTCCACTCAGATCATCAAACATGCGGAAATAAAATCAAGCGATAACACAATCATCATACACATTAACACAATATGTATGGGGAAAGCTTATAGCTGAAAACCCCGTAGCTATTGTGTATATTATAATGGAGAAATCATGTAACAAAATCAGTACAATACTCCTCACAAGTACTCAGTACTATCTCATGAAGTTACACACAACTAGCTCAGTTTTGAACAGGTTACTGGTTCAAAACTCACCGCCAATTGCCTTGCCTCTATTGCGCAATCCAGGCCTGTCTATAAAGAGATCCAAGGTTTGAATCTCCTTGGCTTGACAACGCAATCATCACGGGCAATTCCTCCAAGTGTGGTGCAAATCTCATGCACAACTGATGTCGCCACTGATAGCTAACTCCACCCTTTCATCTACCTCTTTCACTGGTCTCCACTGAATTGATCATGCACTGTAGTGAACTGATGTGTTCTTGAGTTGAATAATGAGTTACTAATTAATGAATTAAATAATATTTTTGGAATCTAAGCTTCCGTGATCCATAATATAAATTAGTAGAAATTCTTTCGGTAAAAATCACATGTAAAAGAACGTGGTCAACGCGTTTCGAACCAACCAGTGTGGTTCATCATCAGGACTATGAGAGATCAGATCCAGACATTAAGTATAAATAGATGTAGAAATGGCTCAACTAGCCGTTAGGATAACGGCTAGATTGACTAAGAAAAAGTAAATATTCCATTATTTATTTATTTAATTGATTAATTAATTTCTATTTCTTTATTTATTATTATTATTTTAATAAATTTTTACAACCTTTAATATATTTAAACATCTAATTGACCAATTCAATAATATAATGGTAAATAATTTAACCAATCTTGGTGCATATATGTAAATTTTTTATATAGTAATCAATTATTATTAATAATTAATAAATATATTTAATTCTTATCCATGTAATTTAACAAAGTATCAATTCAATAGTCAAACAAGGAGTCAAACCAAATATAGAGAACAATAAATAAATAAATAAATAAATAAAAATACAAAATAAAATAAAATAAAATATAAATATAAATAAATATAAATAAATAAATAATAAATAATAAATCATAAATGAAAAAAATAAATAAATAAATAAATAAATAAATAAAAACAAAAATAAAATATAAATACAAATTAATAAATAAAAATAGAAAAATTTTATTATTATTATTATTATTATTATTTTAAATAAATAAATAAAGTATAAAAAATAAATAAATAAAATTAATTAATTAAATAAATAAATATAAATATAAACATAAATAAATAAGTTAATTTTTTTTTTTAATAAAAATAAAAAATAAAGTATAAATAAATAAATAAATAAAATTAACTAATTAAATAAATAAATAAAAATAAAAATAAATAAAAATAAAAATAAATAAATAAATAAATACATAAATAAATAAATCAAGAATATAAAGCAGGAATCCAGCACCTGCTGATATTCCAACCGTCGTCTCTATTGAGATTAACGGGTCGTTTTTCAATTTCAATAGCCTCTCTCAATTTACGATGATGGAAATGGTCGATTCTAGCAATGACCTTAGCATCTTCTATGCAAATATGATGGTTAGTCTTTTCTGCATGCTCAGCTAAGGCGGACGAGCGAGATCTTCTATGCTTGATATCAGCAGCATGCTCACAGATCCTTTGATTAATAGACCGACCCGTCTAACCAATGTAAGGAGTCCCACAGGAACAGGGAATGATGTAGACACCTTTTCCATCCCTGGGGTCAATCGGATCTTTAACCGATTTTAGAGAACTACGAATTGTATTAAGAGGCTTGAAATAAGAGGATACCTTATGCTTTTTAAGGATTTTAGAAATCTTATCAGTGGTACCCTGAATGAACGGAAGGCTGACACTGCCATACCATTCACCCGGATCTTTTTTATTTTTATTCTTAAAAGAAGGACCTTTCTCCGCTTTGAGGAAAGCTTTGAGGCCCTGCGACAAACTATAACCATTATTACAAAAGACATTCAACAAATGGATCTTTTCCTTCTCAAGGTGAGACTCATCAGAGATTCTCAGCGCCCTCGTGGCTAAGGTGCTAAGGACGCCTAAAGCTTAAAAAATTTAACTTATTTATTTATGTTTATATTTATATTTATTTATTTAATTAATTAATTTTATTTATTTATTTTTTATACTTTATTTATTTATTTAAAATAATAATAATAATAATAATAAAATTTTTCTATTTTTATTTATTAATTTGTATTTATATTTTATTTTTGTTTTTATTTATTTATTTATTTTTTTCATTTATGATTTATGATTTATTATTTATTTATTTATATTTATTTATATTCATATTTTATTTTATTTTATTTTATTATTTTTATTTATTTATTTATTTATTTATTTGTTATTCTCTATATTTAATCCCTATCCCCTTGTCTATTGAATTGATACGTTGTTAAATTACATGGATAAGAATTAAATGTATTTATTAATTATTAATAATAATTGATTATTATATAAAAAAAATTTGGTTAAATTATTTACCATTATATTATTGAATTGGTCAATTAGATGTTTAAATATATTAAAGGTTGTAAAAATTTATTAAAATAATAATAATAAATAAAGAAATAGAAATTAATTAATCAATTATATAAATAAATGAAAGATATTTACTTTTTCTTAAGTTAAACTAGCTGGATTATCCTGCCGACCTAATTGAAACCATTTCCTACAATCTATTTATACTTACTCAATGTGCGGATCTGATCTCTCATGAGTCGCGATGATAGACTACGGGAGCGGTTAAAACAGCGTTGACCGCGTTTTACATGTGATTTTACAGAAAATAAATTAAATGTGTTAATTCACTCCACTCATAACTAATTGATTATCTAGTTAAACTAATCTCAGCTAGTTCAACTAAAATAAACAGAACACAACTCCACTAGCTGTCTCATTAACTCCACCAAACTTCTGCCACTGAAGTCCTAACTGAAGTCAACCATGCATGATGCCATCAAACCCTTAGGAATAGCGTAATTCCTCTGTCAGATGCATGAGCCACTTCCAAGGCTCGAACTGAAGTGCTCCAAGAGAGTAAACTGTTGTTTAGAGTCCAAATATTATTAAGGGTAAATAATATTTGACTTCCCTATTTTAAGGAGAGGCGGTCTAAAAATAGACTTCGACCTATAGGTCCAAAAAATAGAGTCCCATCTATTTTTACCAACATGACACATACTCCAAGAATCTCATACTGCAATCCCCGGACCATGCTCCATATGTCTAAAAATAGACATAGTCTAAAAATAGATTTTGCGCCAGAATTTTCCTACGAGCCCACTTAGTGAAGGCGACTTCATTTCACTAAGCTCCATCATCTTGCTGCATTTTCAACATTTATTTCTACACATTGGAGAGCTGCTGGAAAAATATTGTTTAAAGTGGGTTTAAAAAAATTTTATGGGTTTTTACTGAAAAATTTCTGCACATTCTGCCTAAGTTGTACATTTGTGAAATTCTGCAATTTCCCTCTTCAATTCTTTGCTGCTGGAAAAAATATTTTCTGCTACTGGGAAAATTTCTGAGTTTTTTACTGATAGTTTCCTACAAATTTCCTGCAAATCTCTGATTCTACAATTTCTCAAATTCTCTGCTGTATATTCAGCACCACTCACTCAGAAAATTCTATTGCTCTGCTGTATATCTGTGAATTTATGCTATTCTCACCCTCTCTCAGCTATATTTTATTGTTTCAAAAAAAATAAAAATAAAAAAATAAAATAAAAAAATAAATTTTTTTTGAGCTTCCTCACAGCCTCACCTCACAGCCAACGCTCCCTCACTTGCATACCCTCACATCTAGACTGCAACCCACCTCCTTGGCCCCTCGGCCTCTCCCCAACCGTCCCTTACCCCGCTCACCCAACTCCCAAACCTGTCCCTCACTCACAACCCTCCACGGCCCTCATGACCTTCCCACACAACGCACACCCTCCGTTTCTCCAGCCCACGCACCTACCCAAAACCACAACCCCTCACCACTCTTCCCCTTTCTCTGTCTCGGCCGACCCCAACCTGTCCCTTACCTCTCCCAACTCTCATCCTAGCACCCATCCCACGCAACCCTATAACCCATACCAGCAACCCCCGCTCGCTCTGCCACAGTCTACATAGGCAATCCAATCCCCTCACTGACCCCTTGACCCTTACTCCCTACCCGACTCACCTGTGCACTCTCCTCAATGCACAACCCCCATCTTCGTTTCTCCAATTCACAAGCCCCCTCTACCCGACCCCCTCACTCCCTCTCCGCCCTCGGCCCGCCCCCGCCCCCTTCCTGCACTCACCCCCAACACTCCCTCTGAACCTGCTCCCCCTCTCCACTCTCGGCCCCCACCCCTGGCTACATCTCCCTCCCCAAACGCTCGCCTCCTAACCCACCCAACCCCCCTCTTTGCCCTCTCGAACCCCCTCTCCTTGCCTCTCCCTTCCCACCCGCCCCATCACTTCTTACCCCTTCCTCGCAGCCCTGCACACTTCGCTCCCTCACCCGCACTCACGGCCCCCTCTCCCCCATCACTTCCCCACTACGCCTTCCCCCTCACTACGCTCTCCCTCCCCTCCCACGTTCCATTTTTTACATCTGTCACTTAAATTTTAAATTTATTTTACAGATTGGCCTTTTAATTTTAAAATTTTTACTATAATTACCTTCCCTAGTTTTAACTCTCTCATTAAAACACCTTCCCTAGTAAAAACCTCCCCTAGTAAACACTTCCCCCAGTCAATACCTCTGTTTTTTGCAAAAAAAAAAAAAAAAAAACAGAGAGAGAGGAAATGGAATATGAGTAAATGGATTGCATACATAGTGGAAAGTGAAGTTTGTGATTTGAGGCATATATATATATATATAATGGTTACTTTCTAAAAGAGTTTGAAAATCTGAAGACAAATATTGTAAATTGGTCATCATTTTCAAAACAACAGTGGCATCATAGTTTGGCTACACAGAGTTTCTGGTTTTTTGGAGTTTCTCTTAGTCTCCATTGTGAAGTAGTACAGCAAGGTCAAACATCAAATTTTTTGAATCTCCTTATTTTGTTGAGTTGATTTGTTGTTTTCATAAAACAACTCTTTGAAGAAGAGAGAAACCAACTGCCTTAAAGGGTTATTGCACAATAGTTTTTTGCTGCACATTTACAAAATATTTTGTAGTGACATTGTATTGTACTCACATTGTGAGTGGATATTTCTTCTTCGTTCATAGTTAAAATCAGTGTTTGAAGTGTAACTTTGAGTTGTTGAGAAATTTTTGTATACTTCTTTGAATTCATTTGTATTCTTTTGAAAATAAGTTGAATTACATTGTAAACAGGTGCATTATCGGTTGAAGCCAACACCCTTTATTTCTTGAGCCTGAGTTGTTGAGAAAAATGGCTAAAATTAATGATGCATTAGAGTTGTTGCATAAACTCATTCATTCCACTGTTCATGATATGGTAAAAATGAGCAAGAATGCTCTTTTTAATATTCAAACTCGCAAGATGCACAAGATAAGATTAAGTTTTTGCAGTTTGAGTCTCAGCTTCAACAAGATGAACTTCAACAAAAGAGTCATCATTCTAAACCTGTTTCTATTCAGAAAATTGAGAAGGACTCTCATCAGAAGCAAGAATATAAATTTGCAGACGATTCACATTCAGTTCCTTGTACAAGAGCATATTTACATGCAGATGCAGCAATTCAGTCTACACTTCCCAAGCCCATCATCAGGCCTTGGGAAGAGCTTGTCCACAACAAGCATAGAACTGGTCTTGGATATGAAAAAGATGTGTCCTTTCATATTTTAGACTACTCCAAGCCCATCAAATTTCAGAGTGCCAGATTTCTTTATGACAGTTCACCTGCAGCTGTTCCAGATCCTGCTCCACTTCCACAACAACAACAAATTGTAAAATGCCAACACTGTGATCGAGTTGGCCATATGAAAGATCATTGTTTTGATCTTCATCCATGCAAGCACTGTGGTCGGCACACTCATTCTTCACACAGATGCTTCAAAAACAAGCCTCCTGTAAGAACACAGATTCATCTTGGATGGATCACTTCTTAGCAATGGGCATCAACAACCAAGAAGATGTTTAAGTCGCATGTCAGAACTTGTTCTAGAATATTGAGAAAACTTTCAGTTGAGTTTTCGCCATCATCTCACCTTGTACCCGACAGGGGGGAAAATGGTGGTCATCTACAAGCTTCGAAGTCAGATCAAGTGAGCTTGAGCCACAACCTATCATTTCATATTCAGAGTTGTAGCCAAGAGACACAACAATTCAAGCGAGCCTGAGCCACAATTCGTCATTCCAGATTCAGAGTTGTAGCCAGAGACACGGATGCCCATGAGCATGCCTTTGGTTGATGGATAGCCTTAAACCATCCATGTGAGGTTGATATTCTTCCTCTTTCAGAACACTTCCTCTAGCAGAAGACTTCAACTTCTTGCCAGTTTTGGTTGAGTTCCAGGAATTGCATCAAGCATTCCAGTGTTGGTGGTCATCCTTAAACCATCACAGGTTGTAGACTTCCCTTCTTTTAGGTTGAAGGTCTCCCTTTAAATATGAGGGAAAATTCCTCTAGTAGAAGCCCTTAGCTTCTTGCCAGTTTTGGAAGAGTTCCGGGAGCTGTAATAAGCATTGCGTTCTAGTGTTGGTGGTCATCCTTAAACCACCTCTTTTTGACAACATTTCAGAGAGCTGATTCAGCCTAAGTGCTGCCATGCATACTTTGCAGATTTGTATTACAACTCTCTTCTTGGACTCACACATACCCCTTCGGATTAAGGGGGGGAATGTTGAACACCTAATCCTCCAAGGGTAGGTGTGGAAGGCGAAAAGTCACAAAGTAGTCCAAGTGACCTTGGAATATGAATCCAAGAGTCACACCATTGTATTATAAATGTACATCTATGTGTAATAAAGATGCAATGAATGCCTATCTTTCTATGTGTGTGTTTATCTTTCTTCATACACCATGTGTGTGTTTAACACTTCCAGTTCAAACAATATTGCCAGAACTTGATGAGGAAGGAAAAATCATATTGGAACCTGAAGCAGTCACAGAAACAAGAATTCAACATGTTGGTCAATAATTTTCATTGATGGAATATAAGCTCTCTTTATGAGCTCTCTTAATGGAAGATTGATAGATGTTGCACTATGACATATGATGACATGGAAGACACACCATGATGAAGAAGCTCTAATTATCTCTTACTGTCCCAATCACCTTCTGCACTAAAATTTTATGAACATTCACAAAGAAAAATAAATTTAGAGACCTTGGAGCATCCTTTCACAATGAATCCTAGACCATATTAAAGAGGAATTTTCCCTCTTTCCAACAAGCTCTTACTTGCCCCGAAACTCCCATTAGTTTGTAAGAAACTGAATTTTTTAATATAAAAAAAATATATATTTACAGTCAAGCCAACCTATGCAGTAATATAATGTCGGCCCTTCTTCCAATGGATGTGTCCCTTCATAGGGAAAAACTACAATTTATATAAATCTGCGTTCATACATTTTAGAGTCAGAATTTTTTGGTGTAGATTATCACAGGAATTCAGAACATCAAGAAGAGTTCACAACCCATGAACTAAGGAGGTCGAGGAGGAAGTGTTTGGGTTATCTTTAATATCTCAGACCTGAAGTAAAGACCTGGAACCTTACACAAGCAACTCAACCTGTTATTGCGGACATAATTGTGGAAGAGGCTTAAGCTTAGGCTCAGACCTGTATCTTAAGAAAACAATGATACCGAACGGTGGTAGCCACCTGTGATTCCCTATCTGTGGAGGAAAAGAAGCTCGGATTGTTCCAGTGGTAAACTAGACCTCAGCTCAGCTCAGATTTCAGACAACCATCATTGACCAGTGCTTAGAGCTGTTCGGTGGGAGGTTAGGATCAGACCTATAACACTGCTCAGACCTGTGGGAAATTATACCAATGGTGGCTTGGAATGTTATTTGAATAGTGAACAGTCACCTCACCTCAGATTGCAGCTCGAACGGTATCTACAGAAGGTTGTTACTTATACCTAAAGAAATAATAGTGAAGAATCTTGTTGATGACAGTCAAACAAGCACATCACACATTTTTCTATTAAAAATAAGACTGAGGGATTGGTGTCCTTGGGGTAGGTGCCCCTAAACACAAGGTTGGTGCCTTGAGAAGATAGGGTCGAAGCCCTAGAGGTAGGAACATCATCAAAGTCCAAGTTGGTGCTTGGAAAACAGGTTGGTGCTTGTTTCATTAAAAGGGTTGGTGCCCTTCTCTCATCTATTGTATACTATTATTAAAAAGGGATTGAAGTTATCTTTAATTCTTAATATCATTATTATATATATCTCTCTGTATTTAATTGTGAAGAATCTAACTCGAAATAATTAAAAATTGAAAAGAAATACTGATTCACCCCCCTCTCAGTATTTCCAATAATTGGTATCAGAGCCAGCTTCTTCATTATCAGCCTAACAGCTAGAAGAAGGATTCTTAGGCACAATGAAGAACATGGAAGCAACAGGGAAAATCCCTATCTTTGATGGAACAAATTTTAGTTTCTGGAAAAAGAGGATGTCCTACTATCTAATGTCTCTTGGCCCTGAAGTATGGCACTCTGTGTTGGAAAGATACAAAGCTCCCACCGGTCTTCCAACTGATCCTGATGAAAGAAAAGCCTACATTGCTAATGCCAAAGCTTTAAATTCCATCACTAGTGGAATCACCAATTCTTAATTTACGAAAGTCATGAACTATGACTCAGCCAAAGAAGTATGGGATAAATTGGTTTCGCTATATAATGGGGACTCCAAGGTTAAGAAGGCAAAGTTTCAAACCTATAGAAGAAAATTCGAGAGTCTGAAAATGGATGATGAAGAAGATATTGCATCATACTTCCTCAGAGTAGCTGAAGTGGTTAACTCTCTTAAAGGACTAGAGGAAAATATTGAAGAAAGCACTGTAGTTCAAAAAATCCTGAGATCACTTCCTGACAGATTCGACTCCAAAGTAAGTGCCATAGAAAAAATGAAGGACCTAGATACTCTCAAGATGGATGAACTTCATGGAATTCTTATTGCCTATGAGATGAGGAAAGGGATCCCAAATTTCAAAGAAGCAACTTTCAAAGCCTCAAAATCTACAAAATAAGAAAAAGGATGGAATTACAACAACGATGAATCAGATACTGAAAACGAGTTATCTCAATTTGTACGAAGACTAAAAAGGGGATCTAAGCTAAAAGGTAAGTACCCTCTTATTTTTTTCAATTATGGAGGAATAGGTCATTACGCTGCAAAATGTCCTCATAAACATGATAGTGATGATGAAAAGGACTCTAAAAGAATGATGTACAAGAAGAAAGGGTTTAATAAGAAGAAACTCTTCTCTAAACAAGATGAGTCTGATGAAGATGAATTCATAGCCATAAAGAGAAAATCAACTAGAAATGTGCATTAGTACAACGAAAGCGATGATGAATTAGATGAGGAAAGTAATTATGTTGGAAGCAAAGAAACACTATTCATGGCATTTACAAATGATGATGACTTAGAAATAGAAGATGAAAGAAACATGGATAGTTTGCTAATGAGTGCCATTGAAGAAAATGAGAACCTACAAAAGAAGATAATTTCTCTCAAAATAGAAAGAGAGCAAGCAAAAATAAGGGAAGAATTTTTGAACATCCAGTTAAAAGAGAAGGATGATGTCTGTGAAAAATGTGAAGCTGAAATAGTGTCCCTAAGAAAGGAATTGGAGCAAATCAAAAGGAGTTGGCAAAGCTCTCTAGATCTTGACAACATTCTTAACACTCAAAGACCTCAACATGACAAGTATGGAATTGGTTTCAAAGGAGAATCATCGAGTACAAAGAATAATGCCAGAACTTATGCTGATGTACTCTCTTGCCATCCAAAAGAAGAAAAATTATCTCAGGAAAAAGGTCACATCTCAAAACCAAGATTTGAAAGAGCAACTTCAAGGAAGGATGTTGATTCAAGTTATGTATACTACAACAGGTATCAAACTATTTTTCTTGGGCATTGTTACAATTGTAAAAACTTTGGGCATCAAGCTAAGCATTGCAAGGCTCATAAGAATGAAGCACCAAAATTGAATAATCAACCAAACCAACTACGTGGGCCTAAAGAGTAAGAACAAATCAAAACTTACAATTCCTTTTATCCTTTGGCTAAGTTTGATCTGTCTTTCTCATTATGTGATGATTATGATCATAATGAACAAAATTTACCTCTCAAAAAGAAAAAAGCTAAAAACATAAATCTCAAAACTGATAAATGTGGCCTAGCGCTATGTGCTCATAGTGAAGAAAATCATTGGTTCGTGGATAGTGGATGCTCGAGACATATGAAAGGTTACCAAAAGAATTTTATCTCATTGAACAAGAAAAATGAAAATGTATCTTTTGGAAGTGGATCTGCTAAAATCACTGGAAAAGGGACTGCTACCCTTGTCAATGGACTAGGAAAAGCTCAAAATACCTTGCTGGTAGAAGGGCTCAAACACAATCTCTTAAGTGTCAGCCAGATTTGTGACCAAGGACATAATGTTGTCTTTAGTACAAAAAATTGTGAAATAAGAGACTCATCCCCAGGAGAGCTTGTGGAAAAAGGAGTAAGAACACTAGATAATGTTTACATTCTCAGTAGAATCCAAGAAGATAAATTTTAGTTAAGTCAAACAAATGAAAGTTGGTTATGGCACAAGCGATTGGGGCATACAAGTTTTGATAACCTAGTCAACATCAGCAAAATTAATGCAGTAAGGGATATTCCAAAAATGTGCAAACCAAATCAAGTTGTATGTGGCCCATGCCAACATGGAAAGCAAGCAAGAACTAGCCAAAAAACTAAGGAGTTCTCAACAACAAAACCTTTGGAAATTATTCATGCAGATTTGTGTGGGCCAACTAGAAGTCCAGCTCTTTAGGGTGAAAGGTACTTTTCTCTATTTGTTGATGACTATACTAGAATGATGTGGATATATTTCATAAAATATAAATATGAAGCATTTGAATGTTTTAAAAATCTTAAGGCTCTCATTGAGAATGAGAAAGATTCTAAGATTAAATGTCTTAGAACGGATAGAGGAGGAGAATGCAACTATAAAGAGCATGGAATCGAAAGAGAACTCTCTACTACTAGGACACCATAGCAAATGGAGTAGTTGAAAGAAGGAACCGAACCATTCAAGAAATGGCAAGGACAATGCTACTAGCAGCCGATTTGTAACCAAAATTTTGGAGAGAAGTAGTTGGCACCGCAGTTTACACCTTAAATCAAACTCAACTAAGACCAAATAATGAAAAGACTCCTTATGAATTATGGAAAGGAAGACCTCCTTCATTAAAATATTTCAAGGTTTTTGGAAGCAAATGTTTCATAAAAATAAATGATGACTCACCAGGTAAATTTGATTCAAGAGTTGACGAAGGAATATTTCTTGGATACTCCACTAGGAGCAAAGCTTACAAATGTTACAACTTTCATCTACGAAGAATAGTGGAAAGCATTGATGAAGGCCTTCCAGAAAAAGGAATTGAATATCATGAAGTTGAGCCTTTCTTTGAACAAAGTGAAGAAGAAGAACCTGAAAAAGAAGAGGAGAATGAAGAACCTCAAAATGAATCTTCACAAACTCCCTCCACGATCAAGTTTGCTCAAAGATATCATCCAGAAGAACAGGTCATTGGAAATATAGATGAAGGAATCCAAAATCGAAGAAGGATGATAAGAACCCCTAGAAAAGATGATTTGGCTCTATTATCTTTAATAGAACTTGAAATTTTTTCTCAAGCAAGCAAAGATCCTCATTGGATAAAGGCCATGGAAGAAGAAATGTCTCAAATCGAAAAAAATGAGACTTGGGAACTGGTACCTCGCCCAAAAGATAAAAATATAATTGGAACAAAATGGGTGTTCAAAAACAAGATGAATGAAGATGGACAAATCAACAGAAATAAAGCCAGACTTGTCTGCAAAGGATACTCGCAAATCGAAGGAATTGACTTCGAAGAAACCTTTGCACTAGTAGCTCGAATGGAAGCTATAAGAATGTTTCTAGTATTTACTTGCTCAAAAGGATTCAAGGTTTATCAAATGGATGTAAAATCAACATTCCTGAATGGAGATCTCAAGGAAGAGGTTTACATGGAGCAACCAGAAGGATTTGATCTTGCTGAAGGAAACGACCTTGTATGCAAACTAAAAAAGGCCTTGTATGGATTAAAACAAGCCCCTAGAGCATGGTATGCAAAGTTGGATCACTATCTGCAACAAGAAGGTTTCAAAAAGGGAGTGGCTGGTAGAAATCTCTACATGAAGATGGACAAGGAAAAACTTCTGATCACTCTTGTTTATGTCGATGATCTAATCTTTGCTAGCAATGATGAAGAAATGAGCCATGAATTTTCTCTAAATATGTCCAAAAAATTCGAGATGTCCATGATTGGTGAGCTGTCTTACTTTCTTGGGCTACAAATATCTCAAACCTCTGCATGCATGTTTTTATCTCAAGAAAAATATCTTAAAGACATGCTTAAAAGATATGGGATGGAATATTGTGCACCTGTGAGCACACCAATGACCACAGATTGTAAATTGAGCAAAGATGATGATACCCCCCAAACAGATGCAACTCTTTACAGGTCAATAATCGGAGCTCTCCTATACTTAACTGCTACAAGACTAGATATTATGCAAGCAGTAGGAATGGTAGCAAGATTTCAGTCAAGTCCTAAAACAATCCCATCTAGCAGCTTTGAAAATATTTCTCAGATATCTGAAAGGAACGACTGATTTCGGTCTTTGGTATCCTAAGAGTTCAAATCTTATTGTGACAGCTTATTATGATGCCGATTGGGCCGGAAGTGTGGATGATCGAAAAAGTACCAGTGGAAATGCATTCTTTATGGGAGATTGTCTTGTATCTTGGCTCATAAAAAAGCAATCATCTATATCCCTTTCTATAGCTGAAGCCAAGCATATAGCTGCTGCTGATTGTTGTATACAAATTCTATGGATGAAGGAAGCTTTTAAGGATGTCAACGTAGAAACTAAGCAACCAATTACTATTTTTTATGACAATACTAGCGCCATCAATATTTCAAATAATCCGGTGATGCCCTCAAGAACCAAACATATTCCAATCAAATACCACTTTCTTTGTGAACAAGTTGCTGAACACAATATCAGGTTGGAATACGCTAATACAAAAGAGCAAATTGTGGATATCTTTACAAAACCCCTTCCACGAGAAGCATTTGAGTATCTTCGCCAAAAGATGGGGGTCATTGCTCTTGCATCACATTAAATCAAGCAACATGTCAGGGGTACAGTATGTTAGGGGGAGCAGCATAACAGGGGGAGGACTTGGGCACCCAATTTTCCATTGATGTCAAAGGGGGGGAGAATTCTATAATATTTCCATCAATGACAAAGGGGGATATTGTTGGTCAATAATTTTCATCGATGGAATATAAGCTCTCTTGATGAGCTCTATTAATGGAAGATTGATAGATGCTGCACTATCACATATGATGACATGGAAGACACACCATGATGAAGAAGCTCTAATGATCTCTTACTGTCCCAATCACCTTCTGCACTAAAATTTTATGAACAGTCACAAAGAAAAATAAATTTAGACATATTGGTGGCATCATTTCACAATGAATCCTAGACCATATTAAAGAGGATTTTTCCCTCTTTCCAAAAAGCTCTTACTTGCCCTGAAACTCCCATTAGTTTGTAAGAAACTAAATTTTTTAAGATAAAAAAATTATATTTACAGTCAAGCCGACCTATGCAGTCATATAATGTCGACCCTTCTTCCAATGGATGTGTCTCTTCATAGGGACAAACTACTATTTATATAAATATGCTTTCATCCATTTTATAGTCATAAATTTTTGATGTAGATTATCACAAGAATTCAGAATAGCAAGAAGAGTTCACAACTCGTGAACTAAGGAGGTTGAGGAGGAAGTGTTTGGGTTAAATCTGTGTTTGGGTTATCTTTAATATCTCGAACCTGAAGTAAAGACCTGGAACCTTATACAAGCAGCTCAACCTGTTATTGCGGACAGAATTTTGGAAGAGGCTTAAGCTTAGGCTCAGACCTGTAGCTTAAGAAAACAATGATACCGAACTATGGAAGCCACCCGTGATTGTGTATCTGTGGAGGAATAGAAGCTCGGATTGTTCTAGTGGTAAACCAGACCTCACCTCAGCTCAAATTTCAGACAACCATCATTGATCAGTGCTTGGACCTGTTCGGTGGGAGGCTAGGATTAGACCTACAACATTGCTCAGACCTATGGGAAATTATACCAATGGTGGCTTGGACTGTTAGTTGAACAGTGAAAAATCACCTCACCTCAAATTGCAGCTTGAACGGTAGCTACAGAAGGTTGTTACTTATACCTAAAGAAATAACAATGAAGAATCTTGTTGATGACAGTCAAGCAAGCACATCACACAATTTTTTATTAAAAATAAGAATGAGGGATTGGTGTCCTTGGGGTAGGTGCCCCTAAACACAAGGTTGGTGCCTTGAGAAGATAGGGTCGAAACCATAGAGGTAGGAGCCTCATCAAAGTCCAAGTTGGTGCTTGGCAAACAGGTTGGTGCCTGTTTCATTAAAAGGGTTGGTGCCCTTCTCTCATCTATTGTATACTATTATTAAAAAGGGATTGAAGTTCTCTTTAATTCTTAATATGATTATTATATATATATCTTTGTCTTTAATTGTGAAGAATATAACTGGCAATAATTAACAATTGAAAAGAAATAATGATTCAACCCCATCTCAGTATTTCCATCACAACAGCTATGAAATCGATCAATTTCAGAGTATCTCATTAAGTGGAAGAACTTACCCACTGAAGATTCTACATGGGAGGATGAGAATTTTATACAGAAGCACCCGGAGCTACTCAAGCGTTGAGGACAACACTTTTTTGAGGGAGAGGGGCATGTTAGGTCCCTATATTACTAGTATAGTCCTTTATTGTTGTTAGTGTAGCCCCCTTATCATTATTTTTGTACCCCTCTAACCCCAATATTGTTATTATTGTGCCCTTACATTATTATTGTTAGGTCGGCTAGGATTATATTGTGACCCCATGGACTCCTATATATAGAAGGAGTTTTTTTCATTTGTATCATCCAAGAATTTTTCATTTATGTAATGTAAAGGAGGTTTCCCCCTCGAAGTGGCTTATTTATAAGGCGTTGATCTCTCTTTTCTTCTATTTTTGGAGCAGGTTTCATAACAACTGATCAAAGGTAAGATTGGAAATATCCATAACCAAGTCATCTTGTGGAGGAGATATTCCCAACTTACTGAATGGGAAGTGACCACCAGTAAGAGGAGGTGGAGGCTAATAGTTTGTATGTTCAACAATATGCACAATTTCCGCCTCTTGGTCATACTTCTCCTATTAAACCTCTATGTCTTGGGCATGCATTTATTCCTCTATCTCTCTTGCAAGCTCTTCAACATGGTTCACCCAATATTTTTATTCATCTAACTACTTTGATCGTTCTTCTTCTTCCTTCTGCGTATAAAATATTTCCCCCTCCTATTTCTTCTTCTTCCTTTTTTCTTATCTCTTCCTGTCTTTTCTACGTGTCTTTTCTTTCCTTATTTTCCTCTTCTCATTTATGATTTCATTCATCCTCTTGTTTATTCTCCTCCTCTTCTTTCTGTTTCTTCTTCCTTGATTCCTAAAATTCATTTCTTCTATTCTCTGCTTCAATGGCCCCTTTAGTAATAGTAGGATCTGATTTAAACCTTCATCTCCTCTTCACTTCAAGATTGTGCACAAATTTTCTCTTGGGATTGGTAATGATGACCAAAGTGGGAAGTTCCTGTTGATTCCATTCTTGAACAACATCCTGTTCATGAGCTGTATGGGAAGGGTATGCCTCATCGCTTGATGCATGTGCATGGGAATCATTGTACAAATTCTTTATCTTTTCCTCTTCTTCGTCGAAATCAGAATTATATATTCATTCAAAATGAAACTTGGCACGTTGTTATTTACACACGCCTTTGGGATCATATCTATGAAAGCTCATCTCACCAAACTCAATACAGGAAAGTTCATCAATCTCTATTATGCATCCTTCAAGTTATTGACACTACAAAGAAAAGACCCTCTAGTGGAGGTTTTTGCAGAAGCCCCTGTAAACATAACCAAAAAATATGTTTGTAGCAGAGGTTATCAGAAGAGTTGTGTGAGAATATTATTTAGCATATGTCTTTTAACGATGCATCTATAATAAAATAACGCACCAGTGCGTCACTATACATATACACAGATATTATTAATAGCATATGGTGCACCGTGGCAGAGTTAGTTTTGATAAAAATAAAAGGGTTAATGTATGAAGGTGGATTACACTTTCGTGAGAAACACGCCCAAAAATTTCACTCTCCCAGAAGTTTGACTGAAATTTTGAAATTACTTCGGTTGAAATTTTTCTGTTGTTAATCAAAATTATTCCATAGTTTACGTTGACAACAACGATAACCAAATTTTTGACCAGAGGTAGAGAAAATGGTGTTAAAAGTTCGGCCAAACTAATAGTTCAACCGAACTTTGTTTTTCTAAATGTAGCGGCTCTCAGGCCGGAAGAATATTTCCGTCATTTTCTTATTTGTGACCGTTGGTGCATCTCTATTCATCTTCTCTGCGTCTGTGCTCATCTAGGTATTCTTCGGAAGCGTCGTTCTTGTCCAGGTATTCTTCGGAAGTGTCGTTCTCTGTGTAAATTCGCGATTTAGAAGTGTCGTTCTTTGTGTATTTGATCTCTTTGTAAAGTCATGATTTGCGTGCTGTGTGTAATTGATCTTTGTGTAAAGTGATGATTGAAATTATCTGTGTAATTGATCTTTGTGTTGTTGAAAATGGCAACAAGAAACAGTGAAGGAGGCCTCCTGAAACATCTTTCCTGATCCTAGTTGGAAAGTGATCACCTAAACTAGGTGGGGACCACACATGTGATTTTTGTCGAAAAAATCTATTTTTAGACTATGTCTATTTTTAGACATATGGAGCATGGTACAGGGGTTGCAGTATGTTATTCTTGGAGTATTGTTCATGTTGGTAAAAATATATGGACATCTATTTTTTGGACCTATAGGTCGAAGTCTATTTTTAGACTGCCTCTCCTTAAAATAGGGAAGTCAAATATTATTTACCCTTAATAATATTTGGACTCTAAACTTCATTTTACTCTCTTGGAGCACTTCAGTTTGACCCTCAGAGGTGGGGCATGCAGCTGTCAGAAGGATTTACGCTTTTCCTATGAGTTAGGTGAGCTAATGCATGGTTGACTTCAGTTAGAGCTCAAGTGGCGGAGTTCGGTGGAGTTGATGCGACAGTTAATGGAGGTGGTGTTCTGGTTAACTAGTTGAACTAGTTGTCTTTAGTTTAACTGGCTAATACACTAGAGATGAGTTGTGTGAATTAAATATTATTTAATTCACTAATTATTAACTCATTATTCAACTAAAGAACACATCAGTTTAACTCAGTGCATGGACAGTTCAGTGGAGACCAATGAAAGAGGTAGATGAAAGGGTGAGTATAGCTATCAGTTGGAGGATCAGTTGTGCATGAGATTTGCACCACACTTGGAGGAAATTACCAATGACAATTGCACAGTTGGAGCCAGTGAGATTCGAACCTGGATCTCTATTTAGACCAGCCTTGATTGCACAATAGAGGCAGAGAAGTAGTGGGTGTGTTTTGAACCTGTGACTTGTTCAAAACCAAGCTAGTTTTTGTGTAGCTTTGGGAGATAGTACTGAGTACTTGTGAGGATTTTGTACTATGTATTTGCTGCATGTTCTCTCCATTTATAATATACTATAACTGCGGGGTTTTCAGCTATAAGCTTTCCCCATACATACTGTGTTAATGTGTGTGATGATTTGATGTGCTATCGCTTCTATTCTTTCCGCATGTGACAATTAATTGTAGAAGAGATTATGTGTTATGCATGCAATTCGAAATTGATGTGTGATCAGGTTAATCTCCATTGAATAAGTGATCTATTCAGAAAATTTCTACATGGTATCGGAGCAATATTAATTGTCAAGATCTATTACGGTGATTGCAAACTTATTTCCTCGGACAGAGCCTACATACGGGCCAGATAGCCTCCGGATTCATCTTTCTTTGGAAAGTGAAAGGTCTGGTAAAAGCCTATGCAGTCAATCTCTGATTTGGAAATAATTTGTTCTCAAGTGTAGATCGGAAGCGATTGAGTTATCAGCTGGTGGTGAAATTTGAATTTGCAGATTTGTGTTCTTGGTGCCGCGACGAAAATGTCTTTCAACGGTTTGCGACTCGAATATGCCTTGGAAGGAAGTTAGAATTATGTTGCATGGAAGGACCACATGGAGGCTGTATTAGATGATAATGGGCTGTTGGAATTCGTGGAGAAAGAGATTCCAAAGCCTACTTCTAATGATGCTGCTGTTGTGGAAGCCTGGCGAAAGAAACAAGAAAAATGTCGAAGGATCCTGTTGGAGGGCGTAAAGGATCACATTGTATCCAGCCTGCATGGAAAGGCTTCTCCATATTTGATGTGGAAAGCTTTGACGGATCTATACCAAAGCAAGAGTGACCAAAGGAAGCTGGCGCTCAAAGATAGACTGAGGAACATCAAGATGGAGAAAGGCGACAGCATCGCAAAATACCTCACGAAGTTCACTCAGTGCAGAGATGAGCTGGGAAGTGTGGGGGTGACTGTCAAAGATGAGGACATGGTGGACCTAGCTCTCCTTGGTCTTCCAAAGGCTTGGCACTCATATCAAGATAGTGTCAATGGTCGGGAGAAGTTGCCGGGATGGGAGCGACTGTGGTCGGATCTCATGCAAGAGGAGATCAGGAGGACTACCAGGGACAGATCTTCATCAAAGGTATCTGATGAAGAATACTGCGCTTTGGCTGCCAAAGAAAGGAAGGGGAAGGGCAAGGAGAAGGCTTCTCAATCCGGTGCAGATGGTAAAGAGCGTGACATGTCCAAAGTGAAGTGTTTTCACTGTCACGATCATGGACATTACGCCACGAATTGCCCAAAGAAGAAGAAGAACAAGCAGGCTGCTGGAGCTGCAGCTGGTGAGGCTCTTGCCTCGCAATTTGAGCTAGACTTCTCATTGATCGCATGCATGTTGTCTAGTGCATTGGGATCGGGGTGGTATATTGATAGTGGCGCTTCCTTTCACATGACGGGAGATGCAAATATTTTTAGTGACTTGGTAGAGAAAGGTCTCCAGATGCATGTTGAGTTGGGCGATGGTGGACGATACAATGCGACTGGAATTGGTACCATAACCTTTCAGAGGGAGTCAGGTAAACTCATTCTTTTACAAGATGTATTGCATGTACCAGGTCTAACAAAGAATCTGATCTCAGTCGCAATGTTAGAGGATAAAGGGTATGAGGTTGTCTTTAGAGAAGGAAAAGTTTTCCTTCGGCACAAGGAAACGGGACAAGTCAAGAAGGTTGGGATTCGGGCAAAGAATCTCTACAGACTTGAAGTAGATGGGATGTCTACGGAGCTTCCTACTGTTGGGAAGCAGAAGGAAGACATGCAACTGAAGCTTGAGAGGGAGCAAGTGTTGCATGTAGGCGAGAAAGACATGCAATTGATGCTTGAGAGGGAGCAAGTTTTGCATGCGGGTGATAGTGAACCTCGGGATGTGGAGCAGCCACAAGAGGATCATGGAGTGGAAGAGACCACTCATGCAGAGAAATTTCGTGCCAGACGGGCAGAGGGAGTGCATGTAGCTATACCACCAGGTGTAAGGTGGGGTGACATGCATGAGTAATCCCATGAGGAGATTTCTGGGTAGATTCATGAGATGGTGTGGATCTCATGGATTGAACCTGGCTACGAGGTGCCCATAGCGCAGCAGTAGCAAGATGAGTTGGAGTGATGCAGGCAGATCAAAGTGACAGTGTCGAATACTGGAGCGCGGATCAGAGTTGACAGCAAGTGCAAGAGTGCATGGGTGCAAGAGTTCAACATCGCAGTGGTTCCTGATGACATGTGCAGTTGGCCAAGCAGAAGTCTACGACTTTGATGATAGATGCTAGATGCATCAAGATTGATTGAGTTGTTTGGAGCCTATTCAGTTTCAGAGGAGTTGCAGAGCAGATGCATGGAGTTGCATGGCGCTTGTGAAGGTTGCAGGGCGAATGCATGGAGTTGCATGTCACATGCAAAGACAGTCCTTTCTTGTTGAGAGGGAGTGTTGAAAATGGCAACAAGAAACAGTGAAGGAGGCCTCCTAAAACATCTTTCCTGATCCTAGTTGGAAAGTGATCACCTAAACTAGGTGGGGACCACACATGTGATTTTTGTCGAAAAAAATCTATTTTTAGACTATGTCTATTTTTAGACATATGGAGCATGGTCCAGGGATTGCAGTATGTTATTCTTGGAGTATTGGTCATGTTGGTAAAAATATATGGACATCTATTTTTTGGACCTATAGGTCGAAGTCTATTTTTAGACTGCCTCTCCTTAAAATAGGGAAGTCAAATATTATTTACCCTTAATAATATTTGGACTCTAAACTTCAGTTTACTCTCTTGGAGCACTTCAATTTGACCCCCGGAGGTGGGGCATGCAACTGCCAGAAGGAAATACGCTTTTCCTATGATTTAGGTGAGCTAATGCATGGTTGACTTCAGTTAGAGCTCAAGTGGCGGAGTTCGGTGGAGTTGATGCGACAGTTAATGGAGGTGGTGTTCTGGTTAACTAGTTGAACTAGTTGTATTTAGTTTAACTGGCTAATACACTAGAGATGAGTTGTGTGAATTAAATATTATTTAATTCACTAACTATTAACTCATTATTCAACTAAAGAACACATCAGTTTAACTCAGTGCATGGACAGTTCAGTGGAGACCAGTGAAAGAGGTAGATGAAAGGGTGAGTATAGCTATCAGTTGGAGGATCAGTTTTGCATGGGATTTGCATTACACTTGGAGGAAATTACCAATGAAAATTGCGCAGTGAAGCCAAGGAGATTCGAACCTTGGATCTCTATTTAGACCATCCTTGATTGCGCAATAGAGGCAGAGAAGTAGTGGGTGTGTTTTGAACCTGTGACTTGTTCAAAACCAAGCTAGTTTTTGTGTAGCTTTGGGAGATAGTACTGAGTACTTGTGAGGAGTTTGTACTATGTATTTGCTGCATGTTCTCTCCATTTATAATATACTATAGCTTGGGGTTTTCAGCTATAATCTTTCCCCATACATACTGTGTTAATGTGTGTGATGATTTGATGTGCTATCGCTTCTATTCTTTCCGCATGTGACAATTAATTGTAGACGAGATTATGTGTTATGCATGCAATTTGAAATTGATGTGTATCAGGTTAATCTCCATTGAATAAGTGATCTATTCAGAAAATTTCTACATGTGTAAAGTCATGATTCGCGTTCTCTGTGTAAATATCTGATGTGTTTTTAATGATTTCGTTGCTATGTTTTTCATGATTTCATTGCTGAAATTCATGGTATAGGATGGGATTGCATTCCACTTTTATTAGCAATAAGAGTTTTTGAATTTAAATACATAGAGCCTATGTATCATGTACTACTAGATCATATATTGGAAGAATTCATACATCACCTACATACCAAATTATGTGTGAACCAAATTCAAATTTAACATATATTATTGCACATCACCTACTCACTCTTTTACTGCCATCACACACACAGAATTACTTCATCAATCTACATACATATAGAATTTGTGTACTAACAAGAAACAAAATTTCTAACAATGTAAGCTTTACTGTGTTTACTTTCTTAATTTACTGACTTGATCAAGATATCAGCAGTTTGTTCCTCTGTGCTACAAAATAAGACTTCCACTTGTCTTTCGACTATGAGATCCCAAATATAGTGATTATGAACTTCAATATGATTTCTTGGAGCCTCTCTAGAAACACGTTCAAGCATTACTGTATTTAATTTATTAATTTGTCTTTACTTACTGACTTGGTCAAGATATCAGCAGTTTGTTCCTCTTTGCTACAAAATCGAACTTCCACTTGTCTTTCGGCTATGAGCTCTTGAATATAGTGATGATGAACTTCAATTTTCTTGCACGAAGCCTCTCTAGAAACACGTACAAGCATTATTTTCTTACTTTCTTAATTTGTCTTTACTTACTGACTTGGTCAAGATTCAACAGTTTGTTCCTCTGTGCTACAAAATCAGACTTCCACTTGTTTTTCAGCTATGAGCTCTCGAATATAGGGATGATGAACTTCAATATGCTTGCTCCGAGCATGAAATATTGGGTTCTTTTACAACCGGATAACAAATTTCTCAATTTTTGTTAAAATGTAATCCATTGCCTTGCTTTCTTCAAATACAACCACAAAGGTGAAGTGTAAAATTTAAAACCAAGAAGAAAATATCTAAATGAAACTTGTGTCTTGTTACTTGTGATCCGTCCCATAGTATTCTCAGTTTCCTCACTCTGTCCACCTTCTGATTCTTACACGTTGTTGTGATTAGTTTCTTCCTCTTATTGTTTATTGTTGTTAGTCTCTTCTTCTTGAGCATTGTTGTCATCACTCCAGCTCCTGCAACTACTTGTAGTGGCCTCCTCCTCTTCTGCTCATTGCTGAGTTAATTTTTATGAAAAAAACATATTCAAGATTTAATCTCTACTTCCTTTCTTTTACTACATTTGTTGTACAATACATAGAATCAATTTCTATTTGCTAAACTTATATACAAAGGTTAGATGTTAGTTTTGACATGTTAGTCTTGAAATAACGACATTTTTTGCAGAATGAATTCTGTCTCTTCTTCCTGTGTCTTGTTACTTGTTCTCTGTCCCATAGCAGCCTCAGTTTCCTCACTTTTCCGACCTTCTGATTCTTGTACGTTGTTCTGATTAGTTTCTTAATTTTCTTGTTTATTGTAGTTGGTCTCTTCTTCTTGAGCATTGTTGTCATCACTCCAGCTCCTGCAACTACTCGTAGTGGTATCCTCCCCTTCTGCTCGTTTCCGAGTTAATTTTTCTGAAAAAAAACATATTCAAGATTATATCTCTACTACCTTTCTTTTACTACATTTGTTGTATAATACATAAAATCGCTTTCTATTTTCTAGACTTATATACAAAGGTTAGATGTTAGTCTTGAAATAGGGGAATCTTTTGCAGAATGAATTCTTGTAAGTACTGGGAATAATATTAAATTCAAAGAAACAATCACTGAGAATAGTAAAAATATGGGAGACTTGTAACTAGAATTTTTATCTTTGTTCTATACTTTTTCAGTGTGACTTGGTTTTCAGTAAACTAGGTATTAAGAGTAGGTATTTTGGAGTTCATTTTAATTTAATTATTTTTTCCTGAATTGTAATATTATTTGGAATGAGAACTTTTATATATTAATCTATTAATTTAAATTATTATAATATCTAGTTGTACTAATTGGATTGATTTATTAAGAATAATTTTTTTCCTGAATTGAAATATTATTTTAGAATGAGGACATTTGTATAATAATTTATTCGTATAAATTATTATTATATTTGGTTGTAATAAATGGATTGATTTATTGAGAAGAAATCCCTGAGTAAAATAATTTTTCTAGATTCATTTACCCACTATGATATAAAATTGTTTCAACAAAGATATGAACATGTAGCATTGGATCGACCCGTAGTTGTTTTTTATCAGCTCATCAACTTATATGTCATAATACAAGCATCAAATCAACAATTTAGTTGTCAATCCTCCCAAAAATAACAAAACAAAAATGTGGTAGGAATTCAAAATTATCTTGATGGTCATACACAAGGATAATTTGTTTAGTATTTATGTAATTTTATTCTAAATTCTAGAATACTTAAAAAAATTGATTTATAAGTGACGTTAAATAAATAGTTAAATTTTTTAAATATTTATGAGATTCCTAAAATATTTTAAAATATACATAAAAATAACTTTACAAAAGGGTGTTTTTGTCTACCTTTGAAATCCTATTGCTTTAGCCAAGAAGAGTAGGGGAAGGCATGCTATTCACCCTTTCATGAAGTGTAGGCACCTATAGACTCATACTGCTAAGTCATCCCACTAGTAGCCTCTAGTCACTCAATAGCTCATTGAAATAAAGGCATATCACAGGGTTCTAGTGTCATCATAGTAGCATTCTCCCCATGCTTCCTAATTTATAACAACCATCATCTATCCATACTATACAGATCCATCATCTCACATGTATCAAAAACATAAAGTCACCACGAGATTTTCAAATAAAAAATTGAAATCTACACAATTTAGAAACCAGATTGAAAAACTATGAGATTATTATCATATTCCTTGGTGCTTGTATGTAGTAGCAACCAGTATTCATTATGTGATTACATATCCAATCAATTTCTACCTGACATTTGTCCTACCTCACAAAATTTTCATTCAGCCAAATAATTGTGAGTTTTCAAACATATAAACTTTCATTGCCATATTTCCAGTAACTTTTGAAATGATCTTAGAATTATGACATACCGACCATTCCATTATTTTATGCTATAAACATAATAAATTCCAATAAGTTTCATTAACTATATATGCATTACTATACTAGAAAATCATTCACACAATGCATCAAACATATGCGCTAATACTCATTTATACACAATCAAAATTTTCACATCTGCATAGTATACTTTATGCACATTCATACTTCTTTCACATTCACCACACTCACTCACTACACCCTTGCACGACATTGAATACCATCCCATGTTGCATTCATACTCAATCGATCTTGATATATGTATCCTGGCTAACTCTGTATCATTGTCTTCATCATCTTCACTTCCTATAATTTTTACACATCCTCCAAGAATCTATACATACATCTATGTATCATTGTCTTCATCATCTTCGCTTCCTATAAATTTTACACATCCTCCAGGCATCTAGACGTACATCTATGTATCATTGTCTTCATTATATTCACTTCCTATAAATTTTACACATCCTCCAGGCATCTAGACTTACATTTGCTATAATAATTACAATATATCCCATGTCATACCATCCTCCTTGACCAACTTCAAAATTCACTCAACTCATCAACACATTTGTACACCTTCTTCTTCAATCACCACACACGAGGAATTTACCCTCCCTTCATTTCTCAACAATCCCTAAATATCCCTTCTTTTCACTATTGAACAGTCCCTCAGGAAAATCTTCCTTCTATTAACCAACTCAACATGACATATTATCATATGAATGCATAAAAAATATTTTGTCACAATTTTGAAATGTCCTCTAGGCTTCCTTCCTTTACCATACCCCTACTTGGGAATCAATTCACATACATGCATTAAGATGTCATCACATACATATCAATTGAGATATTGAAGCATAACTCAAGGAATTCTTACCTAATTCCTTTAAGATCACATGATATATTGGCATGAAAAATTCATGCCTTTATGGTTTCCATCCATATATCTAATGTTACTTGATCAACTAATGCCCCTTTGTTGATCAATGGACACTGGACATATTTTTTCCTAAAGTTAAATATTTTTTTCTAAATTCCATTCTTACATCATTATATAACAACTTAGAGTCTATAGATTTTTTCACTCTAAATTTTTTTTAATTACATTATCATTTCATTGGTTGAAAAATTGATATCACATTGTAATGAAAATTCTACCAGCCACTAAATTGATAACCTTCACTTTACGGGGTCGATTGTGCTTGGAATTGAAAAATTCAACTACCTATTAAATTGATAGACCTTCTCCCAATAGGTTCGATCGTGTTACGTTTTTGCATATATTGGTACTTTGTTACGTTTTTGCATCCTCATAGTCACCAAGTTGTGAAGTATTTAGTGCCATGCCAACCACACTATTTTTCCACTTATAATTTTTGACAAAAAAAAATTAGAATTAACAGTGCAATTCGAAAAAAAATTACAATTAAAGTCTATTATTCTATTGTTCAAAAATTGCATTTATACATGTATGCATATTTTTTTTTGTTAAATTGTTTTGATTTTTGTTAAATTGTTAAATTGTCTTTCTTTAAAATTGAACTCTGTTAAATTGTTAAATTACATGTTTAAAATCGTGAATTAACTTTTATTACTATGCATAAATAATTCACCTACTGTTGTTTAAATTTTTTACCATCAACCAATGTCATTTTTCCTGGAAGATATCAACTAGTGGAATTTTTCCTGTCATATTGTCCAGACCATACTTCTGTTTACAATGTCTGAATTTACACAATTGACATACAGTACAACTTTGCATTTTCATTTGCTTATCATCCCTTTCAAAACTTTCTTTGGACTTTGAGAAACATTTTAAGTTGACATAGTTAATGTCCATTTCACAAAAGGTAAAATTTTCACGATATTCAATATAATCGTTTTCCTTGCAACCTTCCTCTTCAACATTCCAGGTTTGTAGGACTTATGGACCCTCCTCTTTGGTGACAACTCCATTTTGTTGGGAGCTTTGCTACCTTGTCAGAATTGTAGACACAAACCTATATTGTCATCAATTGTATCAATGGGTGACTATAAAATTCCATCCTCTACCTCAGGAAATTCATCACCTCCTATGCCACCCAACACCATTGACATTTTTGCAATCAACAGTGCCACCAACTGCATATGTATCATCGTTTTGTGTAGTTAATGTTTTGTTATTTTAAACATCTTCCATTGATTTAAACTTTAGTTTTGGCTGCATTTTTTCTTTGTTAGACTCACTCCCAGCTCTTCTATTTCATGGCCTAAACGTAACACCACATTCTCTGTTATCATTATAATAATTGTCACACAAGCTTTCCATTTTATGGTTTTAACTTTGTCATCATCATCTTGCCAATGGTTAAAAACCATGTATTTAGTGGATGGTGCATTTAAGAAGTGATCAATACTATTTTTCTCAAACTCTGAGTACAAAATATGTTCGGCCAAACCTCCGTGCTTTTTTGAGAAATCATATCTCTAACAAACCTAATTCAAGTTTGGGAAGGGAGATATGAAAATAATCATAAACTGTTTAGTTATTAAAACATAGTATTTATGATTTGCCTCAGATCTGACTTTATTTTTCTCAAATCATAGATCCAAATTCAATTGGGAATCATGTTTGATGTGGAATTTTTCTTTCAGATGTGCAGTACTTTCTTCAACAATGCTAGCAGTGTTGTTCTTATTAAATTCCGGGCATAAAAAATCACATAGTGTAGCAACAACATTATTATCATGATTTGGGGTCAGATCATCTTCCATGCCGTCTCTTTGATTTGGTGAGATACAATCTTAGAATGTGTTGTTACACATTCTCATTGGAAGTAAACTATTATGGCTAGGATAGACCAACACTATAATGTGTGAATTCTAAAATTTTAAAGACTCTTAAAGAAATATCTTGGAGAGTACATGGTGCTTTTCCAACTTCTTTGTTTAGTGATAGACTTGTCCTTGAGTTTCCAAGTCTTGAATGACTGTTTGAACCATAATATACTTAAATAAATATCTTTAAGAGTACATGGTGATTTTCCAACTTCTTTTTTTAGTAACACCATCTTGCACATTATCAATTTGATCTGGTGAGCTCCAATGTTTTCCAAATTATTTGTTTAGTAACATCATCTTCCACGTTGTCTCTTTGATTTGGTGAGCTCCAATGTTTTCCAACTTCTTTTTTTAGTAACATCATCTTCCGATCTGTCTGTTTGATCTAGTGAGCTCCAATGTTTTCCAACTTATTTTTTAGTAACATCATCTTCCAAGTTGTCTCTTTGATTTGGTGAGCTCCAATGTTTTGAAGGAGGTTGATTGGATTTTCGTTAAGGGTTTCCAATAACTAGGTTGTCCTTTTTAATAGCAAGGATGCTTTCAAAATCACATTTGTCATGCTAGTCTCTTTTCCTTGCTCTATGTACATGTCATTTCTCCCATAAACTTTAGGGCATTTACAATAAATGTTCACTGAATAATTATTGAATTTGTTTTTTCAGGGATCAAAAAGCCCACTAAACATGGTTGAAAAGTGGACATTATGCATAGATGTTTCCTGTTATCCCAATCCAGGGAAATTAGTGATTACATATGTGTTATGAAATATTACGACTAACAAAGTCCTCCAAAGGAAAATGAATATACCTGGAAGAACATAAAACAATGAAGCATATTAGATTGCATTGATCAAATGAAATTGTAGTTTTCACCAATTCTGAACTTGTGTGCAACCAGATGAAAGGCGTGTACCAAGTTAAGAAGAGGAGGCTAAAACAACTACATGGAAAAGAAAACAATATTGTTAGACAATTTCAATCATTTATTATACGACATTGTACAAATGTTAATAAGATGTCCGGTGATCTATTGTATGGGGAAATGCCAAATCAAGATTCATTTGTTAAAGATGAATTAGTATTGTATGGGGCAATGGAAATTCAAGATTCATCTGTCAAAGATGAATTAGTGTTGAGACACTCTTCTTCAAAATTCAAAGATGAATTAGTGTTGAGACACTCTCCTTAAAAATTCAAATATGAAGCTGAATTAGTGTTGAGACGCTCTCCTTCAAAATTTATTGATGTACATTGTAAGATATCTTTGATATGTGTGTGTTTTTTACTTATAAATGTGTCATTTTTAATGACCATGTTTTTTTTTTCAATTATAACCAAGTGCACTCCCACCATGGAAGCACAACTTGGTGAATTTCATGTTTTATAAAAATGTATTTCATTTTCAAAATGTGCAAGACTTCAACAATTTTTTGTTTAAATAAAGTCAATTTTACACATCAATTTGTGATTTGAAATTTTTGTGTTTTACATAATTTGGGTTCAAGTTGTGCTCCAAAATTTGTGTAAATTACATAAATTTTTAAACTTTTGTCTAAATAAAGTGAGTTTTACACATCAATTTGTGCTTAGAAAGTTTTGTATTTTATATAATTTCTGTTCAAGTTGTGCTCCAACATTTGTGTAGCATCAATTTTTTGAATTCTTTTGATTTTTTTTTTAAATAGTAATTTTATAAATAATTGTAAATGCACAAGGTAACTTTTTAAACATCATGTATCTATGTATTTGTAGATAGATCCATATATATCATGGATGATCATTTTCCACATGATTCTTCGAGGCTTTAAACATTATGTGTATCTATGTAACTGTAGATATCCATATATATATATATATCATGGAGGATGATCATTTGGCACGATATTCTTTGAGGCGAACAACAATAGACTCCCATGCCTCTAAGAGAGAGGGGGAGCATGGATCGAAGGATGTTCATGGTATTTATATTAAATGTGCATATTTTTAAATGACATTTGAATATATAATCTTATTCCCATACATACATGTATACATGTGGAATTGATTTTTTATTGAATATATAATTCTATCTCCATGTACATATATGTATACATATGGAATTGATTTTTTAACAATTTTTTTAGTTAAATTAAATTTTAATAAATTTCATTTTTTAGGATTTTGGAGGAAAAGAGTATCTACTCAATCAATGGAGCCTGGCCATGGTTCGCGCAATCTAGTCAATCATACATGTATGTATTTATATGTACGTATGTATTTTTGAATTGATTATAAATTCAAATTTTTTATGAAGCTTCCCTCTCGTCGCGTGAGCGGGGTGGTGGTACACATTCCCCTAGTGGCCAATCAATAGGTGGTGGCCAATCGCGTGAGGGTGGTTGTACGCATTCCCCCAGTGGCCAATTAATGGGTGGTCATGTTGGTTCTCAACCAATGGGTGGTGGCCAATCAATGGGTGGTCATGCTGGTTCTCAACCATCTCAGGGTGGGCATGATGCTGCTTAGCCATCTCGAGGTGGCTGTCAATCTGAATATTATTTTCATTCAATTATTAATTTGTTAAATTATTTATATAGTTTTTATAGTTAAAAAGAAAATTTGTACAAATTTGTTCACATGTTTTTTTATTTATACAGAATTTTATAAATTGATGCAAATGGTGAAAATGTTGCTCGAAAAAGATGTAGGCCAGACTGCATTATTCAAGAAGAAGGTTGTACACCAACCACGACTTATCCTTCTGAAATTTCCGATCTAGCTTGGGAAACAAACTTCCAATAATCCATATTACAAAGGTGTGAACATCTTTATTCAAAATTGAAGACATATCTTCTATCTTTGAAACTCCCTGCTGAGAGTCGAGAAAGCTTAGAAATAGTTACACACTCTTTAAGCACACTTGTAGATGTTTACAAAAATCTTGGACCAACCACTTGTACTTTTGTAGAAGTGAAGAGGAAAATAAAGGAACCACTAATGGGTCTCGATATATGGGACGATGTTAAAAACATAATTACAAAAGAAATGGAAAAATCTATGTTTAATTTCAAATAAGAGCTGAAAAGAAAGATGCTAAAGGTGGAATATTTTAAGCACCCTGATATAGCCTGTCATTTGTATAATAGACACCTTGTTGCCTATTGAAGACTACCATGGAATGACGAGGTTCCTCTTTATTTTTCAAAATTATTTTATGAAGAATTATTTTTTAGAATGAAACTCAATTATAATGACCTTCCCTCTTAATTTTTTGGTCCTGGGAAAGGTTGATTATGTGACCTTAGGGTCACTAAGCATGATGCTAAATTACCTCTCCCTGAGCCACCATTAGTAAGCCGACCTCTTCGTGTGGAAAATTTGAGGTCAGAGATGGATGGCACTTCTCAAATTAGTCGAGAAGCAAGGGATGCCATCATAGACAATGTTCAAACTGGACTTGGTGGAATTGATACTGGTCTGAATCAAAAAAGAGCACAAGGGAATGCATGTGCTAATTTTGTGTATAGTACATATAATGAGATAGACAACATGAGTATTGAAGAGCATAGAACATATGCAAAGCATTGTCGCAATGGTTGGCGGGATTTAATTATTCATGAGGAAGAAGGTAGGGGATTAGTAGGTGTTAATGGTTAGGGTGAATATTGTAATGTAAATTTTAATTTACATATACATGTTTATTTGTATATGTTAATCTAACAAAATGTATCATATTTTCATAATTTTTAGTTAACTCGCTTGATGAACGGAAATTTTGATAATATCACGGTCTAAGGTTCAGGTTCTCGCAAACAAGATGATATGTTGGGAAATGTTAGTTTTTTTTAAGTGTTCATGATATTGATGTACAATTATTATTCTATTATTATATCGACATCATGATGACATAATTTTAAAATAAATAATTATGTACACATGTATGTACATAATTAAATGTTAACATATTCTAATTATGTCCGATGTTTTCACAATGGAGCCACCCTCTTCTTCGATGTTAGGAGATGTGCCAAATCCACCATTACAAGTATTAAAATTTTCACTTATGTTTAAGTTATAAATTGAAGTGAAAGTTTCATTAAAAAATGAGATTTAGATCTTGAGTTATTTTACAGTTTTAAAATTTTTGAATTTTAGCTTTGTGGAGATGATTTTCATTCTCCATGGACTGTTTTCACAATGGAGCCACCCTCTTCTTCCCTATTAGGAGATGTGCCAAATCCACCGTCACAAGTATTCAATTTTTCACTTATATTTAGGTTATAAATTGAAGTGAAAGTTTCATTAAAAAATGAGATCTAGATCTTGAGTTATTTTACAGTTTTAAATTTTTTGAATTTTAGGTTTGTGGAGATTATTTTCTTTCGCAGTCACCCTCTTCTTCCCTGTTAGGAGATGTGCCAAATGCACCATCACAAGTATTCAATTTTTCACTTATGTTTAATTTATAAATTGAAGTGAAAGTTTCATTAAAAAATGAGATCTAGATCTTGAGTTATTTTATAGTTTTAAAATTTTTTAATTTTAGGTTTGTGGATATGGTTTCCGTTCTCCAAAGACTTTAGCGATGGAGTGTATGATAGAGATAGGAACATCCAAACAATTTGAAAAAGAAGTTGTCTTACTTTTATTTTAATATTATTGCATTATTTTATGCATTTTCATTTGAGTATATATATATATATATATATATATATATATATATATATATATATATATATATATATATATATATATATATATATGTCTATTGTACAGTTTATCTTAGAGGATGCATTGATGGACGACCAACACAGAACAATGGAGGGGGGAATACATGAGGTATTGCATTATTTATTTATTTATTTATGAAGTTTTACATTCTCATTCAACTTTAAAAAATTAAATTCTAATGTTTACACATTGTGTAGGTTCCCCATTCTTCAGATGATAGCACAAGGAGGCTTAGGAGGTTGCTGGAAAATACATTGCAGCCAAATTCTCTATTTGATTGATGCACGTGCAACATTTTATTTGATAGATAATATTATTTATTTTTCTATATAGATAGTCTTATTTATGAAGTCATATTTACTTTTCTATATAACTTGATACTTGTAACACTATACAGTGTTATATTTACTTTTATTGTTCATGATATAAATTTTGGACATATTTTACATCTTGGATAGTTGAACTACATTTACTTTTATTGAATGATTTTAAATTTTGGATAGTTGTTACATTTGGCATGTGATCACATGTTGTTATATAATGTTAACTTAGATGATCTTAGATTATGTTTTGTTTTTAAAACTTTTTGTTTTGTCACTTGTTATTTAAAATGAATCTAGATTGAAATTCCAAATTACAAAACACATGTGGTGCATGTTACTCATTTGAACATGTGTGAATTTTATATAATTAGGATGTCTATTAAAGGTGATATTTAGGTACATTTTTCATGATCATTTGTCATTTAAAATAATCATAGATGGTTTTACATATTTAAGTTCATGAATATGTAACAATGATTGAAGTACATTTGCATTTAGTTACCATTTCGATACATGATCACATGTTGTTATAATGAACTAACTTAGATGATATTAGATTATATGTTGTGTTTTTAAAACTCAAGTTGTTTTGTCATTTGTTATTTAAAATGAATCTAGATTAAAATTTCAAATTACAAAACACATGTGGTACATGTTAAATTCATTTGAACATGCATGAATTTTATATAATTAGGACATACATCTATTAAAAGTGATATTTAGGTGTACATTTTGCACATGATCATGTGTCATTTAAAACACTTATAGATGGTTAAATACATATTTAAGTTCATGAATATGTAATAATGATTGCAGTACATAATGCATTTAGTTGTTATATTTTCCATACATGATCACATGTTGTTATGATGAACTAACTTAGATGATCTTAGATTATATGTTTTGTTTTTAAAACTCAAGTTGTTTTGTTATTTTTTATTTAAAATGAATATAGATTGAAATTTAAAATTACAAAACACATGTGGTACATGTTATGCATTTGAACATGTGTGAATGTTATATAACTAGGATGTCTGTTAAAGGTGATATTTAGGTACATTTTGCATGATCATGTATCATTTAAAACAATCATAGATGGTTTTACATATTTAAGTTCAAGAATATGTAACAATGATTGAAGTAAATTTTCATTTATTTGTTAAATTTTGCATACATGATCACATGTTGCTATAATGTTAGCTTAGATGATCTTAGATTATGTTTTGTTTTTAAAACTCAAGTTGTTTTGTCACTTGTTATTTAAAATAAATCTAGATTGAAATTGCAAATTACAAAAAAAATGTGGTACATGTTATGCATTTGAACATGTGTGAATGATATATAATTAGGTGTAGATGTCTATTAAAGGTGATATTTAAGTACATTTTGCATGATCATGTGTCATTTAAAACAATCATGTATCTATGGTTTTACATATTTAAGTTCATGAATATATGTAACAATGAATGAAGTACATTTGCATTTAGTTGTTACATTTTGCATACATGATGACATGTTGTTATAATGTTAACTTAGATTCAATCTTATATTAAATGTTTTGTTTTTAAAGATCAAGTTTTTTTGTCATTTTCTATTTAAAATGAATCTAGATCAAAATTGCAAATTACAAAACACATGTGGTACATGTTAAATTCATTTGAACATGTATTAATGTTATATAATTAGGACATACATCTATTAAAGGTGATATTCAGGTGTACATTTTTCACATGATCATGTGTCATTTAAAACAATCATAAATATGTAGAAATGAAAAAAAATTTGTGTTTAATTCATACATTTTGCATTTGAAATCATTTTTATAATGTTTTAATATACAATACATATCGATGTATATATCTAAAAACAAGCATAAAATTATAGGTGTTCATAGATGTGTCAAACAATCATAAAATTTTAAAATTGCATTAAAACATATCCAGTACACAACATTTTTCATTAATGTACATAGAAAAGCTGCTGTGGATGTTAGTTGATGGTAAATTGGAAATTACAAAACATGTACCACACATTTTGCATTCAAGAATGAATACTATAATTTGCTTTGGATGTCTAAAAAAAAATCATAACTTAAAATTTGCATTATATCAAATAAGCTAGATACACATGTATGTGTACATGTGTATAAATTACTTGTGTGCATGTTCCAAAAAAATGTACATGTGAAAACACTTGTACATAACATAAAATATACATATTATAATAATGTAAAACTTAAGAATGCACAAAAAAAGGCTAACAATTTCTAGTTGAGTTTTGTAAATTCTAAAAGATGAATCCAAGGAGAAGAAATTGTTGGGCAGTTCAATAAAAAAAATTCTAATGGAATGTCATCTTCAATGATCCATTCATGATCGACTTTTGTCATTTTCCATTTCATAATTTTCAATTTTTTCTTTGATTGAACTTCTATCAACTTTATGCGTGCTGCACACACCAAGTGACTATATTGACAACTTATGACATCAAGTTCATAGTCTGGAAAGTAAAAAAAAAACTTGACTTTGATGAGTTTGTTGGAAAAATAACCTTTCAGTATAATAGACCCTCTATCATATTGTTGAAGGCTAGAAGGTGGTTGCCTCAACATTGGGTATTCCACCCGGTCGGGACCTTAAAGCAACTCATTTTCCATTGAAATGGTGGGTCCAACTGGGGATATAGGACTAGTTTCCCGTAAAAGAGAGTTTATATAAATAAAAAAGGGAATAAAATCAACACAAGCGAGGTGATTTATTTCTAATGATAACATAAGTTACAACTAAATCTAACTACTTCCCGAGATCAGACTCTTTTATATCGTTATAGAGAAAAGTTTCACAAGCATGAAACAATATAGATCATTGCATAATTAATGAATATGAGTGCATGTAAGAAACTAAATCAATTTAATAAATTTAGTTGATGAAGAACATCAATCACATAAAAGACTTCTTAGTTTCACATCTAACAAGATATTGTTCAATATATTATATCAATGTTAATAAGAACATATATCACTTCAATGCTTATCAGAATAAAACAAGTAGAAAGAAATAAGTTTGCTATAAATCTCAAAAACATAACAAAATTAATACACAAATAATAGTACCCGATGCATCATAGCTTTAGATCTGAAAAATATAGCTTCAGGGTTCGGATTTCCAATTAGATAACTTCCATTCCAACAATAGTGTAAGTTTCAAAGGCTATCTTCTCAAAATTATGGACCTCTTCCTAAATTCATGAAAGAGGTTTAAATACTAATTAATATTACAAAATATAGAAGACTTGTGAAATAAGACTCTAAAAATATTACTCTAAAACTATATAACTAAAAACTAGGAAAATAAATTGCATCGGTTGAAACAATCTCATGACTGTTTCCCAAATTCATTCTCTAACTGATCCTTGAGCTGGCATGATTTCACCATAGGTATGAGCTAGGGGGGTGGGGGGGATGAATTGGTTGCATTCGCATCTACCCCGTGAATAATACATCCTTTAGTGATGGAAGAAGTTGAGCTCTTGCGTTGGAGAGACACTTCAACATTAGCCATTGGCTACGAGGTTTAATCAACAAGTACCAGTAACTTTCCATATTTGATTTTGTCACGCTTTGAATGTCAAGAGATTTTCTTCTTGATGTTTCTTTCTAATATTGCCTTAGGAATTTGACATTTTGCAAAGTTTCTTTTGGACAATCATGAATTAGGCTGGCTTGCAAAAGAGAATCTTTTATGTATTCAGAAATGCTAGAAGATAGATTCTTAGCTCTGATAATAGTCAATTCAACACTTTTCATTTTGATGTCCCAGTCTCCAAATACTATGTCTTTGATTGATTCTTCAAGACGAGGGAGACCGGCCGCTCTACCCTATGTAGTCTCTTGCCAATCTATATACTTAGACACTTTATCATCAATCTCATCGTAATAAGTCCTCAGATCAGATATTCGAGTGACTAATAGATCGCTGGTTTTAACTAGCTCTTGAATTTGGTTTAGCTTGTGATAGAAATTGTTTGTTGTTTTGACATTAATGTCTCCAACTCTTTTTCTTCCTTCTTGACTTCATTGATTTCAGGATTTTCCTTTAAATTCTCAATTCTTTGTTGTAACTGAGGAATCAGTTGTTCCTTTTCTTTAAGCTCGCTCCCGAGTTTTAGTTTAAGACCCTCAAACTCTTGCTAAATATTATTGAAATTTAATTGTTTCTCTTGCTCAATATTTTTCTTTTCATTCAATAAAACTTGCTCCATTTGAGCAATTTTCTGGTCCTTTTCTCTGATTAATGATTGAATTTATTTTTCTTTATGAATGGTTGCATCTGTGTAAGTACCTGGAAATAGAGACAGTTTATGAAGTTATTCCCCTCTGTTAAGTCCCTATATTAATAGTGTAGCCCCTTATTATTGTTAGTGTAAACACCTTATTGTTATTATTGTACCCTTGTAACCCCCATCTTGTTATTATTGTGCCCTTAAATTATTATTGTTAGGTCGGCTAGGATTACATTGTGGCCCACTAGGATTACATTATGGCCCCATGGACTCCTATATATAGAAAGGAGGTTTTGAGAATTGTATCATCCAAGAATTGTTCATTTATGTAATGTATTGGAGGTTTCCCCCTCGAAGTGGCTCATTTCTAAGGCGTTTATATCTCTTTTCTTCTCTTTTTGAGTTGGTTACACAACATTTGGTATCGGAGCTTTGGATTCTAGGGTTTCGCTGCTCCAAACAGGTCATCGTGGCATTTTCGCTATAACTTTTTTTCTACGAAGTTTCAGAAGCTGAAATTTTTAGGGTGCGAAGCCGAAATCCTGAGGAAGCTTTTCTAAAAATTTCAGATCTTGGTTCGCAATAGTTTCGGATATATGATCTATGGAAGTTAGGTCTTTTTTCAGGCTCCTAAATAGGTCATCGTGGCATTTGCGCTATAATTTTTTTTCTACGAAGGTTCAAAATCTGAAATTCATATGGTGCGAAGCTGAAATCCCGAGGAAATTCATAAAAAAATTTTAGAGCTTGGTTCACAATATTTTTGGAGATATGATCTGTGGAAGGTAGTGCTTTTTCAGGCTCCTGAATTTCATCTCAAAGAGGTGATCGTGGGAAAAGTTCAATAACTCTCTCTCTGGAGATTGGATTGGAGTGCCGTCAAAATTGGTCGCAAGTACACAGCCTGTAGTTTCTTGGATATCAATTTTAGAGACAAAGTACAAAACAGTGACACGTGGCAAGTTCTACAAGTGTGCTCTACTGAACCAGTCCAGAATTAGGTCATTGTGGGAGATTGGACACAACTTTGTCTTGGAAAATCAAAATTAGATCAGACCTATTGCATTCAATAGATAATTCAGAGGGATACTATAGTGCTGAATTTCAGATATTGAAGATTTTCAATTACAGAGATAATTCAATTTCAATACAGAGCTCCTAAAAATCAAGTAAAAGGTGTTTATTTGTTTTTTCGAATTGCATAAATCTTGCTTGAAAAATCAGTTTGAAGTGATTCCAAGGGCCTATTGAGCATATATTTCAGTATTGGGTTTTGATATGCCTCCTAAAAAGAATTCAACACCCATTATGCCCTCAAAAATCTATACTATGACGCATGAAGAGGAAGAATTGCAGTATGAGATATCAAAATTATGGTACCAAGTGCAACAAATTTCGATCTTACGAAGAGCAATCGAAGATGACATAGATGGTTTAAAAGCAGAAATGGAGGCTAAGTTGGATGGTTTGAAGGATAAAATAATAGCTAATATGGATAAGAAACTAGTGGAAGATGACATCGAGCATCAACAACAAGTTCTCCAACTCTCAAAGGATAACGTAACTTTGGTGCAGAATCTAATGAAACAACAAGAATATCAACATCACATCGAAAGAAGTTCTGAAGCAGTCACAGAAACAAGAACTCGACAAGTACAATCAATTTCAGAGTATCTCAGCAAGTGGAAGAACTTTCTTGTAGAATATTCCACATGGGACGATGAGAATTTTATACAAAAGCATCAAGAAATAATCAAGCGTTGAGGACAACACTTGTTTGAAGGAGAGGGGCATGTTAAGTCCCTATATTAATAGTGTAGCCCCTTATTATTGTTAGTGTAAACACCTTATTGTTATTATTGTACCCTTGTAACCCCCATTTTGTTATTAGTGTGCCCTTAAATTATTATTGTTAGGTCGGCTAGGATTACATTGTGGCCCACTAGGATTATATTATGGCCCTATGGACTCCTATATATAGAAAGGAGGTTTTGTGAATTGTATCATCCAAGAATTGTTCATTTATGTAATGTATTGGAGGTTGCCCCCTCGAAGTGGCTTATTTCTAAGGCGTGGATATCTCTTTTCTTCTATTTTTGGAGCTGGTTACACAACACCCTCGAACCGCTTGAGTCTCTTTCCAAAGGACTTGCATTGGTGTTACATTTGGAGTTAGTTCAAGATATTTCTCCATCCTTCACCTATTATTTGATTTGGTCGTGAAAAATTTATGTTTTGGACTATAGAATATGTCCAACGGAGGTACTTCCTCAGTGTTGATTATTATTTCAGCAATGGGGAAAGATGGGATGATTTCCATGCCTTGGGAAGATGTAGTTTCTCTATTATTTTCTATGTCATTATGTCTTTGGCTTTCACTTTACTCAAAACCTTTTTTTAGGAACCTCTACAGTGAATGAGGTTTCTTTTCTTTCTTATTGACTGTTCGAATTATCTTTATCAGTAGAAATGTGTTGTACACCTTGCTCTACTGTAGAATCTAGTGAGTTTATAGTGCCAAAAATAAGCATGGTATCTAATTGAATAGTATCATGAGTGGTCGAAGTATCAGTTGTAGATAGTAACTTCTAAAACTCTTCCCAGTCTTGTGTCAGCCTTTCATCTTGCCGAAAATTTGCAATTCCTGTCTCTGCAATTGGTACTGAGATGAAGACGTTGAAAATACAATCTATTCTATTTCTGATGCTAGTCTTTGGAACAAATATTATGGCAAATGAGCATTTCTTTGTTCTTGATACTATTTAAACTTTAACAGGTCTTCAGGACTGATTCTTTCTGCTGCTATTTGCTGAACTCTGGAAAATTCATAAATTGGCTCGAACATATCATCAAACCTATCAGGCTCGCTTGGAAGTGCTCAAAGCTTGACCTGATTTGTTATTTCTCTAGCAACACCATAAGAATCATAATTTCTATTGGGAAAAAATGGGAAAGTAAACAGTTTTAAACGATCAATTTCAAGACAGGCATGCTTGAAATTTTTTAATGCATATGAGCCACACGAAAAATGGAAGGTTGGCCAAATGGTCTTTTTGGTATCTTTCAAGAATTTTGTCAAACCGTTGCCAACTGTTTGATAGGAAATCTCTTTGGCCAATAATTTTTCTGGTATGTACAGAGGTAGGACATGTGGAGGGGAATAGCTTCCAAAAACACGGATGTATGTAAATTACTCCTCACCAAACCACCTTCCTATATACTTGAAACTTTTATCAGCTTAAGGGGCAATCCTAGGGATTTTGATTTAAAAAATGACTTGGTACACAGGGAGCAATATTTCATTGCAGATTTTGAAAGTATGAAAGTAGTATTTTGTTTCCCAAAATAAATCTAACTGGAAAAAGATGGGGGTTTCTACTTCTTCCATCCATTTCCATCCAAAGGAGGGAAATTCAAAAGAAAAAAAGACTGCATCCATGATATAAGAGCTCATGTAAAAAGGAGAGGTTGTATTGGTTGTAACATTTCAACTTTACCTATAGGTGGTGATGAGTCTTATCAAATTATCTGAAAGAATAGTTACCCAATTTAGAATATACCCATCAGAGGCTGCTTCTATCAAGGGTGTCCAATTCTCTTTAAACTTATTATTATTTATAGAACCAACCAGGTGACACTTCATTGCAATTATTTGAGAGTAAGGAATTTTAAGAGAAGTGACTGAATACATACCCTTGTCATCGCGTTTATGCCGGTTAGGGTCATTTCTCCACTTTTTTATTACTGCTACAAGATTGTCGTTCTCTTGCATGAACTTCTGAATAAATTGTGAGTTGTATTTCTTCTGAGGTTTTGGTAATTTCTACATCTTCCTTAAATCTGTTGGCCTGAGGGAACCAAGTGTTACACCAATTTTTGGTCATATAACCCGTTACTATTATATGGACCAAAGTACACAATGTAAGGCCAATTTTACCCTAAGTAAAATTGCTTTCACTATGAAAAATAACTTAGTAATCCATAATTTATTAAGTTGTTTATGGTCTAAACAGGAAACCCCATGAGGAAACATTGAATAAATCCATATTTGTTTTATTTTCCTCAAAGGATAATTAATTAAACAACAGTTTAATTAATACTCCTGGTCATATTTATCCCAAAATAGGAAAATTAATTAGATAAATCACTATTTATCTTATTATTTTCTAGGAATAATTATTTAAACATTATTTAAATAATATTCCTTGTTAAATTTGACTAAATCATTTATAAATAATTGAATAAATCGCTATTTATTTAATTATTACTCAACCACACCCTTAAAATTATAAATAAATCATTTATTTATTTATTATTTACAAATAAAGGGATTTTACCAAATTCAAATTCATTTTCCCTCCAACAAAAATAATAAATATTTCATAAAAGTTGGACCTAGATTTGGTTAATAATATTTTAATTATGCACCAATATCTAGACTAACTCAATATTTTGTTATAAATAGAAGGTTTTTTCCATTTATTCACTACCTTTTGTTGCCTAAATATCACTTTGGATCTATACTTTTGGTCTGACTTTGATCCTCCATAATTGTCATATTTTTCTATCTTTTTTCTTGTGAACTCCCCTTGAGTTCCATTTTTGTCTAGGTTTTCTACACCATCAAGAGAGAGAGGTATTAGATCTGAAGCGGTGAGGACATACAAGAACCCATCCCATTGAGGGGGACTGGTAACATCTTTCTATTTTCCCTTCCTAGGTGTCATAATTACAAAATTCTTTAAAAATATTCTTGTCTTGTCTATTGGATGCGTGGAGAAACTGTTGCTTTGATTTGCTATTTAATGTCTTTTACTGTATAATTTTGGATTTTGTAGCATTTATCTTAGTCAGCTAACTGCAGAACTAAATAAATTGACAACCATCTTTGATGTTAGGGATGTTTGTTATGCACAACTAAAGTGAGTTTTTTTTGTACGCTTGCGATTAGAATTCACACTAACAACTAGCGACTCCACAAGGGTTTATAATTATGACCGCTGTCGTTTTTTAGATCCCCGCGTGACCAGCTACTTCAACCCCTAGGGTTTTTCTTCAGCTTCTTGTTTTTATTTTCTTGATGTTTTTTTTTAACCTTTAAAACCCTAAAATAGTAAAAATTATAACTTTCGTGTTTTTTTGGGCCTATTGCACAAGTGATAGGTATCAGCCGCAGATGAGATGACACTTTTTTCTGAAACCTGTTCCCGAGAGTGCCGAAAGTGCAGGCCACACCTTTTGGGCCAAAACCTACAACCTAAACCTTTAGGATACAAAAAAAATCCTCAAACTTGCAACATCTACTGAAAACAGGTCAGAAATTGCGACACGTACTTTTTGCGAGAATTTTTCTTTGATTTTTTTCGGTTTGTCTAGGCTACTATCAAGGTTGTCTGACCTCCGTCTCCACCTGTCTTGGACCTATACTTGCTTGATTTTACTCGTCTAAGTAGGAACCTAATATCCTAGGGCTTCAATACGCTTACTCCTTTATAGGAGGAGTTTAGTTGAAGCAGGTCGTCTGAGATTTCAATGCGTTCAACCTTTTTTTAGATCCGATCCTTTACCTTCATATCCATTTCAGATTGGGTATTCATCCATCCAAAAAATCTTTTTTCAGTTTTGTTTGGTCCTCCTCTAGGGTCCCCTACGTCTCCTTTCAAGTTGTAGCCTTTCTCCACCTCATTTGTAGCACTTTCTCTCTGGTTTTTTGCTGTTTTCTGCACCTATTTCTAGCAGATCTAACCTCTAGATCCCTGTCCCTCCCGACTTTAGATCCATTGGCCATTTTTGTGTGTTTTGACTAGATTTCACCCACCCATAGACTAGTTGTTGGGAAGCCCACCTCCTTGGGTTTAGATTGATGCATCTCTAGCTGTTTATTTTCTGTTATATTCAGTTTAATTTACTGTTATTTGTAGATTTATTTACAGCTATACAACACCCTTTTTCTTTTTTCTCTACACACGTCTGGGTTTAAAAATTAAAATTAACACACTTAACACGCACACCCTAAGTGAAGAGAACCTGGTTTACATCGCCAAGCCAAGACTATAACATTGTAATCATTTGATCCCGCACCTCTCTGCCCTTGTTTTGACATTGTAATCATTTGATCCTGCACCTCCTTACCCTTTTTGGTCTCTCTTCCTTATGTGATTCGTGTCTTTTTTTCTTCATTGCGCCCCCAAGGCATTTATCTTGAAGACTTCTTGGCCTTCATCCTCAATTTTCATTAGGAAGACTTACTCCTCTGCGTCCCCATTCTGAATTTGCTTCTAGTTCATCGGGCTCCCCTTCTGGTTCTATCCCCGGTTCCCCTCGTGTCACCTTCACCATGTCTGGTTCAGGACCTAACGTTGGTGGCAACCCTGACCCTAATGCTGGGAATACTACTAGTGGGATCACAATAGAAACTATCCCGACTGCTCCCTTGCTCCCTTATATGGCAGGTCTCAGTCTTCCTGATTTTAACCAATTGATCAATGACCCCATACACCATGATCCTGGTTGCCTGCTATGCCAACCAAGCTCCCTTCTGAAATCCCCAAGTTTGAAGGTCTTACTGGTGAAGATCCTACAAACCATGTTCGATATTTCCACATGTGGTGTTCGTCTAAATCCATCACCGATGACTCTATCCGTCTTCAGTTGTTCCAACGTACGTTTACTGGAGAAGCTTCCAAGTGGTATGTCGAGCAGGCCTCCTCCTCTCATACTACTTTTGCGACTCTTTCCAGGGATTTTCTATCTTACTTCCAGCTTTCCCTTCGTTATGGCACTGGTACCAAACTTTTTACCTCTTTCCGTCAATCCTCTGCGACTTGCCTATCCGATCATGTCTTGGAATGGTGGAGAAGAAAGAGCCTATGTCAAGCCCCTACCTTCGAAGACCGTGTCTACATGGACTGGTTTCTCAGATCCCTTTTACCTTCTATTGGCAAAGATGTCGCATCTCATTTCCCTTAGACGGAATAAGCTGCCCTCCAGATTGCGTTGAAATATGATCTGATCTACGCTCAGTATGGTTATGTTTATACCGTCTTACCTGTTATCCCTAGACCCGGTTGTGCCAATGCACCGGGGGCATCCCATGCAGCCGACGGTATCATTGGAGCCCTCTCTCATCCATACACTCATCCCCTCATGGGTTATGTTTTCCCTTAGGGAGGGGCCAACTCCTCCAGCACTTTTCCCCCTCCTGGTAGCATGTATCCAGGATATGACATGCCTCCTCATTTTTCCCAACCTGTTTACCATAATGTTACCCAGCCTCCTTATTATTCGTATCCGCATCCTAGTGCTCCATCTCCTCTAGCATTAGCACCTCAGCCTGCCTTTCCTTCTCAACCCCTGCAACCGTAGCCACCACCCCCCTAGGGGCAAGTGTATGCAACAAGGTGCGACTAATCCAAAGGCAAACAAAACCAATCTTCCCCAGGTAATCCAGGGCCCAATCCCCAACGGAATACACCTAAAACTGCTAACTAGCAACAGGGCACTCAGCCCAAGCAGGATAGGCCTGTTCGCACGAACAAAAATTGTTTTTATTGCGGTGACTATGGTCACTATACCCATGATTGTCCTCTTTTACATCAGATGTGGTAGATGTGGGAAGCTCAAGCAGCATCCTGGGGACAACAAGCCTCCCCTTTGTTTCCTCCCCACGCTACACCTATCCAACTGGCTGTGTTTACCAATCCTTTCCCCAACAAGGATTCGTGGCTACCCAACCACCTAAAGGTCAGGCAGCCACTCAACCTCCTCCATCTGGCACCTCTGACTACCAGATTATCATGATGAATTTTGACCAACCCATTACCGTTGACCTAAACCTTTAGAATTGGTCCCATCAGTACAACAAGCCTCTCATTATGTTTGCCCCTGAGGCCCCTTCTTCAGGTTCCATAGAGCCTCTTCTGAAAACTAATGTTCCTTTACTGATCTCTCAGCCTAAGGCAGAGGCTCATACCAAGATCCCTAAGGGACCATTACACCAAAACCTTGTTTCTGGTAAAGCTGCCCATTCGTATAGTATAGTAGATGATTTGGCACAATCCCCTACTGCCATCTCAACCCTGGAACTCCTCTAGTCGTTCCCTTCACAATGAAAATCTCTAGTAACTGCCATGGGCACTATGGATCCTTCAGATGATCGTTTGATCGTCTTCGATGTTGATTGGACAGAACATCCCCCCCTTCCTACTTCCATCACCTTCCAAATACCTGTCAAGATCTGGAATGCCAACGTCTCCTGTTGTATCATTAACGAGGGGGAATCCACCTGTGTGATGTCCACTTCAGTTTGGAAGAAAATTGGATCTCCTTAGTTGGCCCCATCCACTATCACCCTCCGAGCCTGGGATGGTCACTCTTCCCAGCCCATAGGCATGTTCCACAATTGTCCTATTACTCTTGTGGGCAAGGTTATTTGTGTTCATGTAGAAGTCATTAATTCCCCCTTAGATTACAACATTCTATTGGGATGTAGCTACACTTATGCGATGTCTGCCATCCAATATGCGGTTCACCGTAAGATGTGATTTCCTCACAACAGAAATATTGTCACCATTGACCACTTGACGTATTATGAACCGAATTCTCAGACCTCCCTTGAGTCCATCATCTCTTCAGTGGCCAATAAAAAATAGTCGAACCTTTGACCAATGTTTCACCCGGAGTCTACAAAGAATCCTCTTTTCTTGGTTCATTCCCTGGTATTTCTCCTCCTGTCTCTGATCCCAGCTCGTCGAACATTTGCATGATGCAATCGTCTCGGTCCAATCAGTGATTGTCATTGATGTCAACCTAAGCAACACCATGGGCTACCCCAATATTGCATGGGAATTTTTGACTTACTAAATTACTATATTCTGGGTCAAGAATGATTTTGATGGTTTCTTCTTGCCGAGATGTTTCCGTTGATATATGGCACGCCACGTAATTCTTCATGTTTTGAGAGATATTCATGTTTGAAGTTTGTACCTCAGTTAGTGGGCTAAAACCCCATGGGGTTGTGGCATGGGTCATTGAAAAGTCATAATTAATATTTTTTAAGCTCCTAAAATCCCTCCCACATTCACTTATTGAAGCCCTTCTCAACCTAAGAATTTATATAAATTGTGATCCTCAAATCCTCCTCATGCAAGGGATTTCGCCATCTGAAACAGGTCATCGTGGAATTTTCACTCTAACTTTTTTTTCTACGAAGGTTCAAAAGCTGAAATTTTTATGAGGCGAAGCCTAATTCCGGAGGAAGCTCCTGTGAAAATTTCAGGTCAAGGTGCGCAATATTTTCAGAGATATGATCTGTGGAAGTAAGTGTTTTTGTAGGCTCCTGAAATTCATCTCAAAGAAGTGACCTTGGGAAAATCGTCATAACTCTCTCTTTGAGTATCGGATTTGAATTCTATAAAAAGTGGTAGATATTGAATGGACTCTAGTTTTCAATCTATAAATTTCATAGCTGAATGAATAAAGAGTGACACGTGGCACGCCGTACAATTTCGCTCTACTGAAACAATCCATAATTAGGGCATTGTGAGAGATTGGGCATAACTCTCCCTTGAAGAATCCAAATCAGGTCAGACCTATGGCATTGGAAATATGACTCAAAAGAATACTACATGACTGAAAATCACATATTGGGGATCTGAAATAACAGAGATACACCAGATTAAATATCGAGCTCCTAGAAGGTAAGAAAAAGCTAGATCATGTGTTGTCAAGGGCTGAAAAGGACCAGACTTTCTAGGGAAGCAAAGAAAAGAAAGGTGTAGCAGAGGGTAGCATGACAAGAGCAAAAACCAAGGTGAAGAATAGTAGCAAGAAGTTCATCACATAAAATCTTCAAGTGGGCAACACTGCATACAGTCTCTGTAAAGGTATAATTGTACTGTGTCATTGTAAATACATTATTGTAAAAATTGTACTAGTGTCTATCTACCAAGAGTTGAAGAGGCAGTGTTGGGAGGTCTAGGATCATCATTAGTTGGTTTGTGTCATAGTTGGGGTTATGGTCTAGTGTATCTTCTTCTTCTACATCATTCTATATCATTGTAAAGTGGACCATTTTCCCTAGTACGGGAGTCCATTCTTCTTTTATTCTTCTATAGGGTGGTAGGGTGATGCTAGGGCAAGTTGTAGCTCATTGGGTGTTGGGGCATCCGTTTAGTTGACTATTGAAGAATCTTGGGCGTTGGAGTGTCCATCCAGTGGGAGCTGGAGAAGAATGCTTTTCTAGATTCTAGGAAGTTGGAGCTTAATTTTCAATTGGAGTTGAATATTAAAGAATTATTAGAAAAGCATTAGGTGGTTTTTGTCCTGGAGTGGGTTTCCACCTTAAAAACTGTGTGAATTTGTGTTCCTTTTGTTTGCTGCTATCATTGTACAAACACTGATAATAATTGAAGATTAACTAATGCTATAATTGAAAGGAATACTGATTCACCCCCCCTCTCAGTATTTCCAATAGAATCAGCCTTCAGGACACCCTCCTCAAGGCCCCTCATCTGCAACTGGTATCCATGAGCCTATCTACCCTCCTGGCATAGTTCATCCTGGCCTTACCCATCTCGGAGCTGTCCCACCTGGCCATTACCCCTCCGGTCAGATACCATTTCTAGCTCCCCCTCCTAGAGTATTTTCGATACCTATTATGGCTACCTTATCCCTTCCTAACATGACCTTGGGGATCCTTGTTTGGTACATTGATCCCCCAGCCACTATCCCACCTGGTCATCCTAAACCTTATCTTTCTTTGACCCCATTTCAACCGGTCCCCATGACCCATCCATTTTCTTTCGTGCCTCAGCCACCTCAACAGGAACCTACTCCTATTGTGATAACTTCTGGTGAGGGGGGAAAAGCTCACAATAAGCCACCTAAAAATAAGGCCGCCCCGACGAACCCTGCTCCTCCTCAGCCTCCAAAGCGTACCCCCCCCGTGTGCTTTGTGTGATGTTGTTGGTCATTCCACCCATCATTTTCCTAAATTGCCTCGCATCAAGCCCATGGTTAATTTCACGTTCCCTGAGTCTACGGTCTCGGAAACCTCTATTCCTTCCTCGACTGCAGCTAAGAACCCCAAGACTATTCACACCAACCACCCCTATGCTTTGTGTGATCTCCATGGCCATTATACCCACCGTTTTCCCTGCCTCATGCATTACCGCGCCTCTTTAGAGGTAGTTCGGGAGTACGAGATTGAACCGAACCAGTTCGCCTCTCCCGTCCTCGCGCAATATGTTTCAGGCCAACCTAAGGATACCTCTACTCCCATTGATATTCCCCCTCCTGATGTCGAGATGACGGAGTCTTCGTCCACCATCCTCTACCTATCATCATCCATGAGATCCATGGTGGAAGATCCCTCTCAAACTTCCCCTTATGTTCTGCTTGACCTCCCTTCAACGATCACTCTGGGCTCAACATCAGTGGATCCCTTATCTGCTTGTTCGTCCGTCACCCCCCGCGACGATGCACATGTGAAAATTTCTTCTCATGATGATGAGTCAGGTAGCTTTGCTACGTCATGTGGTTATCCTTCCACTAGTCACCCCATCTTTTACTATGATGACAACATCATGGAAGCCTTTACCACCACTGACTTCATATTTTACGCCCATAAGAGGAATGGCACCATCTGTGTCTATGGTGATTTTCGTGACCTGAGCACAAGCCACCCCCAAGGCAGCTCCCACACACCACCTACCCGTTCGTGTGTGGGTGGTAAACATCCTACCTAGATTACTCCCTTTAGCAGTGTTTGTTTGATTTCTACCTTACGTTCACGTTTCCAACATTGTTCATCATCCTCTCATTCGTTTTATTATGGCACCTTTCAGATGGACCTCCCGTCCACACCTTATATCGGTTATGCCGATGGTGCAAGTTGCTACTCCAAGAATCTAGCCTCGACATTTTGGGCCATTTTTACCCCCTTACATTCACTTGTTCTCTCAAATCATATATGCATTGGTACTGCCACCAATAACCAGGCCGAATATGATGCAATGCGAGGTTTATTAGCCGATGCCCTTTCCCATCACATCCTTCACTTTCATGTTCATTTAGATTCCCTACTTATTGTCATGCAATTGAATGGTGTCTATCATGTGCATAATCCTATCCATTTTAAAATATATTTACAAGTGAAGCTTTTGATGTGTGAATTTGAAATCATTACATTTAGTCATGTACCTAGACCACAAAATCACTATGTAGATAGAATTGCAAACAATATTCTAGATTGGCACTTATCACACGCATTTAACACAATACAATAACATAAACCATAAAAATGATGCATATCCATTATATGTGTCGTTCAACATGTTTTAGAGTCCATCAAATTTGATACATTTGACATGCCCATAGCATGTTACAAAAAACTCAAAACTGGGGGCACCACATGCCCCTACACCTAATCACTATTTGGAGGATCCCAAGCCAATGGCTCTACTCCTGCAACTCGTAGATCGCGCATCCCTTGCCCGGCCATCGCCATGCACCGCATGACCCCTCGCCACGTCGAGGGTAGACCAATACATGGATCTATGTACTGGTCATCCAAGTCTTGCCAGTCACGCTCTGAAACACCAGTCAGAAGCCTCTCACATCTACGACGGATTTCCTCTAGGAGGGCCATTGCATCCTCATTTTGTGGTTCTCTCAACCCACTAGGTCTTGCAGCTCCTGCTATTGCAGGCCATCCCATGTACCTAGCCGGTTTCACCGGTGCTGTATCTGCATACCAAAAGTGAATGAATCAGTACCATATACACTCTTCTAAAACTTTAAAATGCACCTAAACGATTAGAAAATATTCACTTACCATCAGGCCCCCATACTCGACCATGCGAAAATGGCAAGTCCAAGTCCCCACGGTAACTCATCCCACTATAGGGATAGTCATCTATGTACAGTGGCATTTGATCCCAATGAGCGAAAAACTTGGATCGGAACACCCATCCAACTGCCCCACCTCCCCCTCTGCACAGTAGCTGCCCCTAGTGGCGCATCCTGGGCTCTCTTGGGCCCCCATCCTAGATCTATATGCGAGGTCGGATGGTCGGGATCTTCTCAAAGAAGAGCGAGAACAACACTGTGCCATATGCACAGTCATGGTTCACTTATCGCATGCATAGCGAAAACTATCGTTTCAATGACAAAAACATCATTTGGGCCCACTGATAGTAGGTCCCACTCAAACACTCTCAATAAGCATCATCTGACCCCCAGTGATGTGGTGGAGTGCCTAGTTGCCCAGGATCTGCAGCAGCACTGCGGTCACAACATGGGTCTCTAGCCTCTCTAGATACTCGATCGATATCTATGTCCCCTTCACATGGAGACCTGGTCGGCAATGGTGCTCTACAAACTCCATGATGTTTTGCCCTCACAGTAACACTCGCTGCATATTCCCCACCGTCCCAAGTGGTGGGAGACCAGTCAGGAAATATATATCCTCAAAAATCAACTCGATTTGGTGCCCTTGCACAATCTAGTCAGGAAATATATATCCTCAATAGTCAATTCGATCTGGTGCCCCTGCACTATAAATATCTCGTGATTCAGATCCCAATAGCTGACAATCTGGGCCAAAAAGGGCTCCCCAGCTCTTATAAAATGGTTATCCACAAAATTCAGGACCCCAAGCCTGGCCAATGCACTGCAAACACCATGATCCTCTCAGATCTCCGACCTTAATGTGTCCAGGTCTCTCTCTCTCCAATCGATCCTCAATTCTGCCATATCTACACAAAACCATCATATTTGTCAATGTACAAAAAGGAAAGACTGCATTCACCCATAAAAACCCAAATCTTAGCCAAGAAACAACATCAAAATCCCCCTCTCTGACAGGTCACACTTTTCAGGAAAATCCTGGGACATGTCGTAGTTTTCTGCCCAAAAACTGCTACCCAGGTCATAGATATTGCCCCAAACAGTGCGACCCGACCATGAAGAAGAGCAGGGGTTTGTTCCTGAGCTCTGGGTTCCTAAAATAAACTTTCAATCCACTAAAATGAAAGAGTAAGGTTAGGCCTCTTACCTGTAGCTCACGAATCTCGATTCCAACAGTCGGTTTGTCCGCTACGATCGCCACAAGATTTAGGGCCCTTTCTCTTCTCTACATTCACAACAACTACACTTGCAAATGATTTAAATTGGAGGGAAAATGCCTTATTAAAAGAGAAACCCCATATTTTTCTTTCGTCATCTGCGACCAAACCGTAGCTCAGTCTCACAAACTGTCAGCACCATTGGAAAGCTCTCACCAAGCTCTTAAATAGGTATCCTTTAGTTTTTTGTGATTTGATACTTCACCCAGACAAGTTTTTTCAAAGCAAGGGTCACTTCACCACTCCTCAAAATCAAATTTCTTCACTTGAAACACTTGTAATTGGGGCACCACTTTTCCTTCATACTTGTCCATGCTCGTGTTGACTTTCTTCATGAGTAACCATCTTGTACTCATATTTTTAATGTCCCCATCAGGCCTATTATATATGGCAGCATCATCGAGTCACCCTTGTTTAGAGAATCCGATTTGAGTCATATTTGTATCCCGCTATAGTCCTCCATCCTTCATTGCTTGGTTCCTCTCTCTTTTCGAACATTTTTTCCTTCAATCATACTATCCCCTATCCCCTCTAATATTTTGTCATTTGCTGCTAGGTCATCCATGCCCTTCATGCTCTAACAAGGGAATTCGTCAGCCCGTTACTCAGTACCTCCATTCCATCATCATCCTTGGTGTCAGTCTATCAACCGCTTTACTATTATCTCTCGTGCCTTAGTTGAGGATCCCTTATTGCCTCACCTATGGCGGACCTCCTTCTGTCGACATCAACTCATTCATTCAAGAAGATAGGTCTAGAGGGCGGTGTACCTTGGTTCCAGCTTCCACTCTTGTTAGGTGCCTCAGATCAGGCAAAGAGACTCTTTATTTCCCTTTGAGTTGATTGTTTCTCAGCCCCAACTCCTTAGGGCGTGATCAAGATCCATATACTTGATTGTTCAGTGATACAGCATATTGTACTAGTGATTCCTGGGTGTGTGTGAGATGTTTCAGACCTCATGAAGGGGTGGCCCTTCAGGTAGCCCCCTACATACCCGGATGACTTCTTTATTACAACCTTGGATGCAACTCCATAGATTTGATGGTTCCGTCCTCAGCCGCTTGCAACACCTTTTAGTTTGAATGTATCATTCATATTTTCAGAGCCCTTTCCTATTTTACAGGGTCTCTTTGGTTGTACTTATATCTCGCGTACTCAGATATTCTTGTACAATTCCTGGCTATTGTCCCCGGCACAGTATGTATGTGGGATCCATTATCATGTTTTTATCTGGCCCATGTTTATGCTAGCATGTACTATATAGTCCAGTCCCTTGTTTACTGGATGCATTATTCTTTGTACTTTGTTATCTTAGCAGGCATAGGTATGCCTCCCCCGCCTCTTGTAGAACAACTACTCACTCATAAAAGAGACTTGCCACACCTATAAGTCTCGCTTCCTTAGGGTCTTATCCTCTAGCACTTCAGTCTACCTCATATTTCTCTCTCTCTAACTCCCCCTTCGGTGTCTGGTGATTGAGTTCTTACAATGTAATTTAGTCATACGATTAGCTCCTAATGCTCGCACGTTGGGGGGCAATCTGTTACACCAATTTTTGGTCATCTAACCTGTTACTATTAGATGGACCAAAGTACACTATGTAAGATCAATTTTACCCAAAGTAAAATTGCTTTCACTATGAAAAATAACTTAGTAATTCATACTTTATTAAGTTGTTTATGGTAAACAAGAAACCTCATGAGGAAACATTGAATAAATCCATATTTGTTTGATTTTCCTCAAGGTATAATTAATTAAACAACAATTTAATTAATATTCCTGGTCATATTTAACCCAAAACATAAAAATTAATTAGATAAATCACTATTTATCTTATTATTTTCTAGGAATAATTATTTAAACATTATTTAAATAATACTCCTTGTTAAATTTGACTAAATCATTTATAAATAATTGAATAAATCACTATTTATTTAATTATTACTCAACCACACTCTTAAAATAACAAATAAATCATTTACTTATTTATTATTTACAAAGAAAGGGATTTGACCAAATTCAAATTCTTTTTCCCTCCAACAAAAATAATAAAATATTCCATAAAAGTTGGATCTAGATTTGGTTAATAATATTTTAATTATGCACCAATATCTAGACTAACTCAATATTTTGTTATAAATAGAAGGGGTTTTCCATTCATTCAATACCTTTTGTTGCCTAAAGATCACTCTGTATCTATACTTTTGGTCTTACTTTGATCCTCCATCATTGTCATATTTTTCTATCTTTTTGCTTGTGAACTCCCCTTGAGTTCTATTTTTGTCTAGGTTTTCTACACCATCAAGAGAGAGAGAGATCTTAGATTTGAAGCGCTAAGGACATAAAAGAACCCATCCCATTGAGGGGGACTGGTAACATCTTTCTATGTTCTCTTCCCAGGTGTCATAAATACAAAATTCTTTAAAAATATTCTTGTCTTGTCTATTGGATGCATGGAGCAACTCTTGCTTTTATTTGTTGTTTAATGTCTTTTACTACATAGATTTGGATTTTGTAGCATTTATCTTGGTCAACTAACTGTAGATCTAAATAAATTGACAACCATCTTTGATGTTAGGGTTGTTTGTTATGCACAGCTAAAGTGAGCTTTTTTCATACGATTGCGATTAGAATTCACACTAACACCAAGGACAATTTTGTTATTGGTAACAAATTGTCTACCCCTTATATCTACATTTTCTAACACCCATCTCAATAAGTTAGTGTATGGAAGCATTTTTGGACGGGAAAAAATTCTATGGATAAATTAGTTAGTCGCATCTGTCTAGGATTCTGAATCATTGGAAGAAGTATCATCAGCTACGGCTTTCCTGTCTGGAATTACTTGAGGATTCTCATTCTCAAAGAGTTGGTAAATCCCTTCCCAACCTGAAGAACCAATGTCTGGATTGCATGTGGTATCAATGATTAAGGGAGCCATTTCGTTGTTTTCCTCTTGCTGCATGACAAACTATGGCGGGGTGGCAAGTTTCCTTCGTGCTTTAATCAATCATGACATCCTTTAATGCCTTGCATTTTAGAATTATCCTGTTGAAACAATGATCCAGATTTATGCAGGAACACAACAGAATAAACATATAGCCATAAATACAAAGATGCAGCGGAAATAACACTTCATTTCATTAATATCAAAGAACTGAAATTTGCTTACAGACATAATAGAAATAAACTAGCTAGGGCACTGGTAGCTATCTTTGAGAAGAGATGTGGCGGCTACAGGCCTCTGAAATGAGTTACAATGAGGCTCGAGGGCCTATTTATTATTTAGAAACAGTGGAAAACCCTAAACATCCAAAACCTTAATCCTAGGAGATGAAGCGCCAAAACTATGGGCCCCGTTTGGGTAAATTGGTGTTTCAACTTCCCGGGGACGTAACTTCGGAATACGATCTCCGTTTGACGTGAACCATACCTTGTTAGAAATATCTATCTGAGGAATATAAATTTTGAGTGAGAAACATGGGTCCATTGCTCCCGGTTTTCCCAAAAAACGTCGTTTAGGGCCTCAACATGGCTTCGGAAGTTCAGGACCCGAAAAACTGCTAAAAATAGTAAGTTGTGCCGAAATTGAAAATCTGAAAGAGACAATGGTGGGGCCCCAAGTGGAATAGGTAGGTGACCACCAATATCCACCTGGATCATTCCTCCCCCCTTAGGAAGCAATGGTCCCCATTGCGTTAAGTTCCTCCATGAGATGAGGAAATTTCTGCTGAACTTGGTCCCTGGTGAACCACTTTCCTTGGTGCAAGAGTTGGCCAGCTTTGACAAACCGATACAGTTGGATCTTCTGTTGTCTAGTGTTCTTGATTTTCATGTCCATGATACAATCTGTGGTGGCTTGTTCCATGCAATCTGGGTTTAGCTCTGTTGGTGTGAGTTTTTCTGCAATGTCGGAGGTGTCCGGTAGAGGTGGGAAGTAAGGATGAAGGCGGTCCACATTAAATACTGGGTGCAGACCAAGGAATGGTGGCATACTGAGCTCGAAGGAATTGTTCCCTACAGCCTTGGTGATGGTGTACGACCCGTATCGGAGCGGGCGAAGCTTGTGGTGGGGTCCAGTGAGGCGCTCCTTCTGCAAATGTAGCCATACTTTGTCACCCACCTGGAAGTTGTGTGGCACCCGATGTTGATCATAGCATTTCTTGTACTTAGCATTTGCTCTATCCAATATTTCATGAACCTATTGGTGGATGTGTTGAATGCGCTCGATGAAGCTATTTGCTTTGTCAACTTAAAACTGGACATGAGCCGAATCGACCTGAGTAGCCGCAAATGGCATGCCTACGTCAATGGGACATAGTGGCTGGAATCCCAAGCCCACCTGAAAGGGGCTATGGCCGATTGAACTGTGAAGAGCCCGGTTATAACTATGTTGTACTTAGGGTAGGCTCTCGTCCCATGTGCATGGATGCTTTGAATTGTACATGCGCAGAATGTGTACAATCATTCTGTTGACGGCCTCTGTCTGGCTATCTGTTTGGGGATGGAAAGTTGTGGACTTGGTGAGGCCCCAAGTGGAATAGGCGGGTGACCACCAATATCCACCTGGATAAAAAAAAAACTAGAGATGATAAGCCCAAATCACGTCGAAACACTATTAACAATATTTTCAATTGAATTCATGCGTAATGGGAATCCTTTGGTATTTAATCTTGAAACTAAAAAGTCAATTGAAAACCTTGATATTACAAACACGCATGAATGAACATTGAATTCAAAAGTATAGGTCCACGTGATTCTGAAAAAAAGCATTATATCGAGATGTTTTGTGGGTGATTTGATAGTCGGCATGCTTTAGTGATTCAAGAAATCTACGAAATGCGAAACTGCGACTGTGCGATGTTTTTAGACAAAATGCGATATCGATGTATCTTAATTGAAGGGATGTGATATTGGTATCTGTTAGATAACATATTTCAGTGTTTCGGCATTTCGGGAATTCGATACTTCACTATTTCGATGTTTCAGTGTTTCTTTAAGTCAGTGTATGGAAGCATTTTTGGACTAGAAACAATTCTATGAATAAATGAGTTAGTCGCATCTGTCCAGGATTCTGAATCATTGGAAGAAGTATCATCAACTACGGCTTTCTTTTCTAGAATTACTTGAGGATTCTCATTCTCAAAGAGTTGGTAAATCCCTTCCCAACCTGAAGAACCAATGTCTGGATTGCATGTGGTATCTGTGATTAAGGGAGCCATTTCATTGTTTTCCTCTTGCTGCATGACAAACTGTGGTAGGGTGGTAGGTTTCCTTCGTGCTTTAATCAATCGTGACATCCTTTTATGCCTTCCATTTTAGAATTATCCTGTTGAAACAAAACCAGAGATGATGAGCCCAAATCACGTCGAAACACTATTAACAGTCTTATTAATTGAACTCATGCGTTATGGGAATCCTTTGGTATTTAATTTTGAAACTAAAAAATCAATTTAAAACCTCAATATTACAAACACGCATGAATGAAATTTGAATTCAAAAGTATAGGTCCACGTGATTCTGAGAAAAGGAATTATATCAGGATGTTTTGTCGGTGATTTGATAGTCGACATGCTTTAGTGATTCAAGAAATCTACGAAATTCGAAACTGCGATTGTGCAATATTTTTTAGACAAAATGCGATATTGGTGTATGCTAATTGACGGGATGCGATATCGGTATCTGTTAGATAACAAATTTCGATGTTTCGGGATTTCAAGAATTCGATACTTTTCTATTTCAATGTTTCAGCGTTTCTTCAAGTCAGTGTATGGAAGCATTTTTGGACGAGAAACAATTCTATGAATAAATGAGTTAGTCGCATCTGTCTAGGATTCTGAATCATTGGAAGAAGTATCATCAGCTACGGCTTTCCTGTCTGGAATTACTTGAGGATTCTCATTCTCAAAGAGTTGGTAAATCCCTTCCCAACCTGAATAACCAATGTCTGGATTGCATGTGGTATCTGTGATTAAGGGAGCCATTTCGTTGTTTTCCTCTTGCTGCATGACAAACTGTGGCAGGGTGGCAGGTTTCCTTCGTGCTTTAATCAATCATGACATCCTTTTATGCCTTTCATTTTAGAATTATCCTGTTGAAACAAAACTAGAGATGATAAGCCCAAATAACGTCGAAACACTATTAACAGTCTTATCAATTGAATTCATGCGTAATGGGAATCCTTTGGTATTTAATTTTGAAACTAAAAAATCAATTGAAAACCTCGATATTACAAACACGCATGAATGAATGTTGAATTCAAAAGTATAGGTCCACGTGATTATGAAAGAAGGCATTATATCGGGATGTTTTGTGGGTGATTTGATAGTCGGCATGCTTTAGTGATTCAATAAATCTACGAAATGCGAAACTGCGACTGTGCGATGTTTTTAGACAGAATGCGATATCGGTGTATGTTAATTGACGGGATGCGATATTAGTATCTATTAGATAACATATTTCAGTGTTTCAACATTTCGGGAATTCGATACTTCGCTATTGTGATGTTTCAACATTTCGGCATTTCGCTACTTCGCAACTCGACACTTCGCAATTTTCTTTTTTGCAACTTCGCTGTTTTGGTATTTTGTCTCGGTATATGCTCTTGCTTTGATTTTTTTTTAGTTTTAAGCGTTTTTTAGTGATTTTCTTATTTGTAAAAGAAAATTAAAATCTTAACCTAAGAAAATGCTAACTTGAGTTTTATTTCTAAAAATTGAATATTAATTCTAAAATTTTAAAGGGTCTCCATTATTTTTTCTAAGTTACTTTCTTGGATAATGGGGAGTTGTTGTAATACTACAACAATTGGCGACACACTGGATGAATCTAGAATCTATGACAAATCTTAATACTTAAAGATAAATTTTAGGAAATTTATAAGTAATTGAAATATGTTTTTTGATATAGATAAATTTTAATTTAAGTAACCTAGTTTTACTTGAAAAAAATCCCCCATACTTTTGCAAATGAAATTTCTCTTTAAATGAATCAAACCGTAATAAGTTGAAAAGATAAGTAGAAATTTATTTGAAGCTTGGATATTAGATAAAATTATTAGTCACTAGTGGAGCCATTGCTGCCAGCAGGCGTTCATAGCCTTGACAGGGTTAATATTTAACCAAAAATGAACCAATATCCCATTCATAACATAATACATATCTACAGAGGTAATATGATTACTTATTTTATTTTTTAGAATATTCTTCCTTTTTTTCCCTCTTTAAAATAATTATCCTAGTTTGGAAGCCAGAAATGATAATTTCATTCACAGGTTATAATAAATTTGAACAAGTTGACTCGTGATGAGATCCCTTGTCTCAAGGTTTTTAGACCATGAGCCACTATCTTGGTTTGGTAGTGAGTTGATAGTGTCAAGTTTATTAGTTTCCTATGAACATGATGAGTCAACTTGTGATGAGATCTCTCAACTTTAAAGTTTCTTATATTTTTGAATTACACTTTGAAAAATATCTAATATATAAATGAATGGGTAGGTTTTCATTTTTGTCTTTATGAGATTTTGGATGACCATTTGAGTAAAAGATGTTAATACTTCAATAAAATTTCTCACTTTGTAAAAGTAACTTTTCGAACTTGATTCATGTCAAAATAATTTTTCAAAACACATGGGTTGGAAGAATTCTTCTTTCTAATGGCTATTTAAATCAAAATTTTCTAAAGAAATAGAGAATTCAATTTATGTTGTATTTCCCTGTTTATATCTCTAAGGATTAACACTTTCATGTTATTTTAAGAAATACAAAGTGCTTCACCTTTTGCATAATATTGCAAAAACTTAATTATTTGAATTCACCTATATACATATTTATACAAAATAATTGTTGTTCTTTAAGAAAAATATTTTTTAAGAATAAGTCCATTAACAAGAAGAGTGTCCTTCTTCCATTGTAAATCTTGCAAAATGAAAGTTGACGGACCTATTTTCTCGACTATCTGAAAAGGGCCAAGCCAGAGTTTTTGAAATTTAGTATGTTTTCCTTTATCCTCATGAACTTTGTCCCATTTCAATACTAAATCTCCAATATCAAACTGTTTGTTCTTGACTGTATTTGAATCAAACAAAGTTTTGACCAACTGTTGGTTATTATATGTACCATTTTAGCCTTTTATCTTTCTTCTTCCATTTTAATTATTTGAGACATTCTTAATTATAATGAAGAGAAAGGTTGTTCATTAATAAATTGAACTAGGGTTGTTGACAGGATAGCTATATTTAAAGGTAAAACTGCCTCTTTCCCATATTCCAATAAAAAAAGAGAAGTGACTATTGAAGCTTTTCTAGCTATCCTATCTTCCTATAATGCAAAGGTTAAGGCTTTGTGCCAATTCTTCTAATTTTGATCGATGGTTCGTTTAATTATTCTTATGAGGTTTTTGTTTGTCTATTCTGCCAAGCCATTTTCTTTAGGGTAATAATTTACAAAATAATTTAATTTAAACCCTCTTTTCAAAACAAACTAAGTCATGGTGTTTCCAGAAAAATAAAAAGCGTTGTCAAATATGGAAGCGTTAGGAACACTAAACCTTGTAATGATGAATTGATCAATAAAATCAATAATATTTTTGGAGTTCGCAGTCTTAAGAGGTGTTGCTTATACCCACTTCTTAAAATAATCTGTAGCACTCAATATATATTTTTTCTATCTAGAAGAATAAGGAACGATCTCACCTATTATTTCAAGTCCCCATTGTTTGAAAGGTTGTTCCATATTGACTCGTTGTAGTGGCATTGATTCTTTTCTTTGTCTTCCTGTTGTGGTTTAACAAAGTTTACAATTTCTGACATAGTTATGTGCATCTTTGAATAAGGTTGGAAAATAATATCCTGCATGTAAAATTTTATGAGCTGTAGTTTCTCCGCCAAAGTGTCCACCTGCTGGTCCATCATGAAGTTCCTGGAGCACATTAGGTATTTCAGTTTTCTCTAAGCATCTCAGCAAGACAAAGTCATAATTTTTTCTGAATAACACATCATTGACTAACTGATATTGATTAGATTTCAATCTTAACGCTCGTTGTCTTTTAAAATCCAAGTTAAGTGGAGCATAATCATTCTTTAAATAAAAGATTAAATCAGTGTATTGAGATTGAGGGTCAACCGTGAGTACCTTTGTAAACTGTTCAATACTAGTTGTTACCTCATCCGGAGATGTGTCATTCATTCCTGTAATCAACTTGCAAAAACCTTGACCTCTTACAATTTTAGCAGGTCTTATTTCTAAGTCGTATAGATACATTGTTGTTACCCAATTGGCCCTCTTTTCTCCTAGTTCCTTTTGAATAAGTATTTGTCTGACTGATGAGAAAGGAACTATCACTTTGACTTGAGATTTTAAAATAAAGGGTAGGAAATATTTAACAGCTTTATAAAATGCAAATGCTTGTTTTTTGGCTCCTGTGTTGTTCAATTCAGCTCCTTGAAAATTAGAACTAAAAAAATAAATTGGGGTTTTGAGTTTTTTATCATCTGGTTGAGTTAAAGCTACTGCATATGACAGATTAGAAGAAAAATTATATAGAAGGAAATTATTGGAAAAATTGGGTGTTGAAAGAGAAGGGGCATCAACAATTGCTTGTTTGATAATTTGGAATGCTTCCTTTTCTTCTTCTCCCCATTTAAACAATGTATCTTTCTTGATCATCTCTTTCAGTGGAAGAACAATATGTGAAAAATCTGGAACAAATTGTTTGACAAATTTTATCTGCCCTAAAAAGGATTGCATTGAATTTTTGTTATGGGGTAGTGGAATTTCTGAAATTGTTTTAATCATGTCTGGATCGATACAAATTTCATTCTTTGAGAAAATAAAACCTAAGAGTTTTCCTCTGCTTAAGGAAAAAACTGAATTGTTCGAGTTAAGAGAAATTCCAAATCTCCTGCATCTTTCGAAGATTTGTTTTAAGTCATGTAAGTGATTGTTTTTCTCTTCCGAGTATATGGTTATATCATAGAGATACACTACCACTGTTTTATTTATCAATCCTTTGAATGCAATATCCATGGCTCTTTGAAACATGGCTCCTGCATTCATTAATCCGAAAGGCATCTTTTGTTATGCGTAAGTTCCCCATTTTGTTCGGAATATAGTTTTCAAACGATCTTCAGGATGAACCAAAATTTGGTTATATCCTGAAAATCCATCTAGAAAAGACATTAACTCAGAACCTGCTACTGATTATAAAACTTGTTCCATTGATGGTAAGGGAAAATTATCATTTTGACATTATTTATTCAAGTTCCTGAAGTCCATACAAATTCAAATATCTCCATTCTTTTTCCTAACAGGTACCAAATTAGAGACCCATTTCGAATGTCTAACAGGAAAAATGATCTTGGCTTTCAATAGTTTGTTTAAATCGTTTTTTATTTGTGTTTCCAAATTTGGATGAATTTTCCTGAGCTTTTTCTGGATAGGTTTAACTTCAGACACCATAGGAATAGTATGTTGAATGATAGAAGGGTCATAAATTTTAATATCTTGGTAATTCCATTCAAACATATCTTTGTACCTCTTCAATAATGAAATGAATGCATTCCTTTCTTCAGATGAAAGGCTAAGCCCTAAATTTATATCTTGATGTAAATCATCAAATCCTAAGTTGACTGATTCAAAATTTAGAGTAGAACTTTGCAGTTTGCAATTGTTGACTTTCTTGAATATGTCTTTAAAATCATATAAATCTTCAAGCTTAACCACAGATTTTAGTAAAAGATTTTTATCAATTTTCTGTTTGATCTGATTATCATGTTAATCTTCGTCCATAATTTTATCATCATATGATTTCTAGGAAGTAAGAAAACTTAATATATCACTATCATAATTAAAAAATCGCTAAGTAGTAACATTATCTGGTATAGATGGTCGAAATTAATTCAATAGAGAATCTGTCGGGACTAAAATCCTCTGGTGGAATAAGATTGGAAGAAACATTAGCTAAAAGGTTAGCGTTGGCATTCTGTAATCTAGGAATAGGAGAGATATTGAATGTTATAAAATGATATGTAAGGTCTTGAAGAAAGGATTGGAAATGTTTCAAGTGACTTGATAGACAATGAATAATATTTCGTACTTGTCTTACAACAACCTTGGAATCCCAAAATACCTGAATATATTTTAGATCAAGACTAATTGCTTTATGGAGGCCTTGAACCAATGCCTCCTATTCAACAATATTGTTGGTGCATTCGAATTCTAACCTACAAGCTAGCATGGTTTTTTTCACCTTTTGGGCTAATAAGTACACATCCTGCTCCTGCACCATCATTGGATCTTGATCCATCGAAATAATGTTTCCAAAATAGAGATTGGACTAGAGTTTCTTCTTCAAAATTGAAGCATCTAATGGAATTAGTCTAGGAGTAATATTCTACTTGTGAACTAATAGAGTTGATTGGAAAAGGTTATCTTTGCGCATTGAAATTCCCTAAAAATGATTCTGCAGAATAATTTCCTAGAATATTGTTGTTAAATGTTATAGGGTCATTTTATTCCCTAAGGTCTGTAACTGAGTAGTTAATATGTTTTCACGGTAAAATATAATTTTATTAGGGTTTCAATTATATGGAAGCCACATGTGAGACTAGTCCGTTACAAAATATATACATAATTTTTCAGACCAATCTCTGCTAAGAACTAAACCATAAAATTCAGGAATGTCTGCAATCAGTATATCAATGATTTGAGCGAATTTTGAGTTTGATGACAATCTAATACTTACCGAATTGATCTCTCCTAATAATTTGACCTTTGTTCTATCCAATTGAATTATATTAACTGATGAATTCTAGGGTGCGATATTTAATTTTTCGTAGATTGAATATGACATTATATTGGATGAAGCCCCAGAATCAATCAAACAATTATGAACATTCTTATTGTAGATTTCATAGTTTAAGAGAAAATGAGGTGTATGGGAATTAGATCTATCACCAATCAAAATGGAATCTGAAGCATTAACTTTGTTAGAATGGTTAATAGGGGGTTTTCCCATTTCATTAGAAGCTTTAGCTATAATAGTTGTAGGAAGAGGAGATGTTGTGACCCATTCTGCTCTTTCAATAAAATTTTATGTTGTTGCTTTAATTTTCTAAATTAATGGTGAGAAATATTGGCTTTAATCATCTTCATATCCTCAATTGTGTTATATTCAATAGTATCAGATACTACTAAAGTTTTAGACCGTGGATTGGATGTAGATTTGATTGGTTGAGAATCAGATGTGACCTGCTGAGATGATTTGACTGGATGTTTTTTGTTGACAAGATTTTCTTTAGCACTAGAAGTTGGAGTTTTATGTTTCTGTGTTATTTTTGTTGGTTCTACATAATTTTTACTTCTTCTTCTAACTGGCATGCCTTCGGTTTTTTATTCTTCATCAGAGGAGGCTAAAACAAAATCCCATAATCCATGTAGTTCAACCACTTCTTCTTCTTGGTATTCATCGGCAGAAGCTATTGTTTCCTCTTCTTCTTCTTCCTGGTCATATTTTGCATTAGAAATGACATTGGGAGGCTGCGAGATAAACGATTGATTTTTCCTATATGTTCTAAAGGGTTTCTTGGAAGAGGTTTCAGCAACCTGTTTCTTAATTTCGACCATTTTGTTGGACATGGTTTTGAGAACCTTTTGCAATCCTTCAAAATCCAAAGGATCTTTAGGATTTTTGTTCTTTGAATCGTCTTTGAATGTTACCTTTTTGGATTTTTTATCTTATACCCGTGTCTTCTTTTCTAAAGCAACAATTCTTCTTTCAACAGAAAAATCTCCTTTCATGTTTTCTACAAGGGTAGCCTTATTGGCTCTATCTACGAAAATTGGTATATTAGAGGGAAGGGAGGATATGTACCACTCTATTTGTACATCCATCCAGGCTTAGAGGAATCTGGGATTTTTTTCAATAACTTTTTAAATATGGAGTTTAAGTCCTTGATATTTTTCCTTGAATTAGATTTTATATTAGAAATATCATTGATCAATGATGCAATTGTTCTATAATCACCAAATTTGGAAATAAAATATTCTTGGAATGTATTCCAATTTCCTATTGAGCTTGATGGGAGATAAAAATACCAGGATCCTGCAAGTCCCTGGAAGGTATATGGAAACAATATAACTACAACATCTTCTTGTACAAAATTGTTGATATTCATGGATAACATAAAATTATTGAGATGTTCCTCAGTGGGAAGACCATCATAAGGGTTATATTTAGATAACCATTTTTTTGGATGCGATGGGAGAGGATTTAGATTTTCCATTTGAACAACGACACGATTAGCCCATGGTAAGTTAGCCATTACTTGACTTGTTATTTGTGAGGATGATATAGAAGGTCCAGAAGTAGATGTGGATAGAGAAGAACTTATTTTTGGACTAGTACTACTTATAACAACACTAATTATTTGAGTAGAAATGGATATGTAAGAAGATATGGGTTGAGAAGAGGAGAATGTAGAGCTAAATGGAGGTGAAGATGATGTGATCTCACTGATATCTAATTGAGATGTTGATATAATAGCGTTTATATGATGTGAATGAATAGGAAACTCAAAAGGAGTTATCCCAAGTTTTCCACTTTGTGATCAGGTTAATACACCAATACATAAGAATAGGGATGTAACACTTTATCCAAATTTTTTAGGATTAACAGGATTTTCTAGAGATATGGTTATTTGTTCCAATTTCTCAATCAAAGACTAAACTTCAGGAGATTCAGGAATATAATCTGAAGAATGTATACGAGGCAATACTTCAGGAGATGAGAGAGGTGGCTCTACAACTTTATACTTTTGAATTGGAGATAATGAATGAGATCTAGAAGTTGTATGAGTTTTGGTGGGGGATTAACTCTTATTATGAATTTTTGATTGAGCTTTCACCTTATATGCCATACATAGTCGGATGCCCTCCTTCTAGCGCCAAAAATGTTGAAGGCTAGAAGGTGGCTGCCTCAACATTGGGGATTCCACTCGGTCAGGAGCTTAAAGAAACTCTGTTTCTGTTGAAATGGTGGGTTTGACTGGGGATATAGGGACCAGTTTCCCGTATAAAGAGAGTTTATATGAATAAAAAAAGGGAATAAAATCAACACAAGCGAGTTGATTTATTTCTAATGATAACATAAATTACAACTAAATCTAACTACTTCCTAGGATCTGACTCTTTTATATGATTATAGTGAAAATTTTCACAAACATGAAACAATATAGATCATTTCATGATTAATGAATATGGGAGGATGTAAGAAAATAAACCAGTTTAATAAATTTAGTTGATGAGGAACATTAATCACATAAAAGACTTCTTACATTCACATCTAACAACATATTGTTCAATATATCATATCAATAGTAATAAGAACATATATCACTTCAATGCTTATCAGAATGAAAAAAGTAGACAGAAATAAGTTTTTTATAAATCTCAGAAACATAAAACAGTTAATAAACATATAATAGTACCCGATGCATCATAGCTTTAGATATGAAAAAGATAGCTTCAGGGTTCATTATTCCAATTAAATAACTTCTGTTCCAACAATAGTGTAAGTTACAAAAGTTGTATTCTTTTAATTTTTGGACCTCTTTCTAAATGAATGAAATAGGTTTAAATACTAATTAATATTACAAAAATATAAGACTTGTGAAATAAGTCTCTAAAAATATTACTCTAAAACTATATAACTAAAAACTAGGAAAATAAATTGCATCAGTTGGAATAGTCTCATGACTGTTTCCAAGATTCATTCTCTAAATGGTCCTTGAGCTGGCACGCTCTCACCATAGGTTCAAGCTGGGGGGATGAATTGGTTGCATTCGCATCTGCCCCGTGAATACTACATCCTTTAATGCTAGAATAATTTGAGTTGTTGCGTTTGAGAGACACTTCAACATGAGACATTGGCTATGAGGTTTAATCAACAAGTACCAGTAACTTTCCATATTTGATTTTGTCAGGCTTTGAATGTCAAGAGATTTTCTTCTTGATGTTTCTTGCCAAGATTTCCTTAGGAATTTGATATCTGGAAAAGTGTCTTTTGGAAAATCTTGAATTAGGTTGGCTTGCAAAAGATAATATTTTATATATTCAAAAATACTGGAAGATAGATTCTTAGCTTTGATAATAGCTAATTAAATACTTTTCATTTTGATGTCCCAATCTCCAAATACTATGTCTTTGATTGATTCTTCAAGATGAGGGTGATCGGCCGCTCTACCCTGTGCAGTGTCTTTCCAATCTATATACTTAGACACTTTATCATCAATCTCATCGTAATAAGTCCTCAGATCATATATCTGAGTGACTAATAGATCACTAGTTTTAACTAGTTCTTGAATTTGGTTTAGCTTGTGATAGAAAATTGTTCGTTGTTTTGACAGTAATGTCTCCAACTCTAATGCTTCCTTCTTGACTTCATTGATTTCAAGCTTTTATCGTAACTTCTCAATTCTCCGTTGTAACTGATGAATCAGTTGATCCTTTTCTTTAAGCTCTCTCCCGAGTTTTAGTTTAAGACCCTCAAACTCTTGCTCAATATTAGTGATATTTAATTGCAACTCCTGCTCAATATTTTTCTTTTCATTCAAGAAAACTTGCTCCATTTGAGAAATTGTCTAGTCCTTTTCTCTGATTAATGATTGAATTTCTGTTGCTTTATGAATGGTTGCATTTGCGTAAGCACCTACAAATTGAGACAGTTTATGAAGTTCTGCCTCTGGAGCCGATTGAGTCTCTTTCCAAAGGACTTGTATTGGTGTTACATTTGGAGTTAGTTCAGGATATTTCTCCATCCTTCGTCTCTTCTTTGATCTGGTCATGACAGCTTTATGTTTTGGACTATAGAATATGTCCAACGAAGGTACTTCCTCAGTGTTGCTGTTAGGAAACCAACTCCAAAAATAGAATAAAAGAGATATCAACGCCTTATAATTAAGACACTTCAAGGGGGAAAACTCCTTTACATTACATAAATGAACAATTATTGGATGATACAAATGATAAAACCTCCTTTCTATATGTAGGAGTCCATGGGGTCACAATATAATCCTAGCCGACCTAACAATAATAATGTAAGGGAACAATAATAACAATATGGGGGTTACAGAATTACAACAATGACAATAAGGGCACTACACTAACAACAATAAGGGACTACACTAGTAATATAGGGACCTAACATGCCCCTCCCCTTCAAAAAAGTGTTTTCCTCAATGCTTGAGTAGCTTTGGATGCTTCTGCATAATTCTCATTCTCCCATGTTGAATCTTCAGTGGGTAAGTTCTTCCACTTGATGAGATACTCTAAAATTGATCAATTTCGTAGCTATTGAGTTCTTGTTTCCGTGACTGTTTTAGGTTCCAATATGATTTTTCCTTCCTCATTAATTTTTGGCAATATTGTTTGAACTGGAAGTTTTTCACCTATAACCTTATTTAAGCATGAAACATGGAAAACTGGATGCACTCGAGAAGAAGCAAGAAGCGCCAATTTATATGCCATAGTACCAATCTTTTGCAAAACCTTGTAAGGACAATGGTACTTTGGCGATAATTTATTATCCTTCTTAGCTTGCTTCAGGGACATTTTTTTGTATGGTTGTAGACGTAAAAATACTCAATCTCCTACATCAAAACTTCTCTCGCTGCGATGTTGATCTGCCTATTGTTTCATTCGATTTTATGCCAAATTTAGGTTATCCTTTAAGAGTTGGAGAGCTTGTTGTTGATGCTCGATGTGATATTTCATTTCTTGAACCTTAGAATTTTCTCTTAAAGATGATGTGATGGATGGTGAATGATATCCATAAAGTGCCATAAATGGGGTCATTTTTGCTGCAATATGGAAGGAAGTGTGATACCACCATTCAGCCAGAGGTAACCACTTAACCCATTGTGTTTGTTTCTCAGATACAAAACAGTGAATATATCCTTCCAAACATTTGTTAACTATCTCATTTTTCCCATCGGATTGAGGATGATAAGATGAGATATGAGCTAGTTGAGTACCCAAAAAATAAAATAATTCCGTCCAAAAATTTCCAGTAAAAATGGGATCTCTGTCACTTAAAATAATCTTTGGGTTTCCATGTAGCTTTTGAATTGTTTCCATAAATGCAGTAGCAATTGTACTTTCTCTAAATGGATGAGATAATTCACAAAAGTGTTCATACTTGGTAAGTCTATCAACTACCACCATGATGACACTCTTTCCTTCGGACTTAGGTAAACCTGTGATAAAATCCATTGACATCTCCTCCCAACATTGAATTAGAATGGATAAAGGCTTTAGAAGACATGGGGTCTTAATTGTCTCAACTTTATTTTGCTGGAAAACCAAACATTCTGCCACAAAATTTTGAATATTAGATATAAGGCCATCCCAAAAAAATTATTTCTTCACCCTCTGGTAAGTTTTTAAAAATCCTAAGTGTCCTCCTAAGGGAGATGTGTGCAATTCCAAAATAATATTTTGTTTTAGTTGGGAATTATTACAAATATATAACCGATATTTGTACCATAAGGAATCATTTTTCCGAATAAATGTTTCAAATGTAATAGGATTTTGCTGCAACTTCTGAATGAGTGTCCACACTTCTTCGCCCTTCTTCCATTCATCCATTGCTTCAGTTATTCAATCTGGTTGAATAATAGAAATGGAAAAAATAAATGCTTCCACCTCTTCATCCTTTCTTGAGAGTGCATCTGCAACAACATTTAGCTTCCCTTTTTTGTAGATGAGTTAAAAGTCATAACCCAAAATATTTGTGACCCATTTTTGTTGCTCTTTTGAAGATAGTCTTTTTTCCAAAAAGTGTTTAAGACTATAGTGATCAGTTTGTACCTTGAAGTGTCTTCCCATTAGGTAAAGGTGTCATTTCTTTAGTGCATGTAGTATTGCCAACATTTCATTCTTAAAAATAGCTTTCTCTAAATACTTTCTTTTGATTGGACGACTTTGAAAAGCAATGGGTCTTCCTTCAGCTTGCATTAAAACCACACCAATTCCATTTCATGAGGCATCACATTCCATAATAAAGGTTTTTGTGAAGTCTGACGTAGCTAAGACCGGTGCTAGGCACATTGCCTCTTTAAGATGATCCAAGGCCTTAGTTGCTTTAGGAGTCCATGAAAATGAATCTTTCTTCAATAATGTTGTTAGAGGTACTGCTATTCTCCCATAATTCTTAACAAACTTGCGATAATACCCTATTAACCCGAGAAATCTCACAACTTCTTTATGGTTGTGGGGACTTTCCATTCCTTAATGGCTTTAATTTTGTTAGGGTCTACCTTAACACCCTTGTGAGATACAATATGACCCAGATATTCCACCTCTTGTACTCCAAAGAAACATTTTGAGGTTTTTTCATATAATTTTTTCTCTTCTAATAGTTTGAGAACCCTGTCAACATGTTGAAAATGATCCTTCCAAGACCTGTTGTATATTAGTTTATCATCAAAAAATACTAACACAAATTTTCTAAGGAAGGGTTTGCAAATGGAATTCATCAACCCTTAAAATGTAGAATGTGAATTAGTAAGGCCAAAAGGTATGACCAAAAATTCATAATGACCCTCATGAGTTCGAAATGTTGTTTTTGGAATATCTTCAATCTTCATTCTAATTTGATGATACCTTGAACGAAGATCCAACTTGGTAAAATAAATTGCTCCATGTAATTCATCCAATAATTCATCAATCACAAGAATGGGAAATTTATCTTTAATAGTGAGGTTATTGAGCTCCCTATAATTTGGACACGTGTGCCATGATCCATCCTTCTTGTGCACCAATACTACTAGAGAAGAGAAAGAACTTTGACTAGGTTGAATTATACGAGCTTCTAACATTTCTACAACCATACGTTGAATTTCTAAGGATATTTGTAAGGCTTGATGTTTGGAGGAACACTTCCTGGAATCAAATGAATAGCATGATAATTATCACGAATAGGTGGGAGCCCTTTGGGAGTTTCAAACACCTTGGAATGATTGTCCAATAATTTTTGGAGTTATTGAGAAATAAATGATTTTGTTGTTGGAAATTCTAGTGAGCATAATTGTGAAATTACGCCTCATTTTTCTTTCTTCAGAAGATTTGTCATGACATAAGAGCTTATTATCTTTCCCGACTTCCTTGTGATACCCCGTAATTCAACTTCCTTTCCATCCGAAAAAAATTTCAAGAAAAGCTCTTGAAGATTAAAAGCTACCGTCCCCAAAGATTGTAACCATTGTACTCCTAGTACAACATCAACACCTCCCATTGGAATGGAAAGCATTGAAATATTCAATACATATTCCTTCATGGTTAGCTTTATATTATGGAATTTTTCGAAGAAATTTATAGTTCCTCCATTTTCAACTATCACTTGAGATTCTGGTGTTGGGTATAGGAAGAAATTCAATTCCTTGGTTACCTTACAATGAATAAAATTATGGGTACTACCCGAATCAATCAACACTATTAAATTTTTCTTCTTGATATGTCCTTCTATCTAGAGAGTTTGAGGTGTGGTAATTATTGCCAATGCATTACATGATATGGTCAGACTCATTTCTTCTTTCTCTAAGGTTGGTTCCTAGTGTATAACCTCTTCTTTTGAATTTTCTTGTTCATTTTCTTCCTCCTCTTCACAATCTATGTAAAATAATTTCTTCTCAACACATTTATGACCTTTAGTGTATTTGTTATCACAATTGTGGCAAAGCCATTTTTCTCTTTTTTCTTCCAATTTTTGCGGTGTCAAACTTGTAGGTTTTGGAAGTCTAGGAGTAGCAACACTTCCATCGTTATAGATGTGAGTGGTAGGCTTCCTTGTTGCCATAATTTTACATTCAATTTTTCTTGCCAACCTGAATGCCTTATGAATCAGGTTCCCAAAGGCGAACCTCGTGCTGGATGTTATCCTTTAAAGTCCCTATGAAGACATCAACCTTGTGTTCCTCTATAATATCATTTACCCCATATTCAATTTTTGGAAGTCCTCAATGTGATCTACCACTAAACCCTTTTGTTTGAGATTTATCAATTGACTAAAGAAGGTGTTGCTCTTTGTATCCTCATAATGTGCTATCATTTCCTCCGTAAAAATTGACCAAATGATAATTTTTTACGGGAGCAAATCTATTGATACTATACAAATGTATTTTTTTCTAAATATAAAGTTGCAATGCATACCTTTTGTGTATTTTTCACATTATTGAGATCAAAATATTGCTCCATCTGTAGTATCCATGTTACGAGATCCTTGCCATCAAACTTTTTCATATCGATCTTTTGAATGTGGTGGGTCTTCAATCCAATATTATAGTTTATGAAATGACGATTAACATTTATTTTTTTCTCGTCATGAGTTTCCTCTACTATATTTTCGCCATTAGGAATCATTTCTTGTATCAACTTTTCCAAACCTTCCATGTCTCCTTTTAGATCATTTTTCATGTCTTCAATGTTGTCTTTCATTTTTTCTTCTATACTGTCGATATTAGCTTCCATGTATTCCATTTCATTCTTCAAACCATCCATATTAGCTTCCATTCCTTTCTTCAAAACTTCCATTTCATTTTTTGTTGCTCTTTGCGAGAGCGGAATTTGGTGCACTTGCTCTTGTAATTTTGATATATTATGTTGCACTTCTTCATCTTCATGAGTCATACTAGAGTATTCTGAGGGATTAATGGGTGTTGAATTATTTTAGGGGGAATTTTAGAACGCAATATTAATATCTATGCTTCAATATTGCCTTGCAATCACTTCAAACTGATTTTTCAAACAAGGCTTATGCAATTTGAAATAAAAAATACACACTTTTTTCTTTCTTTTGAGGAGCTCAATATTGAAACTTAATTATCTCTGTGATTTAAAATCTTCAATATCTAAAATTTGGTCATGTAGTAGCCCTCTGAATATTCCTTCTAATGCCACAAGTCTGAGATGATTTGGATGCTTCAAGACAAAGTTATGCCCAATCTCCCACAATGACCTAATTATGGACTGGTTCAGTAAAGTGAACTTGTACAGCATGCCATGTGTCACTTTTTCCTCCTTCGGCTCTAAAATTGATACACAGGAAACTAACGTCCATGTAATTTTGTCTGCTTTTCACATAATTCCATCTGATGCTCAGAGAGAGAGTTACGCCGATTTTCCCAAGGTCACCTCTTTTACATGAAATTCGGGAGCCTACAAAAACCCTAACTTCCACATATTCTATCTCTGAAACTATTGTGAACAAAGATCTACAGTTTTTACATGAATTTCCTCAGGATTTCAGCTTCTCATGATAAAATTTTCAGCTTCTGAACCTGTTATCACTCTGCTAGATTCCTAAGGCTGAAGAAGGAATCCCAACAGAGGTAACCACAGACCAAGATTTCGACTTGATAGCTATCCATATCAAGCCAAAGAGGGCTCTCTCCAAAAGGGTCACAGCCAAGAGGGCTGGAGAAATTAGGTTTTTTAAGCTAGATATAGAGTGCAGGGGTTTTTTTGAATTTAATTTGGTTGGGGAATCACTGGATGAAGGAATTAGGTCAAGGAAATCTAGGTCAGGGCAAATGAGTTAGGGTTGCAGGGATCAATGGGGCAAGGTAGGTACAATGTTTATCACTTGAAGATGATTGTTATGGAATGATGTTGAAGTTGAAAGAAATATAAGAAAAGCATAGGAGATGTATTTTTCTCAGACAAATGAAAGTGAACAAACTATCATCAATTACCCAAAACAGAGCAAATGCAAACATGTATTCTGATTATCTAACTTGTAAGAGATCATAACATATAAATGAAGTGAAAATGAATACCGATACATTCAAACATATGATACTAAATAAAATACAATGATATACATTCAATACCACAAGTGCCCATAAAATAGCTGCAACTCCTCTCTATTAGCTGGCCAAATTGAGTACAAAATTTTCCTTGATCAACTAGAAAACATACAAACTAATTCCGACCTTTCACTAGAGTGAAGAAAGGGGATGAATAGACATCAAAACCTCATTCACTCATCCTCAGGGGTTGAATCCATGAGGTGAGGAAGAGATCCACTATATTCTGAATTGAAAACTGAAGTGTAGGATGGTCCAAGTGACTCACTCCTCATTACATTCAACTGATTCATCATGACTCATTAATGACTTCCTGTTGGAAATCCCTTCCTGTTCTCTTTCCAAATATGACTCAATTTCGAAAAATGAAGGTTATCCCCCCCCCCTCCAAAATTCATTCTTCCAATACTGGTATTTATGCAGCGCCTAGGTCAAAAAAGGGCATAAAGGTGATTTTTTGATGGTTTTTTGAGCTTTTCACCCACCAAAACTTCAAACAAGGCTAGAAACATGGTTTCTTGAGATGTATGAGTCATTAAGAATCTAATGGTGCCTTCCTTCTCCTAAAAAGGTGTGCCAATTATTTGCGTAGCGCCTAGGGCACTGCACAAATGCCCAATTTTCTGCTAAATAATTGTCTAAAAAACACAGAGATTTCCAGATTTTGAAAAAAAGTTAGAAAATACCTCAAAATTGTTTGAATGGTTGATGATGATGTGTCTAAGCTTGGAGGGAATCCTCAGCAAGGATGCCCAAATTTTTCTTCTCCTCCTTGGTCAACTCTTCAATTTTGGCACTGGATTTTTTATCTTGGCCAATGCAAATTTCTCTTTTTGGGCATGGAGTTCGACCTTCTTCCTTAACAAGTCATTATATTTATTTCCCCTCTCTAATAGCTTCTCCAAGTGTTTATTGGCTCTATCAAGCCATGGTTCTCTGTTCTCATTGATCTCTATAGCAAGATTCTTATTTAGGGTTAGCTGATCAGCTAACTCAACTTGCCTTTGTCTCTATAGAGCTAGAGCTCTTTTCAGCCCTCCAGTTCTAGTTCTATGTCTTGGCACCAGTTCTTCTTCATCATCAAGCAATCCATACTTCTTTACGGTTTCATCTAGCATGGATTTTGCCTTTTGAGCCTCCCTTTGAGCAGTGAAGTACTTTACCTCATCAACAACGATTTTGTCTTCAACTGCTCATTTACTTTCTCAAGAAAGTGTATAACATATATAGCCCTATCAAGATTATTCTGAAGCTTACTAACATTGGCATCCTTACCTTTGATAGAAAAATTTGTGATTTTTTCATTAACATCCTCATCTAGGTCAACCAACTTAAATTCTTGCTCAGTTCCATGATTTTCCTCCTCATCATGAATGATTGGTTCAATGAACTTCTCTTTACCTTTATCCACCTGTTGTGTTGATGTAGAAGGCATGGCCCCTTTCACTCCAAGTGAAGCAAACACATGCCTATAGCCTCTTTAGTAGGTTTTTAGAAATGGCTCGACCTCAACCATACTAGCCCACTTAGGATCAATGTCATATATCCTGCTAGGTGACCCAAAATAATGATGAGATGGAGATGAAGGATCATGATGAGATGGAGATGAAGGAGGTGAAGGGGACTGGTTTGATGATGATGAGTGAGTCACGAGCTACGATGATGAAGGGATATTTTGTGCATGTTGCATGAATGGCTTAATGAAAATGTCATTGGCTATGAAGGTGCTTCATAAAATGTTTAGTTGATTGAGATGGTGGAGGACTATGATTTTTATGAGGGAATGATGGAATAGGATTTTCATTTGTTATTCATATTCATTCTTATGGGAAATGTATGCCATCTTCTCTATACTCCGAAAAAGATAATAGGGCATGTTAAGCATCCTTACCGTAGTGAAATGCATTAAGAGTCGGATGTGATAGGAATAGAGCCTTGAAAATATACTTTCACATGAAAAATATTTTATTATAATCTTCATCATTGGTGCATATCTGTCCAAGAGGTGTGAACAAGGGAATAACCTATTTGTTTGATTTTGGTGTCTTGGTTTTAGGAAGAAGTCAAAATCCTATTTCTTCAACCTGCCTTTCTTGAAACATTTATCCCCAACATTTTGGATCCTTGTAGCATCTGAAATGACAACAGTAGATAAGGTAAAAGTGACCCCAACTAAATTAACTTGGTTGTCATGGAGTCCTGATATGAAAAGTATAACTAGCATGGGGTGGTTTTTAACCCTCTGCATTTTCTCAAAAAAATCATAGAAGCCAACATGTTTGAAGCATGTGACAACCAACGGAGAAGCTAAGAGTCCCTTAGTGCTGGCAAGCTCAAGTCTAAGCACTCTTCCTCCTTTATGTGGCCTCCTTATCTATGTTTCCTCTCCTTCAGTGACTGATGTCTTTTCCTCTTCTGTTGCCATGGTGTTTTAGTTAAAACCATATGGATTAGGGAAGGGAAACGGGAAAGGGAGATGAGAAAGGAAAAATGAGGGAGATGTTTGATAGGGATATGTGATATGGGAAGGGGATAGGGAGAAATGTATAGGGATATGAGGAATGGGGAAGAGAGAAGGAATGGAAGAGTGATAGGAATTGGGATTTATGAGCCTAGGTTAAAATAGCACCTAGGTCTTAGGGTTTTAGGAATTAGTAGCTTAGGGATAGGGATTATGATAACAGGGATTAGGGAATGAATTTTAACTATGTATGGATAGTATTGCATGTAAGGGAAGTGGAATTTTGGGAATTATGAGTGCAAGGGACAAAAATAGGGTTTTACATTCAAGAAGACACCAAATTACATCTTCAACTTGCAAAAATTCAACACATAAACTAAAGAAGATTATTTGTCATGGCATATGTCTCTTATTGGTTTTCTGGAGGTAAATGACTGACTGGGGGAGCTTTGAAGGCAATTTCTGATCACTTGGATGCTTTGCTGGGCTTGCTGGTCATTTGCGCCCTTGACAAGCTATTTGCGCTCTCCTCCACATATTGCTGCCCTGCTCAGCACATTTGCACCCTCATCTACGTATTTGCACCCTGATCAACACATTTGCGCCATCGTCAACACATTTGTGCCATTAGCAATACATTTGCGCCCTCCTAACTGATTTGCACCCTCCTGAACTGATTTTCGCCCTTAGCAACTGATTTGCACCCTCGATTATGTTCCTTTGCCAATTTCGCTCAGAATTTTGAAATTTTGATCTCTTGGAGTGCTGAATTGCTATTTGGAGGAGGAAAATGAATTTGAATTGATGTCTATTAGTCATAAATAGAAAAATTAATTTGAATTTGAATTTGAAAATCCACTTTTCTAATGTCTTTCTTCACTCTTTTTTAAGACTTTTGTTGATTATCCTTTCATCTTATTTTTCTTTCTTGCAGGATGATGTTGCTAGATTTTGACACTTTTCTCTTTCAGTTTGACATGTGTGTTTTGAGTTGGCAGTGAGGGACCGAACTTATTACATATAGGAAGCATAAAATTACATAAAAAATTAAAAATAAATTACATCTCTGTTTTCATATTAAAATTACATTTTTATATGAAAACCATAAAAATCTAAATTACAAATTAAAAAATATAATATTTACATGTAGATAATCTTCTGCAAATGAAAATGAAATGTTTATTGAGTCACTCTCACACCTTTTTCTGACCTTATTGAGATGAAATGGTGCATTTTTGGACCTTTAACATTGAAACCTAATGACCTAATGGGACCTTGAATGACCTGACTTCCATGATTGAATTTGAATGAGAAAGACATAGTGAAATGAGCTTTTAAAAAGTGTTTTTATGCTCAGAAAGACATGAATGTGGGCCAACAAATGTGATTTTTTGAGGGAGAGTGAGGTTTTATGACTAGCGCTACCATCAGTGAAACAATTTTTAGCATGACCTAATGGAACGATATAAAAATTTCAGAGTGGGACACCTAAAATGAGAATGAAAAGAGTGATTTTTATCACTGATGGAATAATGCATATTCTGACACTAACATTTGCCTTATTGGGGATGGCAGCTCTGAAAGAGGTGTCAAGAACCACAGATCTCTGAACTTTACAGATTAGTGCCTCTTCCATTGGGCCAATACGGTCAAAAAATAACTCAAACTGAAATGCATGAGTAAATAATGACAACTCAATGACACAAAATGACTGAAACTGATTGAAATTTGAATAAACTTGACTGAAACAATGACTCAAATCTAAACTTATTCTTGCAAAAACTTAACTTGAAATGGTAGAAAATCAATGCAGCTCCATGGCCTTCACTTCGGGCTCTGGACTCCAATGATTTTCCACTTCACACTTGCATTAATATGAAATTGATATATACAATGAGGATGATTTTTTTTTCATAATTTCAGATCAAAAAAGATAGTGCTTCAGGAGCCTACCATTAACTAGCCCTCCTAAGCAATTCTTCCCATCCATTTCTTCCAAGAGATATGAATTTTGTCCACGATAAGCTGCAATCTTAAAAGGACCTTTCCATAAATTATAGAGCTTCCCGTGCTTACCCTTGTCTTCATTCCTGGCATCCCAACAAAGTACTACATCATCGATCTTAAAATCATCTTGTTTGGTTTTTCTGTCATAGATTTTCTTGATCTTATCATGGAGCTTGGAAGTGTTCTGAAACACTTCTCTTGTTTGCTACAAGTGAATCATTTGGTTTATTTTGCATTGTATGTAATTTTCTTCACTTCCAACTTCTTGTAGAAGTTTCATGACTGGGACAACTAATGAAGAAGGGAAAACTATATCCCACACCGTAAACTACCTGAAATGGAGACATGCCAATGGATCTCTTGTTTCTTACTTGATCTACCCACAGTGAATTAATTAGCTTCTTGTGCTAATTATTTTTGTTCTCCTCCAACATATTTTTTTTTATGTTGATCAAAGACTTATTGCAGGACTCCGCTAATCCGTTTCCCTGTGGATAATATGTTGTAGAATGACCCAATTTAATGTTATACTTATCACAGAATTCTGTCATATTCTTTGATTTGAACATTGTAGCATTATCCGTGATGATTTTTCTGGGACAACCAAACTGAGACAAGATGTTAGCTTCTAAAAACTGAATAATAATTTATTTTGTAGCTTGCCTAGTTGGGATCGCTTCTATCCACTTTGTGAAATAGTCTGTGGCGGTAAGTATCCATCTATGTTGAGCGGATGAGGGTGGATGTATCTCACCGATAAAATCTAAGCCCCATTGCTGGAAAGGAGCTTCAACTAAAATGGGCTATAATGGTAAAGGAAGAAGCTTACGTTTACCTTGGAAGAGTTGGCATTCATGGCAGCTCATGATCATCTTGTACAGATCTACAAAAAATGTAGGCCAATAGCAACCCTCTCTCGTTACTTTGTTGGTCGTAGTCTTCTAGTACAAATGACCTCCGTAATCTCCCTTGTGGAAATCCTTCATCACTTCTTTGGACTCATCTTCAACCAAGAAATTGAGTAACACTCCTCCAGGATCCTTCCAGTAGAGTGCAATATCTAGTATGCAATAGTTTGAAGCTTTATGCTTCAAGGACCTACTCTTACTCTTTGACATGCCCAGCGGAGGGTTCAAATGTTGTAAAACACAAATGATATCAGCATACTGTGGAGATGATGAAAAGAGATCTAATACTTGAACAAGACATACACCTTCTTCATCAGCGAATAATGTTGATATGAGATTGATGTCAAGTGCATGTAGATTAGACTCAGTCATGCACTTGGCTAAGCCTTTCCCTTTGATCATCTTGGTTGGCTTGATCTCAAGGTCATATTCTAAAAGTTCTACTATCCACCTACCTCTTCTTCCTTTTGGATATGTTTGCATGAGTACTTCTTTAACCGCTACATTTGGAACATATGCCAGAATATGTGAGTGCAGAACATAAACACAGAAGTCTTTGAGTTCTTTGACCAAGGCCAAGGCATGTCTCTCGATTATGTTTTATCAGAAATATGCATACCTTATTATGTGACTAAAGAATGCTATTGGCATCTCTGCCCCAACTTTTTTCTGCATAAGCATCACTGCCAAAGTATGCTCATAAGAAAAATAAAATATAATGAAATCTAGTGAATAATAGGGACTTGTCAAAACTGGAGCAGTGGTCAAAGAAAATTTCACCGAGATGAATGAATTATGAGAATTTTCAGACCATCTTACATCATTCTCCTTCTTCAGCATGTTAGTTAACTCTCTAAGATGTTCAGCTAAGTTGGGAATGAACCTACGTAGGAAATTCATCCTACCGTTGAACGATTGAATTTTCTTCTTGTTTATAGGGAAATCAATTTGTCGTATTGCTTCAGCTGTAGTAGGATCTATCTAGATCCCATATTTTGAGATGATGTGACCCAACAAATTTCCTTCTTCCATAGAAAATAGGAACTTTTTAGGATTTAGGGAAATCCCAAATTTTCTACATCACTGGAACACAACTCTCAAATGGTGTAAATGCTCATCATCTGAATTTGAATAAACATTCAGATCTTATAAATAAACAACAAGGAAGACATCTTTCTCATTACCAAAAGCTATGTCCATGGCACGCTGGAAAGTGGCCCTGAAATTCTTCAAATCGAACGAAATCTTGGCATATTTAAAGATACCCCATGGTGTAGTGAATGTTGTCTTATCCTGATCATATTCATGCACAAGGATCTAATTGTAGCTTGAGTAACAATCCAACAATGACATCCTACTGGATCCTACAACTAGCTAAAGTATGTGGTCCATTTTGCGCAGCGGGTAATTGTCTTTCAACGACACTTTGTTCAGATTTCTGAATGCTATACATAGTCGAATTTCACCAGTCTTCTTTTGCACTGGAACCAAATTGGAGATCCAATATGAAAATATGACTGGAAAAATAATACCTACCTTATAGAGCTTGTTTACCTCCTTCTCAATGGAAGACAAAAACTTTGGGTTTATTCTCCTGAACTTCTGCCTAAAAGGCTTTTGGTTTGGCTTGATCGGGATGGTGTGTTGAATGATATATTTATTATACACCTTTAGATCTGAGTAATCCCAAGAAAACACCTCAGAAAAACTAGTAAAAAAATCAACATATTTAGGCTTTACCTCTGGTGGAAAATACTTCGAAAGATTGATGAACTTTGGCTGCTCTGTTGTTCCAATATTAACATCTTCTACGCCTTTTTCTGTGGGGACCAAAGTAGGTTTTATCACCATGTCATCTTGGTCAAATAACTCTTCCAAAGGTATGAGACCTTTTGGAATGTTATTTTCCTTAAGCTGAAGTATTCCAATCTTATCTGCCTCAATAACTTGGCCATCCTTGCCATACACTTCGTCCATAGAACAATTCTCAAAATCACCTTCACTTTGAAGGAAATTGTTCACTTATTTATCGTCTGAGAAAACTTGCCAAAATTTCAATTTATCCGGAATGGCAGGCCTGTGCTTTATATGAATCTAAAACTTTTTATTTGAATACATTGTAGATCTTAAATTACTTGCAGCAGTGGCTAATGAATCAGCCATCAAGTTTTGCAACCTTGGCATTACCTTAAGTGTATATTCTGAAAACATTCTTAAAATTTCAAGTGTTGAATTCCTATATTGCCTCATCCTTGGGTGATTAGATTGATACTCACCTTTGATTTGTTTAATTCCCAGCTCTAAATCATTGTAGACTGCAATTCTCCTAACTCCCAATTTTTTCGAAATTTTCAGACCGATAATGAGCACTTCATATTCGGCCTCATTATTCGCACAATCGAATGCTAGTTTGTAGGAACACAACCTCACATTATTTGGGACCCTATTTTTCTATTGAAATGGGTTTCGGATCCATAAACCAATGCCAACACCATATTTGCCAATGGAACCATCAAATTTTGTGCTCCAAAGACCATCTTCTTCTTTAAGGTGCTGAAACTTTTGATTCTGACTTGACACAGTTTTCTGATATAATTCTTTATCTTGTTATGAACTTTCATTTTCCTTATCTGATGGCTATTCGGATATAGTAAGAAGATTCTCTTTCTCTTTTTTATAACATTGTTCTAATGCAATCTGAAACTTAGGAACATCCTCTATTTCTACTAATTGACAATCTACATCATTTAATCCAGAATCATTGTACAATATGAAGGATTCTAAGTTTGTATACACGACATTGATATGATGATTATTAGGCCTTTCCTTGTTTGTAATCATGTATTTCATTTTAGTCTCACGGTATAGTTTTCTCAGTTGACCGAAGACAGGAATGGTGGCATAGGAAAAGTCCAACTGCAATGTACCTCTCAATTTATCCCCCCAGGATCTTGACAAAAGCATACCAAAACGTGGTGGAATATCAACAACTACCACTTCCATAAGGACATTTTTGGCTGGGATATGCTCTAGGGATACAACTAGATCTTTGATTAGACGCAAACAACGGACATGGCCAAAATTGAAAGAATATAAATCATGATATGGGTCGCTTATGTCAAGGCCAAGATTCTCCATGATAGCTTTGGGCATGAGGTTGTTGGAGGCCCCGAAGTCTAACATAGTATTATGAAGGATGAATCGATGAAATTTAAGACTCAGGTAAAATGGTGGGACCTCACTATCTTATGACTGAACATCGATGGAGGGGCCAAATATTAACTCGAGTTGATCATCCTCTACATTAACCATGTCGGATAAAGGGTCAACTTTCAAGGTTTTGACTACATGGGATTTTTACTTATCAATTTTGACAAATTTAGTAAGAGGAATAGACACCTTTAACTTAGAAATTTCAGACTCTAAATTAAAAGGTATAGTTATGTCTACCTCTTTTATGATAACATCCCTCTTCTCAACAATGATCTTTCAGTTCAACTTCTTTTCTCTGAATATCTCTTTCTTTGACAGGTGCACTTGTAGAAGGCCGATTGCTTTTGTTATGATTCAGAGCTGAAATCTCTTTACCCTTATTTTGAACTTGTTTTAGTGGTGCTTCTTTCTGCTGAAATGTCTTCTTCAGAGGTGGATTTATTGTAACATCACAACCTCTCAAGGTATAATTCCTTTTCTAGGAACTCAATACATTCATATATCCTCTCTGATAGTCATAAGATTCTACTTCTAACTCATGATCATTTTCCATTATGAAATTTTTATCATTAGGTGAATTTGTTTTTTCCACATAGTCTTCATCCTCGGTGAGAAATATGGGCTGACCATCTGCTGTGAAAATGAGGTTCTCCTCTACTGTTGGTTATTCCTCTTCATCACTCTGAGCATAGTTTTGTTGAAGTGGTGTTCTAATTGGTTGATGTTGCTGTGTTTCAGGAGCTCTTTGCTCTCTCTGCTTTATCATAAATTGAGGTTGCTACTGTTGGCCTCGAAAGTTCAGATTTCTGATTTGTGGCTCTGTCTGTCTATCTGAAATAGACATCTTATCAACCATTCTCTCCACGGTTTTAAGAAAAGCATAAAATTTAGTATCTGATGAAGTGGAAGGTTCTTATTTGATAGTCACTTTGTGTTCATTTTTAAGTCTGGACTTTTCAATCAAGAGATTGGCCTCAACACTCACTGAATTTTTTGTCATTTCTTCAACGGTAGTGGGATTTATTTCTCTCCATGAGTAGGCCATATCTGGGTCAAAAGCATCAGGATAACGCAGAAGGGCTAAAACAGGAGGTGGTTTCATTTCATTTGGGATGGAATTATAGATTCTTAAGTATCAGGAATTGTAATCAAGCACTGATTAATTGGGATTGTGCTTCAGGGAATCATATCCAACAAGGATTTGTAAAGGGTTTTTCTTCTCATCCCACCTGGCTAAGAAACCATCAGCTAGTTCAGGAGGAGTCTTAATAGAATTAACTGATAAGGCACAGAACCAAACTTTAACTTCACCGGAAAAAAATTGTGTGATGATTAGCATCTTGGCATCATCTGCATCTAACTCCTCAATATCTATGAAGGTTGTGATTTTGGCCATGTGTTGACGACCATTGATTTCAGAGTTTTCATTGAAGAGGGTAAGTCTTTGGACATATACTTGAGGTAAGTCATGCAATTGGGCTGGTAAGACGAGTGGGGAAAATCTTTCCATAATTCCTATTGTGTGGAATACTGGATTGAAAATAGGAGGGATGGGTTAAATAGGTAAAGGAGTTGATTTTTTTGGTACTGAAGTGGCAGGTATGTATGATGAAGTCAAAGGTGCAGATGAATATACTATTATTGACTGAGTTTGAGTTTCAAATGAAAAAAAACTTCCACGAGATGATAAAATTGGATCCACTCTTTAATATCAAGGTCAACCTTAGGCTTGATGTTGAGATTCAACAAGATGATGAGCTTAGTGAAAAGATTCACCTTCACTAAGTGGGCCCCGCAGGCTATTTTTGGCGCAAAGTCTATTTTTAGACATGTCGATCATATTCTATGAGTTGCAGGATGTTATTTGTGGATGGTTGGTCAAGTTGAAAAAATAGATGGACTTCTATTTTTAGACATTTTGGGCGAAGTCTATTTTTAGACTGCCAGTCTAAAAATAGACATGTCGGATATTATTAGCTCTTAATAATATTTGGACTCTAAACATTATATTATTCTCTTGGAGCACTGACATTTAGTTAATAGATTTTTCAAATCAGCTATCTGAAGGAATTACGCAATTCCTAGAGCTATTGGAGGTTCATGCATGGAGGACTTCAGTTAGAACTCAAGTGGCAGAGTTTGGTGGAGTTGGAGAAGTAGTTGGTGGAGTTGGTTTCTAGTTTAACTACACTTGTGGAGTTAAACTTAGTTGAACTGATTGTGTCTATTTCCAACCGATTGATACTTTTAGTGGAGTTGAGTGAATTAATTAGTTAAATTAATTCACTAAATAATAACTCATTATTTAACTGGATAGAGACAACAGTTAACTACAGTGCAGGAACAGATCAATGGAGACTCAGTGGAGAGATTGGTGGAAGAGAAAGTGTGACTATAGTGTTGCATTGTATGCACCACACATTCATTGGAGATGCCAATGAGGATTGCATGAGAAAGGATGGAGAAATTCAAACTCATTTAGAGCCATTCTTCAGTAGGGATTGCGCAGTAGAGGCAGGCTATCAAGAGGGCAGAAATCAGTGCATATTTTTGCTGATTGTTCTTGATTAGTATGTAGTGATTGTATTGTACTGAGAGATTGATATGATCAGCTTTGTATGAGGATTGTTACATGATCTCTATGACATATATTATATACAGATAGTTGGGTTTTTCAGCTTCAGACTTTCCTATTAAACAATTGTGTTAATGTGTGTGAATTTTTTATTGTTTCATGTGTGCATTGCAATCTTGATTTAATTTCCGCAAATGATCAATGGTGGAATAGATTCTGTATTTTGCATGAAGTTAAAATAGTGTGAGATCATGAGAATCTTGGACATATAACACATAGATTATATAATTTCTACATGGTATCATAGCCAAGTTGATCATTGGAAAAGATTGCAATTATTGAAGCGGTTGAGTTTTGTGCCAGTGGAATTCGAATTTGTTGCAGTGTTTTCTTGGTGTCGAAGTTGAGCATTCGTTGAAATGTCTTTCAATGGATTACGATTGTAGTATGCCCTTGAGGGCAGCTCAAATTAAATAGCATGGAAGGACAGGATGGAGGCAGTTCTAGATGATAATGGGTTGAAGGAGTTCATAGATGTTGATATTCCTAAGCATGCTTCTAGCGATGCAGCTGCACTTGAAGCATGGCAAAAGAAGGTAGAAAAGTGTCAAAGGATTACGTTGGAAGGTGTGAAGGACGATATTGTGTCCAGCCTTCACAGGAAAGCCACTCCATTCTTAATGTGGAAGGTTTTGACATACTTGTTCCAAAGTAGAAGTGACCAGAGGAAGTTGGCGCTTAAAGACAAGCTCAGAAAAATAAAAATGGAGAAAGGCAACAATATTCCAAAATACCTGACGAAGTTTGTCCACTGCAAAGATGAGCTGGGAAGTGTGGGGGTTACTTTTGATGAAGAATACTTGGTGAGCTTGGCTCTCCTTGGGCTTCCGAAGAGTTGGCATAGCTATGAAGACTCTGTTAATGTACAGGAGAAACTGCCAGGATGGGAGTGAATTTGGTTGGTTCTTGTGCAGGAGGAGATAAGGTGGGGTACTAGGGATGGATCTTCACCGAAGAATGAAGATGAAGAAAATTGTGCTTTGGATGCCAAAGCTCGGAAAAGAAAAGGGAATAAATCTTCCAAATCCAAAGCTAAAGGCAAGAAGCATGATTTGTCCAAGTTAAGTGTTTTCACTGTCACCAGCATGGGCATTTCGCCACTAATTTCCCATAGAAGAAGAAGAATAAGAGCGTTGATGGTTCTACAATAGGAGAGGCCTTAGCCTCGCAGTTTGAGCTTGAATTTTCTTTGATCGCATGCTTGGTTTCAGGTGTGATGGGATCGTGTGGTTTCTTGACAGTGGTGCATCTTTCCATATGACCGAAGACAAAGATTTGTTTAGTGATCTAGAGGAAAAGGATCTTGGAGTGCACATCGAGATGGGCGATGATGGTAGATACAGTGTGACTGGTATCGAGACCATTTCCTTTGAGAGGGAGTCCGGTAAACATTTCATCTTGAAGGATGTCATGCATGTTCTAGGATTGAAGAAGAATCTAATCTCCATGGCGATGCTGGAAGACAAGGGTTATAATGTTGTTTTTAGCAAGGGAAAAGCTTTCCTGCACCATAAAACCACTGGTCAAACCAGGAGGATAGGGATTCAAGTTAAGAATATTTATCAATTGCAGGTAGATGGTTGCGCTACAATGGCAGGCAAAGCAAAAGGAGTGGTGAGATGAGATGAGGGCGAATTGTGGCACAGGAGATTGGGCCATCTTCACCATGGTGCTTTGAAAATTTTGTAGTAGATTTCTACCGGGCTCCCCAAACGTACACTTGCGCAGTTAGATCAGTGCAAGGGATGTACTTTGGGAAAATTTATGAAGACCACTTTTCATGAGAAGGATAGTTGTGCTTTTACGATCCTTGAGAGAATTCACACAGACGTGTGTGGACCTTTCTCGGTTGCTTCAACAACAAAGCACATGTATTATGTGATATTTGTTGATGACTTTTATCGTAAGTGCTGGATCTTCTTCATGCAGAAGAAGAGCAAGAAATACTCAAAATTCTATGAGTTCAAGGCGTTGGTTGAGAAAGAATCGGGGAAGCAAGTGAAAGCTCTTCGGAGCGATAATGTTGGTGAATACATCTCTAGAAAATTCAAAGACTTTTGTAGCAAAGAAAGAATTCAAAGAGAACTCATAGCACCTCATAACCCACAGCAAAATGGGGTAGCTAAGAGGAAGAACAGAACGATCGTGGGTGTTGCACGGGCAATGTTGCATGATCAGGGCCTTCCCATACACTTGTGGGCTGAGGCATGCAACACTGCGGTTTATGTGAAAAACCATTTTCCTCATAGAGTACTTGGCATGAGTACACCCGAAGAGACGTTTTCTGTTGAGAAGCCTGATATTTCTCATTTGAAGATTTTTGGCTCACCTGTTTACATTCATGTGACGAAGGATGCCAGGAATAAGCTGGAGCCGACCATAGAGGTTGGGATATTTTTGGGGTACACAGAAACACCCCACAATTATCGTGTGTATTTTCCAAACAGTCGAATGACTGTCGTGTGATGGGATATCAAATTTCATGAGGAGAAAGCCATGAAGTTGTCGCTTGAGAGGGAACTAAACTTGCATGCAGAGGAGGAGCTACTTGTTCCTAAAGATGAGCCTCAAGATGTGGATCAGCCACAAGAGGTTCATAGAGTGGAAGAAACCACTCATGCAGTGCCAAACATTAGAGGGCAGAAGCGCACTACAGAAGCTGAGCGACTGAATCTTGATGTAGTGCAGAATGTAGGAGTTCCTACATCACAATGCAGACAGAGAAAGTCACCTGACTGATTTACTGGATACATGGCTCTGATGAGCAAGTGTATCGTGATGGAGCCATCCTCTTTCGAGGAAGCTGTGGAGGATCCCGCATGGGTAGATGCCATGGTGGAAGAGTATGATTCAATTTTCAGAAACAATGCATGGGAGATTTTCCCAAGGTGGGAGGCGAAATCAGTGGTAGGTTCAAGATGGATCTACAAAGTGAAGCAAGCTGCTAATGGGAGCATTGAGAAGTATAAGGGAAGATTTTTTGCTCGGGGCTTCTCACATATCGAGGGGATCGACTATGAAGAAACCTTTGCACCTGTCGCAAGGTATTCTTCCATACAGACCATCCTTGCTCTCTCAACGCAGATGGGTTGGCACATTCATCAAATGGATGTGAAGACTATGTTCCTCAATGGAATCATTGAGAAGGAGGTGTACATTGAGCAGCCTGAAGGATTCAAAATCTTCAGCAGCGAGTTGCATTTGTACAGGCTCAAAAGAGCGTTGTATGGGCTGAAACAAGCACCTCGTGCTTGGTACACATGAATAGACAGTTATTTCACTAGACTTGGTTTCGCCAAGAGTGATGCGGATCCAAACCTATACCAGATTGTGGTGGAGGGTAAGATTTTGATCATTGTGCTTTATGTAGATGATTTAATACTAACGAGTGATGAACTATTGATACACTCATGCAAGGCAGATCTTGCAAAGGAGTTTGAGATGAAGGACTTGGGCCTCCTTCATTATTTCCTGGGATTGGAAATCTGGCAGCGGAAGGGTGGACTGTTTATGTCTCAAGGCAAGTATGCCCATGAGATACTGGAGAAGTTTCACATGCAAGGCTGCAAGCCTATCGACACTCCTCTTCTTGGTGGTTGGAGGAAGGAGGATGCTACATCGACAAAAGTAGTGGATGCCACTGTTTATCGACAGTTGGTTGGTTCGCTCATGTATTTAGTCAATACATGACCAGACATATGCTATGCTTTGAACCAGCTTTCACAAGCGATGGTGAAGCCTACCAAGCTCTTTTGGAAGACAGGCAAGCATGTCCTGAGGTATCTCAGGGGCACATCTGAGTATGGATTGTGGTACAGACAGTCGAATGAAATGAAGCTGCATGGCTTCACGGATGCAGATTGTGTAGGAAGCCCAACAGACAGAAAGAGCACATCTGGAGGGATTTTCAGTATCAGATCTACAATAGTTTCTTGGTACAGCAGGAAACAAAGATCCATGGCACTCAGTTCAGCAGAGGCCGAGTACATGGCAACAATTTTGGCTGCATGCGAGGCTATATGGATGAGGAAGATCCTGGTCGGTTTGTTCGGTTCTCATTTCGATCCTACTCTGATATATTGTGATAATCAGAGTTGCATTAAACTCTCAGTTAATCTAGTATTTCATGATAGATCTAAACATATCGACATTTGGTACCATCATATTAGATATTGTGTGCAGCGGAGGATCATGTTGCTTTCTTACATCCCTATAGAAGATCAGGATGCAAATATTGTGATGAAGGTGCTCACCAGGAGAAAATTCGAATACCATAGAGACATGATCAGGGTGGCAGATAATCCCTATCTTGTTGAGAGGGAGTGTTGAGATTCAAAAAGATGATGAGCTTAGTGAAAAGCGTCGCCTTCACTAAGTGGGCCCCACAGGCTATTTTTGGCGCAAAGTCTATTTTTAGATTATGTCTATTTTTAGACATGTTGATCATATTGTATGAGTTGCAGGATGTTATTTGTGGATGGTTGGTCAAGTTCGAAAAATATATGGACTTATATTTTTAAACATTTTGGGTGAAGTCTATTTTTAGACTGCCAGTCTAAAAATAGACATGTCGGATATTATTAGCTCTTAATAATATTTGGACTCTAAACATTATCTTATTCTCTTGGAGCATTGACATTCAGTTAAAATATTTTTCAGATCAGCTAGCTGAAGGAATTACGAAATTCCTAGAGCTACTGGTGGTTCATGCATGGAGGACTTCAGTTAGAGCTCAAGTGACAGAGTTTGGTGGAGTTGGTTTCTAGTTTAACTACACTTGTGGAGTTAAACTCAGTTGAACTGATTGTGTATATTTCTAACTGATTGATACTTTCAGTGGAGTTAAGTGAATTAATTAGTTAAATTAATTCACTAAATAATAACTCATTATTTAACTGTACAGAGACAACAGTTAACTACAGTGCAGAACAGATCAGTGGAGACTCCGTGGAAAGATTGGTGAAAGAGCAAGTGTGACTATCAGTTGTGACTATAGTGTTGCATTGTATGCACCACACATTCATTGGAGATGCCAATGAGTATTGCATGAGCAAGGATGGAGCAATTCGAACTCATTCAGAGCCATTCTTCAGCAGGGATTGCGCAGTAGAGGCGGGCTATCAGGAGGGCAAAAATTAGTGCAGATTTTTGTTGATTGTTCTTTATTAGTGTGTAGCGATTGTATTGTACTGAGAGCTTGATATGATCAGCTTTGTATGAGGATTGTTACATGATCTCTATGACATATATTATATACAGATAGTTGGGGTTTTCAGCTTCAGGCTTTCCCGTTAAGCAACTGTGTTAATGTGTGTGAATGTTTATTGTTTCATGTGTGCATTGCAATCTTGATTTAATTTCCACAAATGATCAATGGTGGAATAGATTCTGTATTTTGCATGAAGTTAAAATAGTGTGAGATAATATTTCAAAGGGCTTAATTCTAATTCAGACAAATATTTTACCTTAGATAATCTTAGAGGATCAAATACTATATCAGACAAAGAAGTTTCAGATTTGGACTCAAATAAAGATAATTCAAAATTTATGTCATAGGGTATATCTTCTAGAGAAAGTAACTTTGTTGGTAGAGATACCGATCTGATCAACAGAACTGGTCCTGATTAAATATGTGGAGTTTGATATCGGTGTCTTTGAAAGAACTGCTCTGGATCATCAACCATATCAACTGGATCAAGGTTTATATTCGCTCTAGTATATCTTGTAGAAGCCAGATCTTCTGTGAGGCACTGCAATTATGAAATCAACCTTATGAAACTCGATCCTATCATCCAAAGGATCAGTTTCTAATGAATTTTCATTGTACACCCAGGAAAAATTTTATATTTTCGTTCCCTGGAAATGGCGCCAAGATGTTATCACTCCGCTAGATTCCTAAGGATGAAGAAGGAATCCCAACAAAGGTAACCACATACCAAGCTTTTGACTTGATAGCTAGCCCTATCAAGTCGGAGAGGGATCTCTTCAAAAGGGTCACATCCAAATATAGAGTGCAGGGGGTTGTTTGAATTTGATTTGGTTGGGGAATCACTGGATGAAGGAATTAGGTCAAGGAAAGCTAGGTCAGGGAAAATGAGTTAGGGTTGCAGGGATCAATGGGGCAAGGTAGGTACAATGTTTATCACTTGAAGAGGATCATTATGGAATGGTGTTGAAGCTAAAATAAAGCTAAGCAAAACATAGGAGATTTATTTTTCTCAGACAGATGAAAGTGGACAAACTATGATCAATTACCCAAAATAGAGCATGTGCAAACATGTATTTTGATTATCTAACTTGTAAGAGATCATAACATAGAAATGAAGTGAAAATGAATACAATACATTGAAATATTTGATACTGAAGAAAAGAAAATGATATAAATTCAATACCACAAGTATCGCATAAAATAGCTGCAACTCCTCTTTATTAGCTGGCCAAACTGAGTACAAAAGTTTCCTTGATCAACTAGCAAACATACAAACTGATTCCAACCTTTCACTAGAGTGAATAAAGGGGCTAAATAGACATCAAAAACTCATTCACTCATCCTTAGGGGTTGAATCCATGAGGTGAGGAAGAGATCCACTATATTTTGAACTGAAAACTGAAGTGACTCACTCCTCATTACATTCAATTGATTCATCATGACTCATTAATGAATTTTACCCGATGAATATACCCTAGGTAAGTAATATCAAACATAACATTTTACCATCATTAATTACATGAGTAGAAACATAACTTCTTGAGGCAAAGTGAAAATTTCAGATAAAAAGTGAAAAAACCAGCAAATTGGACATTTGCGCCCTCCACTAGGCATTTGCGCTCTCCACTCGTCATTTGTACCATTTATGTTTAGGGCCATTTTTGGAGGCATTATCGGTGTCCAAATCAGGCCCAAGATGGCTTTTTGGAATTCTCTACCTATCCTCTTTCCAAATATGCCTCAAGTTCTGAAAATGGAGGTCATTTGCGCCCTCAAAAAGACATTCTCCCAATACTGGTATTTGCGCAGTGCCTAGGTCAAAAAAGGGGCAGAAAAGTGGTTTTTTTTTATGGTTTTTTGAGATTTTCACCCACCAAAAATATAAACCAAGGATGGAAACATGTTTTTCTGAGATTTATGAGTCATTATGAATCCAATGGTTCCTTCCTTCTCCTAAAAAAGTGTGATAATTATTTGCGTAGCGCCTAGGGCGCTACGCAAATGCTCAATTTTCTGCTAAATAATTGTCTCAAAAAACACAGAGATTTCCATATTTTGACAAAAAGTCAAAAAATTCCTCAATATTTTTGGAATGGCTGAAGATGATGTGTCTAATCTTGGAGGGAATCCTCAGCAAGGATTTCCAACTTTTTCTTCTCCTCCTTAATCAACTCTTTAATTTTGGCATTGGCTCTTTTGAGCTTAGCTAATGCAAATTTCTCTTTTTGGGCATGGAGTTTGACCTTCTTCCTTAAAAATTCATTATCTTTATTTTCCCTCTCTAGAAGCTTCTCCAAGTGTTTATTGGCTCTATCAATCCATGGTTCCCTGTTCTCATTGATCTCTATAGCAAGCTGCTCATTTAGGGTTATCTGATCAGCTAGCTCAGCTTCCCTTTGTCTCTCTAGAGCTAGAGCTCTTTTTAGCCCTCTAGTTCTAGGTCTCTGTCTTGGTACATGTTCTTATTCATCATCAAGCAAGTCATACTTCTCCATTGTTTCATCTAGCATGGCTTTGGCCTTTTGATCCTCTCTTTGAGTAGTGAAATACTTCACCTCATCAACGACCTATTTGGTCTTCAACTGCTCATTTTATTGCTCAAGAAAGTGTATAACATATCTAGCCCTGTCAATATTAGTCTGAAGATCACTAATATTGGCATCCTTACCTTTGATAGAAGAAATTGTAATTTTTCTCTAACATCCTCATCTAGGTCAACCAACTGAAATTCTTGCTCAGTTTCATGATTGTCCTCCTCATCATGAATGACTGGCTCAACGACCTTTTCTTTACCTTTATCCATTTGTTGCGTTGATGTAGAAGGCATGGCCCCTTTCACTCCAAGTGAAGCAAAAACATTCCTATATCCTCCCTGGTAGGGTTTTGGCAATGGCTCAACCTCAACCATACTAGCCCACTTAGGTTAAATGTCATATATCATGCTAGGTGACCCAAAATCATGATGAGATGGAGATGAAGGATTATGATGATATGGAGATGAAGGAGGTGAAGGGGATCGATCTGATGATGTTGAGTGAATCATGGGTTGAGATGATGAATGGACATTTTGTGCATGCTGAATGGATGGCTCAATGAAAATGTCATCGTATATGAAGGTGCTCCATGCAATGTTTAGTTGACTGAGATGGTGGAGGACTATGATTTTTATGAGGGAATGGTGGAATACGCTTTTCATTTTTTGTTCATATTCCTTCTTCTGGGCAATGTATGCCATCTTCTCTATACTCTGAAAAAGATAATAGGGCATGTTAAGCATCCTTACCGTAGTGAAATGCATCAAGAGCCGGATGTGATAGGAATAGAGCCTTGAAAATCTACCTTCACCTGAAAAATATTTTATTATAATCTTCATCATTGGTGCATATCTGTCCAAGAGGTGTGAAAAAGGGAAGAACCTCTTTGTTTGATTTTGGTGTCTTGGATTTAGGAAGAAGTCAAAATCCAGTTTCTTCAACTTTCCTTTCTTGAACCATTTCTCCCCAACATTTTGGATCCCTGTAGCATCTGAAATGACAACATTAGATAAGGTAAAAGTGACCCCAGTTAATTTAAATTGGTTGTCATAGAGTCCTGATATGAAAAGTCTAGTTAGCATGGGGCGGTGTTTAACCCTCTGAATTTTCTCACAAAAATCATAGCAGCCAACATGTTTGAAGCATGTGATAGTCAATGGAGAAGATAAGAGTTCCTTAGTGTTGGCAGCCTCAAGTTTGAGCACTCTTCGTCCTTTATGTGGCCTCCTTATATTTGTTTCCTCTCCTTCCATGAATGATGTGTTTTCTTCTTCTATTTCCATGGTGTTTTTGTTAAAACCCTAGGGATTAGGGAAGGGAAATGGGAAAGGGAAATTGGAAAGGAAAAATGAGGGAGATGTTTGATAGGGATATGTGATATGGGAAGGGGATAGAAAGAAATTTTTAGGGATATGAGGAATGGGGAAGAGAGAAGGAATGAAAGAGTGATAGGAATTGGGATTTAGGAGCCTAGGTTAAAATAACACCTAGGGCTTAGGGTTTTAGGAATTAGTAGCTTATGGATAGGGATTATGATAACAGGGATTAGGGAATGAATTTTAATACTGTAGGGATAGTATTGAGTGTAAAGGAAGTGGAATTTTGGGATTTATGAGTGCAAGGGAGAAAAAATAGGGTTTTACATTCAAGAAGACACCAAATTACAACTTCAACTTGCAAAAATTCAACACATAAACTAAATAAGATGATTTGTCATGGCATATGTCTCTTACTGGTTTGTTGGAGGCAAATGACTGAGTGAGAGAGCTTTGAAGGCAATTTATGATCACTTGGATGCTTTGTTGAGCTTGCTGATCATTTTCACCCTTGACAAGCTATTTGTGCCCTTCTCTATGTATTTGCACCCTGCTCAGCACATTTGTGCCCTACTTAGCACATTTGCGCCCTACTCAGCACATTTGTGCCATCCTCAGCACATTTGGGCCATCAACAACACATTTTCACCCTCTTGAACTTATTTTCACCATCAATTGGTTTTCACCCTCATCAACTGATTTGCACCCTCATAAACTGATTTGTGCCCTCGCTTCAGGATTTGTGCCCTCGATTTTGTTCCTTTGCCAATTTTGCTCAGAATTTCAAAATTTGATCTCTTGGAGTGATGAATTGATATTTGGAGGAGGCATATAAATTTTAATTGATGTATATTAGTCATAAATAACAAAGTAAATTTGAATTTGAATTTAAAAACCCACTTTTCTAATATCTTTTTTCACTTTGTTTTAAGACTTTTGTTGATTATCCTTTCATCTGATTTTTTCTTCTTGCAAGATGGTGTTGCTGACGGTTAACACTTTTCTCTTTCATTTTGGAATGTGTGTTTTGAGTTGGCAGCTAGGGACTGAACTTATTACATATATGAATCATACAAATACATAAAAAATTTAAAATAAATTACATCTCTGTTTTCATATCAAAATTACATTTTTATATGAAAATCATAAAAATCAAAATTACATTTTGATATGAAAATCATAAAAATCAAAATTACAAATTTAAAAATATCATATTTACCTGTTGATAATCTTTTGTAGATGAAAATGAAATTTTTATTGAGTCACTCTTACACCTTTTTCTAACCTTATTCAGATGAAATGGTGCATTTTTGGACCTTGAACATTGAAACCTAATGACCTAATGGGACCTTGAATGACCTGACTTCCATGATTGTCTTTGACTGAGATAAGAAATAGTGAAATGAGATTTTCAAAATGTTTTTTATGCTCACCAAGACATGAAGGTGGGCCAACAAATGTGATTTTTTGAGGGAGAGTGAGGCTTTATGACTAGGTCTACATCAGTGAAATTTTTTTTAGCATGACCTAATGGAATGATATAAAAATTTTAGAGTGGGACACCTAAAATGAGAATGAAAAGATTGATTTTGATCAATGAAACCTTTGTCGAAAAAAAAAGTTATAGCGACAATGCCATGATGACCTGTTTGGAGCAGTGAAACCCTAAAATACAAAGCTATGATACCAAATGTTATGAAACCAGCTCCAAAAATAGAAGAAAAGAGAGATCAACGTCTTTGACATAAGCCACTTCGAGGGGGAAACCTCCTTTACATTACATAAATGAGCAATTCTTGGATGATACAAATGACAAAACCTCCTTTCTATATATAGGAGTCCATGGGGTCACAATATAATCCTAGATGACCTAAAAATAATAATGTAAGGGCACAATAATAACAATATGGGGGTTACAGGGGTACAACAATGACAATAAAGGGGCTACACTAACAACAATAAGGGACTTCACTAGTAATATAGGGACCTAACAGTTGAGGATTATTTCAGAAAAGGTGAAAGCTGTGATGATTTCCATGTCTTGGGCAGATGTAGCTTCTCTATTATTTTCTATATCATTATGTCTTTGGCTTTCACTTTGCTCAAAACCTTTTTTAGGAACCTCTGCAGTAAATGAAGTTTCTTTTCTTGCTTCACTCTTTGAATTATCTTTATCAATATAAATTTGTTGTACACCTAGCGCTACTGTAGAAGCTAGTGATTTTGTAGTGCCAAAAATAAGCTTGGTATCTAACTGAATAGTATCATGAGTGGTCAGAGTATCAGTTGTAGATAGTACCTTCTCAAACTCTTCCCAGTCTTGGGTGATTTTGTCATCTTGCTCAATATTTGAAATTCATGTCTCTATAATTGGTACCTGAGATGAAGACGTTGAAACTATAATCTGTTCTATTTCTGGTGCTGGTCTTTGGAACAAATATTTTGGAAGATGAGAATTTATTTGTTCTCGATACTATTTAAACTTTAAAAAGTCTTCGGGACTGAGTCTTTCCGTTGCTATTTGATGAACTCTGGAAAATTCTGAAATTGACTCGAACATATCATCAAACCTATCAGCCTTGCTTGGAAATGCTCGAAGCTTGACCTGATTTGTTATTTCTCTAGAAACACCATAAGAATAATAATTTCTATTGGGAAAAACTGGGAAATTAAACGGTTTTAAACAGACAATTTCAACACATGCATGCTTGAAATTTTTTAGTGCATATGATCCACATGAAAAAGGGAAAGTTGACAAAATGGTCTTTTTGGCATCTTTCAATACTTTTGTCAAACTATTTCCATCTGTTTGATAAGGAATCTCTTTGGCCAATAATTTGTCAGGTATGTACAGAGGTAGGAAATGTGGAGGGTAATAACTTCCAAAACCACGGATTTATGTAAAGTACTCCTCACTAAACCACCTTCCTATATAATTAAGACTTTTATCAGGTTCAGGGATAATCCTAGGGATTTTGATTTCAAAAATGACTTAGTAGACAGGGAGCATTATTTCATTGCAGATTTTGAAAATATGAGAGCAGTATTTTGATTCCCACAAGAAATCTAACTGGAAAAAGATGGGATTTTCTTCTTCTTTAGTCCATTTCCATCCAAAGGAGGGAAATTCAAAAGAAAAATAGACTACATCCATGATATAATAGATCATGTAAAAAGGAGGGGTTGTATTTGTTGTAACATTTTGATTTTCCCTATAGGTTGTGATGATTCTTATCAAATTATTGGAAATAATGGTTTCCCATTTTAGAATATACCCATTAGAGGCTACTTCTATCAAAGGTGTTCAATTCTCTTTAAACTTATTAGTATTTACAGACCCAAACAAGCGACACATCATTGTAGCTATTTGAGAGTAAGGAATTTTAAGAGGGGCGACTGAATACATACCCTTGTCATTGCGTTTATGTTGGTTAGGGTCATTTCTCCTCTCTTTTATTACTGCTACAGGATTTTCATTCTCTTGCATGAACTTCTGAACAAATTGCTAGTCATATTTCTTCTGAGGTTTTGGTAATTTATACATCTTCATTAAATCTGTTGGCCCGAGGGAGCCAATGAAAGTTTTGTTATTGGTAAAAAAATGTCTATCCCCTATATCTACATTTTCTAACACCTATATCACTAATTCAGTGTATGGAATTATTTTTGGACGAGCATCAATTCTATCAGGAAAGGAGTTAGCCGCATCTGTCCAAGATTTTGAATCATTGGAAGAAGTATCATCAACTATGGCTTTCCTGTCTGGAATTACTTGAGGATTATCATTCTCGAAGAGTTGGTAAATCCCTTCCCAACTTGAAGAACCAATGTTTGGATTGCATGTGGTATCCGTGATTAAGGAAGCCATTTAGTTTTTTTCCTCTTATTGCATGACTAACTATGGCGGGGTGGCATATTTCCTTCATGCTTTAATCAATCGTGACATCCTTTTATTGCTTACATTTTATAATTATCCTATTGAAACAAAACCAAAGATGATAAGCCCAAATCACTTCGAAACATTATTAATAGTCTTATCAATTGAATTCATGCATAATGGGAATCCTTTGGTATTTAATTTTGAAACTAAAAAATCAATTGAAAACCTTGAAATTACAAACACGCATGAATGAAAATTAAATTAGAAAGTATAGGTCCATGTGATTATGAAAAATGGCAATATATCGAGATTTTTCGTCGAAGATTTGATAGTCGGCATGCCTTAGTGATTCAAGAAATCTACGAAATGTGAAATGTGAAACTGTGACTGTGCGATGTTTTTAGATAGAATTTTATATTGGTGTATGTTAATTGACGAGATGTGATATCGTTATCTGTTAGATAAAAAAATTTAGTGTTTTGACATTTCCAGAATTTGCTACTTTGTTATTTCGTTGTTTTGGCGTTTTGGCATTTTTCTACTTCGCAACTCGACACTTTGCAATTCGCTTTTTTGCAACTTCGCTATTTTGGTATTTTGTCCCACTATATGCTCTTGCTTTTAATTTTTTTAGTTTAAAGCTTTTTTTAGTGATTTTCTTATTTGTAAAAGAAAATTAAAATCTTAACCTAAGAAAATGCTAACTTGGGTTTTATTTCTAAAAATTGAATATTAATTCTAAAATTTTAAAGGGTCCCCATTATTCTTTCTAAGTTACTCTCTTGGATAGTGGGGAGTTATTTTAATACTACAACACATATATGAACCCGTTATTATCATATTTTTTCAATAATTTCATCTTTCTTTCAGTGCAACGCATCAAATAATACTTCAGATTTTCTACGTTTTTAGTAGATGCAACTACAACAAAAACATCTCCTACACAATAAAACAAACTTATATAAATTTAGGTCATAATTAACATGAAAAATTAGCATGTGTACTTGATTTTATTATATTTTTCTATATCTCTATCATTTGAAAGAAATTGAAAATTTATCTTCTCTAACAAGATCAGAAAATCGATCACCTTCAGATGATACTATAGTCTCATCTGATTTCATTTCTTCAAAGTTTGCAACAAACATTTTCCCCTTTGCATTTAGTTCTATATGTTGCCAATATTTTACATGCATTTTGTTTTCACAAACATCGTTGGATTTTGTGTTTTCTATGCAAACATGACAAAAACAAGAACATTTTCTTTTATCAAATGAAAACACATTTTGGTATTGTTTTGTTTTAATTGAATGAAATTTTCAAGTCCCTTTTATTGTTTCAACGTCATTTCCAATCGATATATCTACATCTTGGACCCCAATATGCCAAAAAATATATATACGGAAAATTCAAACAAGAATATAAATATGCTATTCAAAATAAAATCAAAGATAATCATTGTGATAAATAATGTTTAAAATTATAAATCTAATAAAATTTAGATCATGTATATTAAAGTTCTCTCTCTCTCTCTCTCTCTCTCTCTCTCTCTCTCTCTCTATATATATATATATATATATATATATATATATATATATATATATATATATATATATATATATATATATATATATATAGATATATATATATATATATATATATATATATATATATAGATCTGTGTCTGTGTGTGTGCGCGCGTGCTTCGTACTTCCCTTGACGGTTAGTCTCATGGCTTAGTGCAGCGATGCACCATTGAACAAATAATTGTATGATTGCCTACAAATAACTTTCCAACAAGCGATTTCATCATTTAGATCTATTTGCAATCGAAATTTCTGATGTTTGTGCAATTTTTTCATGAGGTCCCTAATGCTTGTGCCATAGATTTTACCAAATGATTCTCTTTAGTATTTTATGAAACAACTGCCATTTGTATTTCTCTACATGCATCTAAATCACTTTACTTTCTAGATCTTCCAATTATATTTAGAGCACTATTTATATTTTGTATCATATTTTCCTTCACTTTTTTATCTTTTGTTGATTTTTGAATACCTAATAAAGTCGTAGCTTCATTTAATTTCTTTGAAGTTAAGAGATTTTTCAAAATTTGGTCTTGAACTGCCACATTTTCATATTTGAAGAACATATCAATAATGTGCTTAACACGATATCGTATAAAATGGTCAGATTTTTTATCTCCATATGTGTTAGTGTCAACATTTTCTAACATCTCATTATCGATATTGATTTCATCTATACATGTTAGAATTAAATGTACAAAATGAGTTTACATACTCAATAAAAAATTAAATTAATAAATATGTATAATTTCAATAATTAAAATCTAGCATATATATACATACCTAGTGATTCAATTTCTTCATTTGAATTTCTTTCAACAATTTCAACATCTTCAATCACCGGTTCAATATCTCTTTCACTTTCTCTTTCAAAATTATCTATCTTATCATCAATGTTTTGAGGAATATCTCTCTCTGTTTACATTGCAAAATATTTTCAAATTAGTTCATCAAATAAAAATTTAGTTTCACAATACACTAATTAAATTTTAAATATCATTTATAATATTTACATTTACATATCTGCTTCAAATTCTAGTTGAGGTTGATTTTCTCTTTCAATATTTGAGCGATCTTCTCTCTCTTTTTTTTGTGATATTCTCTCCCTTGTTCTCTATGAGCCTTAGGGTCTCTTGTTCGATCATATTTTCTCTTGCAATTTCTTTGATTTCCCATGATGATTTAGTATGAAGCTCAAAAAATTTCTTTCAAAATCCTGTAAAACAAACTCACTATCAAAATTTAGACAAAAACTCAATCCAAAAAATCATCACAAAATATTTAATTTAAAAAAAAAAACTCAATTTAAAAATTCCGCTAAAAAAATTTCTTTTAAAATGGAGCTCAGAATATTTCCTGCCAAGTCCTGCAAAAAAATTTCACTTAAAAAATTAGACAAAAACTCACTTCAAAAAATCATTATAAAATATTTACTTCAACCTAAAACACTTACTCTAAAAAAATGTCACTTTAAAAAATACCTCCAAAAAATGTCCTTTGAAAATTAAGCCCAAAAAACCTCTAAAAAAATATCACTTGAAAAAATACATCCAAAAAATGTCATTTGAAAATTAAGCCCAAAAAACCTTTGCAAATTCAGCCCAGAAAAATTTCTTGGCAAATTCATCCCAAAAAAATTCCTTTGCAAATTCAACCCAAATGAAGAAGTGTGTGAAAATAATGTTTTCGTTTCCGACCATTTATATAGTTGCGAATTTTTTTTTTTTGGAGGGGCTACATTGAATTTTCTGACCGACGTAATTTGCGAGCATAAGTTCGGCTGAACTTTTTTGTCATTAAAACTAACGGGACAGAGCGGAAAAAAAAAACTGGCCGAACTATTACAAAAGTTTGGCCGAACTAAAACATATGGAACTACATTGCAGCGCAGCCTTGAACACATCTTCAACTTTGGAATGATTAAACTCCATCAAAATTTATGAATTAACTTTCAGAACCAAGACAAGCATTTGCAGAATTCAATCTACTTTTAGGAAATATAACTTTTATGGAATTCCATAGATATTTACTGTTTTTAATTATTTTTTTAATAAAATGGGTGCAAACAATTTTTTAAGGTCATTATGATTCAGTGAAATAAAAATTTTATATCTCCTAAAATACACTGTAAAAAAAATGAAAAATTTATGGTGCATTACATTAGTCCGTAGTTTGTAATGGGTAGTTTTTAGATTTTTAGTTTATAACTAATATGTTGAGAAACTTGATGTGGGTTGAAACATATTCAAAATATGCAGTTTTTTCATAGGGGTTAAGTCCAAAAAATTCTAGTAATTATGATATGCATCAGTTAGTTTCGTAAATATAATTATACCGATGTAGACTCTGACTAAATTTTTGTAACACATTTTTTTTTTCGAAAACACAAAGTTTTCAAATAATACACCAACGTGTCTCAACATGAATTTTTATGAATCTTTAATTGTTAAAGAACACACACTCAAAGAATTGTTAAGCTGACATATCAAATGTGAAGAAAAAATGTTCCAAAAAATAAGTAATAGAATATTTTTATCGAAAGATTTTATACACATTTTATGGACCATAAAAGCCAAATTCCTAATAAAGTTTTATTTTTATTGTAAAATGAAATTCCAAACAAAAAAATTGTTTTGGCTTGCAGAAAGTTGAAGAAATTCTAAAATGATATTTTTTTTCTCAAAAAAGGGCAAAAAGTGTAACCCAACTTCACATTTTCACATATTATAATATTTCCAATATCACTACATTTGCTTCTACTTTCTTCTCTTGAGATCTAAAAATATTTTCATTGTCTTCCTTACAACTTATTAACTCAGCCCAAAGCTTCTAAGGGTGTCCATCCAATCAAGGGAGTCTTCCTCTCTCATCTTTCCCACTGAGTCTTCTTCTCAACAGTGTTGGGATCTATCAATGTTATACTTCACCATTTTGTTGTTCATTCCTTTATTTAATTGGTGTCTTATATGTGTTGTTACATACAAATGACTGTTAGTTAAATCAAACCACAATTAGAAATATTCACCCATCACAGTGGCATGTTTGCATTAAGCATGTTGATGTGAGACTAGCTAAATCATCCAAAAATGATCATTCCATCGATCTTATTAGATAAAATTTTGAAATTATCACACATATGCATACAATAATCAATTAACAAGTTAAATGATATTCTATATAATTCTTAATAGAGCTTCTAACATTATCCTTCCAAGCCCATTCAACTTGAGTGATGAACCTAGGCACTTTGATACTGCACTATAATGCTCACTCCCACCCCCTTGTACCTTCTCGGGCCATGGGAGGTTTTACTTCATAATTAACCCAACATCCAAGTTATGTTATGGAAATGGGGTTTTAAAATCCTCATTTTCCAAAATTTGTGGAATTAATTTCTAATATCACCATCATGCACAGTTCGTTGAGAGTTTTCTAGTGATTTAAACTTTATATCAATCTAACTCTTGGATTGACAGTTATTCCCCTTTAAAATTTTACCAATTAAATCTCACCACATCAACAAGGTATCACCATTGTGACCCATGTGGCCCTACCATGTCACTTCTAGTAGACCCTTTTCATCCATGGCACCTACATGGCATTCGTGTAGTCTTACTAGGCCTTTGTGGCGTTTGCCACCTAACCGTAGCTCGCAATTCCCATAAGGCTCGGTCCCTTGGTGTTACATCACTCTTAATATTCTTCATTAAATCTAGTTTAAGGGAAATTTGGGATGCATGTGAGTATGTACTCTTGAAACACCCTCATATCTCACATATCCCCAAATTAATCGCAAATCGAGATAGAAATATGGCTCCATAGACCTACGGCCCCTCAAACATGTACATTGAGCGCCAATCCCCAGATTTCCTAGGATCCACGAATTACTCATGATCTAAGATAAACATCTAAATCAACCCACATGAGGCCCAAAACAAATGTCACTCCTAAATTGATTTATCATGGAAATATAGACTATTCGGTATCGAATGCACTTCAAATTTGCACACAAAATAACTAGCTGGATTCCTAAAATATCAGATACATCCACTATACTTATATGCATCCACCCCCTCTACATATCTGGATTAAACTAGTGCTAGGAAATTGAAAACATACCCAACCTAGATACATGGTTCATCCAAGAACCATTCACCTTTGGATGCAAGTGAAAAATTTCTACCAAACCTAAGGAAGGAAATTTCAAAGGTTTAGACTAGAACTTCCCTAAAGTATATGACTGCCTAGAATGTCAAATTTCAGGAATGAAAGCCCAAATCTGAGCATTGACCATTCAAGGGATACAACAATATTGTAACAAATTTTAATGGATTTAGAAAACCCACCTTATATTATATCCTGAATAAAGTTAAGAAATGGCTCCAACAACCATATTTCATAGGAGATTCACATACCACATTTACTTTATGAATTCATGACATTGCAATATTATATAGAGGTACCAAAGATATATTTCTCACATTAATCTTGATGTAAATAACCACTAGTTCTGTTTGAGTCTCCATTTAGCAAGCATACAATCTTAAACAAGGTAGTGAAATATAATATAATGACATATAAGATAATTGAAATCGCACATTATAACAGAATATCTGAGGCACTTCAAGCAATCATGCATATTCCTGTGATTAAATTTGTAACTTACAAGAATAAAAACAAACACATAGATCGATAAGTTCAACATAACCATGAGAAAATATAAGCAATGAATTCATCATAAGAACACAAGAATATCAACATTCCTCCATTGGCACTATTGATCCTTACACTTTCATATCACATACTAGACATTTTCCATCATCCATCGTACAAATATATATACAATTAAATACAATTATTTGATTACCTTGAATGGTTAGAAATTGGAGGAGGGAATTAAAATCTCCACCCAACCATAGGTGAACTACATTGCAATATTTCTTGCATGTGAACAACCCCGAGCTAGATTTAGAGTTTGAGGAGTTAATTTCTCAAGGGAATTTCACTCTAATATCAAGTCAACTAGACAAGATATGGAGTGCATTCTCCAGGTGCTTTATCAAATGCCTCATGCAGTAAGAACCATAGTGACTCTTCTTCCTCTTTGAATTAGATCATAGGGATTCATCCAAGGAATAGTTGAAGTACTTTTCAATTCCAAGAGAATGATATCACTCTAAAGGTGGTTTTTCGGCTAAATTTACAAGGAAAGCACTACAGGATTCCAAAGTACACTATCCAAGTGGTTTATCAACTTACTTGGAAAAAACTTAAATACTTTATCAACCCCAAGAAAATAACTTAGTGGTTTATCAGTCCATTTTAGCAATCACCCAAGTGTCTCACCCTGCTAAGTGGTTTATCAACCTTCAAACAAGCACCCTAGTGGTTTATCAACCCCCCAAGGCGAGCACTTAGAGTTTTATCAGCTACTCAACAAACACTAAGTGAGTCAATGTCTCCATTGAGTATTCACTAGGAAATCCAACACCGATAAATAACACTGGCCACACCAAAATTACAAGGAATGATGTCCATTATAGAGTATTGGCTCATAACCATATTCTATTTTCTTCTCTTTTGTGTCTCCTCCTTGCTCCTTTGTGTGGTCCCTTTCTCTTTGTGTGTTTTCATATTTTGGTATGCGTAGTTGTGCTCCTCACTACATTTTTCGTGCCCCTACTCTCCTCGTTTCGAGTTTACGTTCCTAACAAGTCCCACAGGGACAAGGATATTATGGACCTTGTCCTTCCCTTAAGACTTCCCACACACAGCTTAAATTCTTGCACCAAAAAACCATTAATTCGTTAGGGACACCATGGAGAAAAATAAATGAAGTGGTTGTGGTTTTGGGAAATCACTTGCATAAGCAACTTCTCCTCGTCAACTCTTTGAATCCATGTCCACTCCTCCATCTTAGCCATATTTCAATTTTCACATTTATTTACATCAATAAATTCACATAGAGGTATTTACATGAGGGGAAAAAAATGGGGTTGTTACATGATTCCTACTAATTATTTTTTAGAACATCCGAATAGGAAGGAGATTAACAAGAGCGATTGACCTCCTCCTCTTCCTCCATTCCAACTTCTTCTTCCTTATTTTATGAAAGAAGGTTTTTTTTGTTGTCCTCGGATGAAACTTCTTTCACGACTGATGAATTGATGATCTATGGAGGCACTTTATCTATAGTTGGTTGATAAAATTTGGGAAGTTGAATGAGATTAGCCTTCTTCAACCTTGACTACTACCCCCCAAGATTCCAAAAAATCTAATTTATTACTATAGGGATATTGCTAGTGAGATTCAATCCTACTAGGATGAAATCTCTTAGACAAATGATTCTTATGTTTCCTTCAAACCATTTTGAATGCACAATGCTCATCATTACTTTTAGAAGATGGTGTTAGGGTAGGAGGATGAGACACTAGAGCATATGGACAATTTTTTGTAAAGTTTCCTTGCTCATGGAAATAATTACATTTAAAATGAAATTTCTCATAATCCATGGCCTAAAGGTAGGTCCAACCCTCCAAGTCAAGCTAAATTGTCTTTGGGAATCCTTTTGCAAAATCCATTTTAACACAAATTATAGCACAAGAGAAGTTATTCTCCTTGCGTTTAGACCTAGTAATATAACATCATAATTTGTCTCCTATAGCTTTCAAAATACCATCACCCTAGAAAAGAACGGGAATATATGACAAACTAATCCAAATAGGCATAGAAGAAAATCCCATGTTGGGATTGAAATATAGAGTCCAATGGGTGACAAACATTATCTTCGTCCCCATGAAATAAGGCCTAGATCTAAAGATTATATCCTTATCTTCATTTCTTTCAAAGATATAAGAAAAATAACCATTTCCACGGTATAGAGTACCAATGGGCTCATGATCTAACTAATTGTTAGGGATCCATTCTAAAATAGGCCTATAACAAGGCTAAAGGCCTGTAAACATACCGATTAACCATTTTTACTTAAGGGTATTAATGTACTTCTTCATAGAAGAATAAAATGTAAAATCAAGAGATGAGATTGTATCCAACATTTTTACAACTTTGCTTGGGGCACTCACTAAACTATGGGCTAGAGAGCCATGACAATCCACAATAAGTTTGGAAATACCACCCATTGTAAAAGCAAGGAAATCTTCAAATTAACAAATTTGGATCAAGGGAAAACACTTAATCCTCAACCACATAGAAACAACTTGCTTCAACTAAGAATGATGTAGAATACACCACCAAATTTTAAACATCAACAATGGAAAAGCAGGATTGCACTTAGCATGGAACGATTTGTGAGGACAAAATGACCAAGCAGTGAATTGAGGGCAGAGGAAAACCACAATGAAATGCACTCATGGGGTGAAATGAGGGAACATATTGGTGATGAGGGCACTAAGTTTGAAACCCAAATGAAACTCAGTATATGCAAGCCACGATACAACTCAGAAAACACTATGTGCTTGGGATGCATTGCAAACAACAACAATGGCTAGGAAACCTTAATCACGCAGTTCTCCAATTTCCTCATTTCCATCTCTGAAAAAAAATGATTATTAAAGAAAAACAATTATTATAAATAATTACAAATTTTAATTTTTTACAGAAATTATCCTTTAAAAAAAACTAAAAAAACAAAATTTTGGTTGCCACACCTTCTCTATTTTATTATTTAACTTAAAATCATATAATTCAAAATTTATTAATTTTCTTAATAACATATTTCAAATAGATATACATGTTATAGATTCTAATTACTACAATCAAATAAAACCATGCACTTTAAATTTGAATGCCCTATGCTTTAAATTTGAATATGAAACATTTTATTTATTTATATATTATGTTTTTCAATTCTTTATTTTCTTATATTATTTAAAAATCCATGTATAATAACTATATTATTATACAATTCTTTATTTTATTATGTATCTTAAAATTATATAATTTAAATTAGCAATTGCACCACATGTTGCAAAGGAAACATCATAAGACAATAGCATAGGAAATAGTAGCATAGAAGAGAGAAGTAAAAATTTATGCAATTTTGTTTCTTCACTAGCGTTCATTTGAGAAAAATACTTGGAGCTTTTAGAAACCAAGAAATATTCAAGTATATTAATGCTAGGTTTGTCAACACATATGTATTCATCATCTTCTATATTATTGTTTCCAATGAATGGTTTGGCTTCTGTATTGGGAGTAATGGTACGATGATTTTGTTCTCATCTACATTGTTTTTGGTTCTCCTTCCAAAAAATATCATACAACTTGAATTTATGGGGTTATTCCTCTCTATTTATGATACCTATAACATATATTCATGATGTTATAATCTAATTTACACTTACCTGTCCTTTGATGTTGCTATCCATATCTTGGATAGGCTAGTGGGAACGATATTTTATCGCTTAATGGGTTTGGTTGAATATCACTGAGTATCAAATGGTTTTAACAGTTCTTATATTTGTAGTTTTACTAAAATTTTCTTTATGTTTTTCTTCTCCTACGGGACCAACACTTATTTTTCTTCTTCCATATAATTGAGTGAGATTGAGGTGAAGGGGACTTATTTTGAAGCTAATAGGCATAATTTTAATTCGTTATTTCTAGCTTGAATTTTCAAGGGTGGTAGTAAATTGGAAAATTTCTAGAATGCCTTCCCTACTTTTTCAAAGATTTGATATGAATACCCCGTAGTGGTAACTACTCATAAGTTCTCAAGAGGTATTTCCAGATAGATTGGAATATTTACTCTACTATTCCATTTTTTGCAATTTCTTCTCAACTTATTTCCATTTCTCATCTCCACCATCCATTGTATAGTATAATCATGGGTATACTTGATTACAATTTACTCTTGTTTAATAAATCAAGGAATAAGTGTTATGAAGGTAATGAAAAAAAAAGGAGATGGTTCTTCCCCATTACTTCGTATCATATTAAGTTTCATAGGGAATTTGATTGTAGAGGGTCAATAATTCACGAATCGATGAAACACTAGCACACGTCTTACATGAGATAGAGGATTCTGAGGGGATAACTGACACAATGGAAATCAATAGTATTGAAGAATTTAATTGGGGACACCATGTTGAGAGTAGGCGTTCTCAAGGTATGTGCCAAGACATGCTTGATCCAAATGCATATCGAAGCAATGATTGTAGTGGCATGATTAGGGAAAGGGTTAGCTATGAGAGGACATGGCAAAATTTCAAATGTTACAATACCACTTTTGGATATTTTTCAATCAAGCAACTCTTCTTGTGCCCTATCATGGAATAGGTATAAGTACAAACCGGTTCCTCATAGTTGTTACTTCATCTTTAGGTTTGAATTTTTTGGTTCATTCATCTACCAATATTAAGAAATAATTTATTTTTCTAGAGAGGTTTCACCTTATTATGCATCTACAAGGGAAAATTTGTATTGGTTGCCAATGTTGCATTTTAGTGTGGCTTCACTAAATTCAAATTACAATTATCTAATTGATAGTTATAACAAGTACAGGGATAAATATTTTGAGATATTGACTTCGCTTTGCAACCAGTTTGGGTAATAGGAGCCTGGGACTACTTAGGAGATCAAAAAAATTTCATGTATGAGATATATATATGATTTTCCTATCTTTGAAAAGGTTGACATAAATGGTACAAATACAACCTCTATTTATAATCTTATAAATTCAAATAAGTGTGTATTCCTAGGATTTTGTATCAAGTGGAAGTTTACCATGTTTTTCGTTGCTAAAATGTTACCATTTGATATGTTCCCACAACATCTCTTCTTGCAATTAGAAAAGAGATAAATAAATAATTGGGAGAGGGGTGACTGGATTTCCATGATTTGTTTTGTAGAATATTAAGAGTGTTTCACTCTTTATTATCTCACATTGCACCATCTCTGCACACTTAGTTCAAGGCCTATTTTTTACGAAAAACAACCAAGTTTTGCAAAGGAGACAAGTTTAGAGCTTATTGGAGTACTTTTTGTTACATGCAAAGTAACATGGAATTTTATTTATCATTTTTCTCTTGTGGTGGGTTTATATAGTACATATGAAGTATTTTCTCAACACATCAAGGTAATTCATTTGTTTGGATTCAATTACAATGGCACCTGTTATTCACAATTTCTCTGAAACACTTTCTGGAGTTACAATACTTCGAGCTTTTGGCCACCAAGAAATATGAAAGTATATTAACGCTAGGTTGGTCAATGCATGTATCCATCATTTCCTATATTATTGTTGTCAATGAATGGTATGGCTTCCATTTTGAGACTACTGATATTATGATTCTATGCTCATCTGCATTGTTTTTTGTTGTCCTTCTAAAAAGTATCATACAACTTGAATTTGTGGGGTTATACCTCTCTATATATGATACTTATAGTATATATTCATGATTTTATAATCTAATTTACACTTACCAGTCCTTTGATTGACACAATATTGTAAACCATACATGATTGAAACTTGTAAATAATAATAAGAAATCTTGAATGCTTGATCCAAGTGGAGATCTAAGAAATGATTGTAGTGGCATGGATAGGGAATGGGTTAGCTATGAGAGGACATGGAAAAATTTCAAATGTTGCAATACTAACTTATGATATTTTACAATCAAATAGCTCTTTTTGTTACATATCATGGAATAGGTATCAATAAAAACTCGTGCCTCACAATTGTTCCTTCATCTTTAGGTTTGAATTTTTTGGTCCATTCATTTACCAATATTAAGAAAGAATTTTTATTTCTAGAGAGGTTTCACCATATTATGCATCTACAAGGGAACATTTTTATTGGTTGTCAATGTTGCATTTTAGTGTGGATTCACTAAATTCAAATACAAGTACAGGGATAAATATTTTGAGATATTGGATTCGCTTTGAAACCAGTTTGGGTCATGTAATGACCCATTTAGTAAAAATTCTACACTCTTAGAATATATATTAAAATGTTTCCATAATTTTACAAATTATTAAATAAACACTTTTAATACGGTTAATGAATATATATATATATATATATATATATATATATATATATATATATATATATATATATATATTCATTTTAAAACTTAATTGTTATAACGTTCAAAGTTTACACATTGGTGTAAATAAATAAAACATAAACTACTTAATTATGTTTAAATAATAAATAATTAAAAGTTAAATATAAACTATATTATATCATCAAAACTTGTGTTGTATGCAATCTAAACTTTGAGGCTCCACATACGAAATGGTGACTAAGTAAATGGATTCAAGGGAAGGCGATAAAAGAAGGTGGTGACCGCCTAACCTGACTTATATATATACTTATAGGCAAGACATCAAAAGGGAGAAAAGAAAATTATTTGAACGGAAGGTCGAATCGAGGAGCCAAGAAAGGAGATTGAAGGAACAAAGGGAAGTTTTTGACATTGATACTGATTCTTAGTTTCTGAGTCTTACTGATTATGAGTCTATTTTGTTTTTGTTCTTGGAATTCTAGGCCTGGAGGGCCAGAAGTTCACCTTTTGGGTAGGTAGACCCAGAAAGACTGGGAGGTAAGGCCAATTTGGGTAACTGCAACATCAGGAATTACTACAACTTCTATAAACAAATTCCAAGTATTCTACTCAAATTCTCCTTGAAATTCTAATTATTCTCTGAACAAAATGTTTAAAATTAGGCCTTTATACTATTATGAAATTACAATAAACTATCCAGTTAATTGACTAGTTAAATTGTCGTTCATAATAAACTATCTGGTTAATTGACTAGTTAAATTGTCGAATATGAGTGCAGGAGCCCGAGACTAATGAGGAGATTTTTTTAATGTACAAATACAACCTCTCTTTCTAATTTTCTAAAGTAAAATAAGTTTTGACTCCTAGATTCTTGTATCAAGTGGAAGTTTACCAAGTTTTTGGTTCCTCATGCTGGATATGTTATCAGTTGATATGTTCCCACAAAATATCTTCCTATAATTAGAAAAGAGATAAAGAAATCATTGGGAGAGGGGTGACTTGAATGCCATGATTTTTTTTGTATAATATTAAGAGGGTTTCACTCTTGATTATCTCACATTGTGCCATCTCTGCACACTTAGTTCAAGGCATATTTAATACCATAAAAACCAAATTTTGCAAAGGAGACAGGTTTAGAGCTTATTGGAGTACTTTTTGTTACATGCAAAGTAACATGGAAAATTTTATTTGTCATTATTCTCTTGGGATGGGTTTGTATGGTACATCTGAAGTATTTAGGTAATTCATTTGTTTGGATTCAATTACAATGGCACCTATTATTCACAATTTCTCTGAAACACTCTCTGGAGTTAAAATACTTCGAGCCTTTTTCCACCCAGAAAGATTCAAGTATATTAACGCTAGGATGTTCAACACATATGTATCCACCATTTTCTATATTATTGTTTCTAATGAATGGTTTGGATTCCATATTGAGAGTAATGGTACGATGGTTATGTGCTCATCTGCATTATTTTTGGTTCTCCTTCCAAAATGTATCAGTATACAACTTGAACTTGTGGAGTTATTCCTCTCTATGTATGATACTTATAATCTATATTCATGATGTTATAATCTAATTTACACTTACCAGTCCTTTGATGTTACTAGCCATATCTCGGATATGTTGTGGGGAAAACAAGAAATGAGAAAATATAATAGGAGAAATGTAACTGAATTAGACAACTGAAGGATAAATCACTTTGAAACTTTATTGATCAAATTCTCCGTGTCTAAAGCCTCTCGGGCCATCTCTTTTAACTTAGTCTATTTCGTTATTACAACTATATTTCGTTATTCAACCTACATTTTAGTTATTCTAACTACATAGGTAAATTTACAATATTAGTTGTCACGTTTTTAACAAACTCCACCTTGACAACAAATTGTCCATTCATCATCTTTTCTGCAAGCCGAGAGAAGCAAGACACCATCTCAGCTTCTCTACTGTAACTGGCTTCGTGAATATATCTGCATGATTCTCCTGTGTACGGACCTTCTTGAGGACTACTTTGTCGCCTTCGATTACATGTTTCAAAAAGTGATACCTTACATCGATGTGCTTGGTCTTGCTGTGATAGGCTGGATTTGTAGCCAAATGAATAGCGCTCTGACTGTCACAAAACACGTTCACTTTCTCCTGCGTCCTTCCAATCTCATCAAGAAGACCTTTTAACCAGATTGCCTCTTTACAGGAATCTGAAGCAACTATATACTCTGCTTCAGTAGTGGACAAAGAAACTGTTTCTTGAAGCTTTAACATCCAACTGATTACTCCACCTACAAGAGTAAAAACATAACCTGTAGTAGACCTCCTTTTGTCCAAATCACCTGCATAATCAGCATCCACATATTCGCAGACTGTACCTTCACGACCATCAAAGCTGATGCAATGGTCACTTGTGCCTCTCAAATACCGAAGCACCCATTTCACTGCTCGCCAATGTTCTTCCCCTGGATTTGCCATGAACCCGCTGACAACTCCAACTGCATGTGAAATGTCAGGTCTTGTAGATACCATCGCATACATTAAGTTGCCTACCGCATTTGCATATGGTACACGAGACATATACTTCTTTTCTTCATTAGTTCTAGGACTTAAATCCGAAGAAAGCTTAAAATGGGAAGCTAATGGAACATTAACAGGTTTCACATTGTTCATACCGAACTTTTCAAGTATTTTCTCCACATACTTCTGTTGTGATAACCAAAGCTTACCATTCTTCCTGTCTCTATGTATCTCCATGCCCAAGATATGTTTTTCCGCTCCAAGATCCTTCATTTCAAACATCCTAGACAGTTGAGCCTTTAACCTGCCAATTTCTTCCATGCTTTTGCTTGCAATAAGCATATCATCAACATACAACACCAAGATAATGAATATGCCATTGAAACTTTTGAAGTATACACAATGATCATACTCACTTCTGATAAAATTCTGGCTCACCATGAAGGAATCAAACTTCTTGTACCATTGCCTGGGTGACTGCCTCAGGCCATACAATGATTTCCTGAGCTTGCAAACTAATCTTCTGTTGTGACCTTGTACAAAACCTTTTCGCTGATCCATATAAATCTCTTCATCCAAATCACCATGAAGAAAGACTGTTTTAACATCTAACTGTTCTAACTCAAGGTCCAGTAAAGCAGTTAGTGCCAACACAGTACGAATAGAAACAAGTTTAACTACTGGTGAAAAAATCTCATGAAAGTCAATACCTTCAACCTGAGAATATCCTTTTGCAACTAGTCTCACCTTATACCTGTCGATACTTCCATAAACTTTTCTCTTCAACTTGAAGACCCATTTGCACCCAACAACGCTTCTCCCTTCAGGAAGTTCTACAAGGTCCCAGGTATTGTTCTTGGCTAAGGAGTCCATTTCTTCTTCCATAACCTTTTTCCATATCTTGCTATCTGCATCATCAACTGCTTCCTGATAACAAGATGGTTCCCCATCTTTAGTAATCAATGAAAATGATGAAGCATAGTCTTCATACCTTTTTGGTGTTCTTCTTTCCCTTGTAGACCTTCTTAGAGTGACTGGTTGCTGATTGGATTCTGGAATTTCTCCAGTTTCCTCTGCATCTCCACCTTTTTCAGAAGTCTCTCCTTCCTTCCGACTTTCTGGAAAAGGTACAGTCTCCAATTGAATTTTCTGACGTAGCGATACCTGCTTCTGTTCAACTTTTTCAACATCTGATTTCAAAAGAGATGATTCATCAAATGTTACATCTCTACTAACGACTATCTTCCGTGAAGTAGGATCCCACAACCTATATCCCTTCACTGAATAATCATATCCAACAAAGACACAACATTTTAATTTTGGATCTAATTTTGAACGCTGATTTCTAGGAATAAGAACATAGGCATCACAACCAAAATATTCAAATGTGAATATTCACAAGACTGACCCGACCAAAATTCTTCAGGAATTTGATAGTTTATTGCAACTGAAGGTGATCTGTTAACTAAATAACAAGCAGTAGATACTGCTTCTGCCCACAACTCCTTTTGCAGATTAGCATTACTAATCATGCTTCTGGCTCTTTCCATAAGACTCTGATTCATCTATTCAGCAACACCATTCTGCTGAGGAGTATAAACATCAGTTTTATGTCTAACTATCCCTTCATCCTTACAAAAATATTCAAATTATAAAGAGGTAAATTCACTGCCATTGTCAGTTCTTAAACATTTGATTGATTTGCCTGTTTTCTTTTCCATCGTTGTTTTAAATTGTTTAAACACATTAAACACATCAAATTTCTTTTTCAACATATAGACCCAAAATTTTCTGGAGAAATCATCAATAAAAGTTAAAAAATACAAGGCACCTCCGTAGGACACAGTAGGAGATGGTCCCCACAGATTAGAATGAATATAGTCCAAAATCTGCTTACTATTATGATTGCCATACTTGAATCTTTGTTTACATTGTTTGCCAAACACACAATATTTACAAAAATCCAACTTCAAGGATTTCAAATCAGGAAGTAGCTTGCGGTTCATCAGTACCTGAAGACCTTTCTCGCTCATGTGACCCAACCGTTGATGCCATAGATGAGAACCTTCTTCTGCTTTATCTGACACAATCGCTGCTTCGCTAACTTTAGTACTTCCCTTGAGTATGTACAGGTTTCCAACCTTTTCAGCCTTCATAACAACCAAGGCTCCTTTCGAGACTTTTAGCACTCCATTATGACCTGTAAACTTATAACCATGAGAATCCAAAACTCCCAAGGAAATCAAGTTTTTCTTTAGATCAGGTACATGCCTAACATTAGATAAGGTTTTAATTGTACCATCATACATTTTAATTTTCACATTTCCAATCCCAACAGTCTGACAAGATGCATTATTTCCCATGAAAACAGAATTACCATGTATAGTTTCATATGATGAAAACCAATTTCGGTGCGGACTCATATGATGAGAAGAACCAGAGTCTAATAGCCACTAGTTAGCATCTTGTGAGATATTACAAACAAGGAGTGCTTCAGCAATTAAAACTTCATCATCCATACCTGAATCGACCTGATTTGCTTCCTTGTTTTTTTCCGCCTCCTTCTGTTTCCAGCAATCCTTTTTGAGATGTCCCAATTTGTTGCAGTACTAGAATTTTGCTTCACTCTTCTTGCCACCCTTTGACTTCGATCTGGAAGAACCTCTTGTATTCTCCCCCCTTTCCTTTGACCGACCTCTAGCTACCATGGCTTCAAGTGCAGAAGTCTCAATGCTAGATTGTCTTCGTACCTCTTCAGATAAAAGAGCACCCACAACAGCTTCAAATTTTAATGAATCAACAGTGCTCAAACTGACTGAGGTCACGAAGTGATCCCATGACTCAGGCAGTGAACACAACAAGGTTATTGCCTTGTCTTCTTCCTCCATCTTTACTTCCATATCAGACAACTGAAAAATAAGCGTATTAAAAATATTTAAGTGATCTGCAATTTTCTTACCCTCCTTCATCCAAAGGCTATACAGTTGTCTCTTTAAATAGATTCTGTTAGTCAAAGATTTTGTCATATAAAGAGTTTCCAATTTCTTCCACAACCCTGCGGTTGTACTCTCTCCAACAATGTTGAAGAGTACTTCGTCTGCCAAACATAACTGAACGGTACTGAGAGCTCGGGAATCCAAGTCCTCCCAGTCCAAATTTGACATGCTTGCTGGTTTTTTAGCTACCCCATCTAATGCCTTGTGCAACCCTTGTTGCACCAGCAAATCCCTAACCTTCAGTTTCCACAGAGCAAAATTGTTTTTCCCAGTGAATTTCTCCACCTCAAATCTTGTGTTTGTCATTTTTGCCATTTCTCCCTCCTAGGGTTTCAGATTTCCCTTCTTCTACAAATCAAAAAATTTCCACTCTTCTTCTAGGGTTTCAAGATTTCCCCTCTTGTTTGCAGATTTTCCTTTCTACTACTATGTTTTTAAGAACAGAAAATTGAGTCCATAGAAAAAATAAAATAAAAAGACCTTCGATGTCAATTTCTGCTCAGAAAATTTCTTGACAATTCCTTTTAAAAACTGCTCAAAAATTTCATCACAATTTCTTTTAAAAATATGCTCAAAAAACCCTACTCAGAATTTTTTGTTTGAAACCCTACTCCAATTACTCTTTCTGAATTCTATTTATTTTAAATAAGAAATATTGTTCCTTCAAATTCACTGCCTCATATATTTGTTTTCCCACAGCCCAGAAACAAAACAAAAATAAATAAATAAATTTAAGAACTACAGTACTTCTACATTAAAAAACGATTTCTTCATATTTTTCATAGCCTAAAAAAAAATTAAGAATTACGGGTACCTCTACAAACGGGTACCTCTGCAAACGGCTGGGTTCACCCTTCTTTCTGCCTTTCTTGGACTCTCTGCAAAAATTGACGTATTCTTCTACAGCTGTGGGTAGATTCTTCTGCAGCGATGGGCAAAGTCTTCTCTATGCCAAGAGCATTGGAAAATTCCTTTTCCAAATCCACTTCCACAACTCAAAAAGATCACAGCAAGACACCTTTGCAATCGAACCCTCTAGCAAACTTCGATTCTTGAATAGCGGCACCCTTTCTGCAAGACGGTTGCTTGAAACTCAATCTCTTTGCAGCGTCCTTTGGCAACATATGGCAAATTTCAGACGATTCCTTACTTTCTTATCGTGCAACAACTATCAACGACGGCTGGTTTTTTTTTCAATCGGTCTTTCTGACGGATTCTGGTCAGCAGCGTATTTGACTCGCACGGTGGATTGGGCTCTTCCCTTCAACAGCTTCTGGACAGCAGCGTTCTCCCTCGACTGATACAGTGGACTCACACGACTCTTGAAAGGCAGATTAAACAATCTTTAATATAGCGGATCCTCAAGGCCACCTTTGCAACCAAAACCTCGCTCTGATACCACTTGTTGTGGGGAAAACAAGAAATGATAAAAGATAATAGGAGAAATGTAACTAAATTAGACAATTGAAGGATAAATCACTTTGAAACTTTATTGATCAAATTCTCTGTGTCTACAAGCCTCTCCGGCCATCTCTTTTAACTTAGTCTATTTTGTTATTACAACTATATTTCGTTATTCAACCTACAATTTAGTTATTCTAACTACATAGGTAAATTTACAATATTCATTGTCATTAACAAGATAGTCCAGTGGGAATGAGATTATATCACTTAATGGGTTTGGCTGAAAATTACTGCGTATCAAATGGGTTTACTAGTTCTTTTATTTACAGTTTTACTAAAATTTTCTTTCTATTATTCTTACCCTGCAGGACCAACACTTTTTGTCTATCCATGGAGTCATGCAAGCTTTATTTTTTTCCCAAAAATTTTCTATCTTCGAGATAATTGAGTGAGGTTGGGTGGAGACTTTTTTTGAAGCTAATAGGTAGAATGTTAACTCATTATTTCTAATTTGACTTTTCCAGGCTGGCAGTTCTGGAATTCCTTCCCTACTTTTGCAAGGATTTGATATGAATACCTCGTAGTGATAACCAGTCGTAAGGTCTCAAAAGTTCTTGCCAGGAATATTGGAATTCTTACTCCACTATTCCATTTTTTTCAATTTCTTCTCAACTCATTTCCATTTCTCATCTCCACCATCCATTGTACATTGTAATCATGGGTATACTTGATTACAATTTTCTTTTGTTTAATAAATCAAGGAATAAGTGTTACGAAGGTAATGAAAATAAGAAAAAGGAGATGGTTCTTCCCCATTATTTCCTTTCATAAAATATGTCATAGGGAATTTGTTTATATAGGGGCTTGCGTGAGACAATAGATTATGTGGGCTCTGCTTGTCTCCACATTATCCTTCCCGTTCATTGTTCCTTTAAGAGATGCGTGCAAAGGATAACCATGACATGCTATATTAAAAAAATAATTTAGAATATGGTGTCGACGATGGAGTATTGGAAACTCAACAAAAATGGGTATTGGATGAAAGTGGTTTTATATAATTATAGATAGAGTGTAATGGGTGGCAAGCTCGAAGTTCCTTCTAAAGGGAAAAATCACAAAACACAAGGATAAAGTGGTGGTTGAGATAGGGAAAAAGAAAGAAAGAGAAAGACAACAATTGAACTAAAATAAGAGTTATAACTCCAACTTTCTTGAAGTCCTATTTCTTTGATGAATGCAAAGTTAGTCTCATTTCTCACAGACAGGTGGTCCCTGGTCTCCGTTATGATACCAGTTTTATCAACGTTGAAGGTTAACACATGAAAATTGATTGCAAGATCATGTAGATTATAAATCCACAGAAACCATTCACTTTCACAACAAAGAAATTCCTGCAGAAATAGTTTTATGAATGAAGAATGTGAAAGAACAATATGGGGTTGGTGTTCATGTACTCACTACAAAGAAAAAATGTTCTCTTAAATAAAAAATCCCAGTAGAGTTTTATACCCTAACACGAGAAGGAGAAGCATTGCTCCAGTGGAATACTAAAATGAAGAAATGCGTAGAAACTCAGAAATGATGCATACATGTGTATATTTTCTTGGTTATTTATGTAAGAAATAGACAATTAACTATAAGTTTCACTCAGAAGAGAATGATGAGCTTTTAATAGACCATATAGGGTAAAATAAGGGAAAACTGGATAGGAAAGAAAATTAATCAAATTTCTAAACAAAATAAAATTACCTTAGACATGTAGTCAATAGATAAATGGAAAGAAGAAAATAATTGTGCAGTGTTGTTTCGACATTTATAGTCTGTAAAACCAAAGAGAATAATTTTACACGAGAGGTTGTCAAATATCATTAATTCCGTGACAAGTAATAAAATAAAACCTTGGTAACCAATAATAGTAAATGAAAACGAAGATGAATGTTTTCTCTTAACCGTTTATAGATAAAATATGCACACAAAATTGAAAGAAGGAGTTGTAGCTCTCAGGTGTGGCCTGCACCTGGAGACTACACTCAGAACAGAGAGAGAACTCTCGTACACTCTACATTCATGAATGAAAGATTACATCATTAAGTACAATACTAGAAGTTAGGAAGTTGCAACCAAACCCCTAATCTCTAGGAACTAATCCTAAACTAAGGAGATATGTTACAACTTATGTAACCTTTTCTCCATTAATATAAAATAATATAATTATTTTCAACTCCCCCCCTTAATGGAGAAATGATTTTCTTGAACTCCTAGCATCCTTCTAAACAATTCAAACTTCACACGTGCAAGAGGCTTTGTAAAAATATCAGCCACATTGTCACAAGTTTTACAATATTCAACAATAATCTCTTTTGACTGTAGTTTCTCTCTGACAAAATGGAACTGAGTGTCTATATGTTTGGTGTTTTTATGAAACACTGGATTGTATGCCAATTTAATGGTGCTCTGGTTGTCGCTTTTTATGGAAGTGGAATTTTTCTGTTCTTCTCCTGCATCATTGAGAAGCCTTCTCAACCAGATCGCTTCACACGTCGCTGCACACAATGCTTGATACTCAGCTTCACATGAAGATAGTGCTACAGTACTCTGCTTCTTGCTGCTCCATGCTATGACCTCGGATCCTATGCTGAATGCGTAACCTGTGATGGACCTTCGATCATCCAAGTTACCTGCCCAGTCTGAATCTGAAAAACTTGCTAGAATAACATCAGATGTGTCAGTGTATAAAATGCCATAATTAACAGTACCACAAAGATACCTCAACACGCTTTTTGCTGCTACCCAGTGACTTTCAAGCGGTTTTGACATGAATTGGCTTAACACACTAACAGAGTATGCCAAGTTAGGTCTGGTTGTTGTAAGATATATCAAGCTGCCAACCAGCTGTCTGTACATCGTGGCATCAACCTCCTTAGTGCCATCATCACTGCACAACTTCAAGTTCTGCTGCAAAGGTGTTGCTGCTGATCTACACTGATCCATACCAAACTTTTCCAACAGATTTCTGGCATACTTCCCTTGGGTAAGAAAAGTTTGCCGAGTATCTCTCCATACTTCTAATCCTAGACAGTAATGAAGGCTTCCGAGATCCTTCATTTCAAAAACTTGTGCCATAAGCCTTTTGATTCCTCTGATTAAATCATCTGCATCTCCTGTTATAATCATGTCATCTACCTATAAAGAGATCATAATTATCTGCCCCTGCGTATTGTACTTGGTATACAAATTTGGGTCATTTAAAATTCTATGAAAGCCATACTATAAAAAGAAAGAATCAACCTTTTCATACCAAGACCTGGGAGCTTGCTTTAAACCATATAAAGCCTTTTTCAATCTGCAAACAAGATGTTCCTGCCCCTGCTTCACAAACCCTTCTGGCTGTACTAAATAAATTTCCTCTTTTAAGTCACCATTTAAAAATGCATATTTGACATCAAGCTGGTGTAGCTTCCAATTATATTTAGTAGCTAAAGAAATAAGCATTCTGATTGTATTTATCTTTGCTACAGGTGCAAAGGTATCATCAAAGTCTATACCTTCCTGCTGTGAGTACCCTTTTGCAACCAGCCTAGCTTTCAATTTTTCAATACTTCCGTCTGCATTCATTTTTGGTTTAAACAACCATTTGCATCCTATGGGTGTTTTATTCTTGTGTGCGCTCTCGAACTAAGTCCCAAGCAGTGTTATTTTCACAATAGATTCCGATTTCTTCGTCTATCACAGCCCACCCTTAAATTGACTAGCTTTGTAATTAGTGGGCTCTACAATGTTCAAAACACTGGATATCAAAGCATAGTCTTTCAATTTTAATGGTATTTGAGTCTTCCTACCTGATCTCCTTGGTAGGGGACTTACCTCAAATTTATTTTCTTCAACTCTAATTGGGCTTGCATTATCTCCTTCATGCTGTTCTTCTTCTTGTTTCTGCTCCAGCTCTCTTTCATCCTCACTGCTTTCATCTATCACCAATGGAATGTGCCAATTATCACCAATGTCATCTTTCCTTTCCTGTACCTGTTCATGAAATACTACATCCCTGCTTGCAAATATCTTACGAGACTCAGGATTGAACAATTTATAAGCTTTAAATTATGTGCCATAACCAACAAAGATGCATTTAACAGCTTTAGGGTCTAATTTCTTCCTATCATATTTGGGTATATGGGCAAATTCTTTTGACCCAAAGACTCTTAGATGGTTTACTGCTGGTTTAAATCCATATAGAGCTTCAAAAGGAGTTTTGAAGCCAAGATATCTGGTAGGACTTCGTTCTTCAAATATACAGCAGTGTTAATAGCCTCTACCCAAAAACTATTAGAAAGACCCTTACCTTGTAACATGCTCCTTGCGCACTCCACTAAGGTTATGTTCTTGCGTTCTGCAACTCCATTCTGCTGTGGTGTGTGTGGCACTGTAAACTGCTGAACAATCCCGTGAGATTTGTAGAATTTCATGAATTCCCCTAGCTTATATTCTCCCCCTTGATCAGATCGGAGAATTTTTATACTCTTACCAAACTGTTTTTCCACCAAGGTTTTAAATTCTATAAAGCACTGGAAAGTCTAACTTTTCTTACTTAAAAAATAAACCCATGAATATCTAGTGCAGTCATCAGTAAATAACAGAAAATAATATGCTCCACCTAGCGACCTTGTCTGCATAGGTCCGCATATATCAGTGTGCACTAGTTCTAAAATATCTGTTTCCTTCCTCCTATCGTGCACAGGAAACTGTTCTCTATGCATCTTACCTAAGGCACAACCATCACAATTTAACTGAATATTACGAAAGATAGGGAGTCCGTCAACCATACCTTTCCTCTGCAATAACATGAGATCCTGTAAATTCAAATGTCCGAACCTCTGATGCCAGAGTTGTTCGGCTGTCAATCCACCTGCAACCATGGCTCGCTTTGGTATACTTTTCACATCCAACCTGTATAGGCTTCCAACGCGCACGCCAATTGCAACAATTTCTCTCCTGCAATCCTTTACCACACAATGAGTCTTGAAGAACTCGACTTGCATATCTTGATCAGTTATCATGGATACAGATATGAGATTTTTCTTAATTCCAGGTACATATAAGACATTTTTAAGATGACTAATTTTTCCATTTGGTAACTTAACTGGAATAACCCCATAACCTTTAATCTCGTATCCACTATCATCTCCTAAATAGATTTTCGATCCATATGTACTTTCTTCAAGACTTTCAAAAAATTTCTTTTTACTTGTCATGTGGGAGGATGCTCCGGAATCGACATACCAAATATCGTCCTCATTGGATGCTGAAAGGGCACAGTCGACTGTGAACAGTCGAAATTCATGGCTGAAATCCTCATTTTCTTCAACATCTTCTTCTTCGACAAAGTATCCTCTGTGCTTTGCAGTTGCCAGTTTTCTCCTTGCATCATCTGCCTACTTCTTAAGACATCCATTTTGTATATGACCCTTCTTTCCACAGTAATAACATCTTCTTATAGGATTATTTACAAGCATACCTTTATATGGACTCTTCTGCGATGTACCTCCTCTCTGCTGCAGTTGCAACTGTGATTGCTACTGTGGCTGCTTCCCTCTGAAAGGTCGTTGTTTCGCCATCAGCGCAAGATCATCGTTCTGGGGGTTCAAGTTATGTTGCCGCTCCTCTTCTTGCAGCAAGATGCCTGTCAGATCTTCAAATGTAGGCACTTTCTCCCTTGCCGCCAACCCAGTGATGAACATTTGAAATTCATCTTGCATCCCGTTCATTGTGATTGTGACAAGATCAGAGTCAGCCACCTTTTCCCCGATGTCCCCTAATCCGTCTTTCACATCTCTGATTCGTGCGATAAATGCAGCAGCGGTCTCACTTTCGTCCATCTTCATTGAGAACAACTTGTTTTTAAGTGCCATAATTCGACTTGTGTTATGGGTCTGATACAACTTTTTGATAGTCGTCCAGATCTCCGCGGACGTTTTACAGTCTCTGATGTGGGGGATAATGTTGTCCTTGACAGACATCTTCAGCAAAACTTTTGCCTTGTTTTCTCGTTTATCCCATTCTTGCTCCTGTGTCCCTGTGTTCGAATTCGGCCTCTGCTCATCACCTGTAACTATGGACCAAGCATTCACACCCTCAAGCAAAGTCTGGATCTTAAACTTCCAGTTCGTGAAGTTAGATCCATCGAGTTTGCCAGACTCGTGGATATAAGATTCCATCGTATTACTCATTTTGATCAGATCTACAAAATGAATCTACTCAACAGTAAAAAAAAAAAATCGATACATGTCAAATCTTGTCACTCGATCTGCCACTTTTCTGCCACTTCTCTACCAGATCTTCTGATCCACCCACTGACAGATCTACAAAATCAATCCCGCTCCGATGAGCAAATCCACTGTTTTCCAATACAGCCAAAAAATCAATCTGATCGAAACTGACCCGATCTGCCTCTCCCAGATAGATCCGCAACTTGTTCGATCTGCTCCTCTGCAAATCGTCAAACGAAGATGAGGCTTCCCACGGATCCCCTTGAAGGTGAGTTGGTTCCCTCCCGAACGAAAAACCCGCGCCCGGATGAAATCGGTGTAAGGAAAAGACACTTGGCGCGATTTTCCCGTGCGACTCTGCATCTCCTGTTATAATCATGTCATCTACATATAAAGAGATCAGAATAATCTGCCCCTGCTTATTATACTTGGTATACAAATTTGGGTCATTTAAACTTCTATGAAAGCCATACTCTAAAAAGAAAGAATCAACCTTTTCATACCAAGACCTGGGAGCTTGCTTTAAACCATATAAAGCCTTTTTCAATCTGCAAACAAGATGTTCCTGCCCCTGCTTCACAAACCCTTCTGGCTGTACTAAATAAATTTCCTCTTTTAAGTCACCATTTAAAAATGCATATTTGACATCAAGCTGGTGTAGCTTCCAATTATATTTAGTAGCTAAAGAAATAAGCATTCTGATTGTATTTATCTTTGCTACAGGTGCAAAGGTATCATCAAAGTCTATACCTTCCTGCTGTGAGTACCCTTTTGCAACCAGCCTAGCTTTCAATTTTTCAATACTTCCGTCTGCATTCATTTTTGGTTTAAACAACCATTTGCATCCTATGGGTGTTTTATTCTTAGGCAGTTCAACTAAGTCCCAAGTGTTATTTCTAAGAATAGATTCTATCTCTTCATTCATTGCAACCCTCCACTCCTTAAATTGACTAGCTTCTTTGTAATTAGTGGGCTCTACAATGTTCAAAACATTTGACATCAAAGCATAGTCTTTCAATTTTAATGGTATTTGAGTCCTCCTACCTGATCTCCTTGGTAGGGGACTTACCTCAAATTTATTTTCTTCAACTCTAATTGGGCTTGCATTATCACCTTCATGATGTTCTTCTTCTTGTTTCTGCTCCAGCTCTCTTTCATCCTCACTGCTTTCATCTATCACCAATGGAATGTGCCAATTATCACTAATGTCATCTTTCCCTTCCTGTACCTGTTCATGAAATACTACATCTCTGCTTGCAAATATCTTACGAGACTCAGGATTGAACAATTTATAAGCTTTAAATTCTGTGCCATAACCAACAAAGATGCATTTAATAGCTTTAGGGTCTAATTTCTTCCTATCAGCTTTGGGTATATGGGCAAATGCTTTTGACCCAAATACTCTTAGATGATTTACTGCTGGTTTAAATCCATATAGAGCTTCAAAAGGAGTTTTGAAGCCAAGATATCTGGTAGGAATTCTGTTCTTCAAATATACAGCAGTGTTAATACCCTCTGCCCAAAAACTATTAGAAAGACCCTTACCTTGTAACATGCTCCTTGCACACTCCACTAAGGTTCTGTTCTTGCGCTCTGCAACTCCATTCTGCTGTGGTGTGTGTGGCACTGTAAACTGCTGAACAATCCCGTGAGATTTGCAGAATTTCATGAATTCCCCTAGCTTATATTCTCCCCCTTGATCAGATCGGAGAATTTTTATACTCTTACCAAACTGTTTTTCCACCAAGGTTTGAAATTCTATAAAGCACTGGAAAGTCTGACTTTTCTTACTTAAAAAATAAACCCATGAATATCTAGTGCAGTCATCAGTAAATAACAGAAAATAATATGCTCCACCTAGCGACCTTGTCTGCATAGGTCCGCATATATCAGTGTGCACTAGTTCTAAAATATCTGTTTCCTTCCTCCTATCATGCACAGGAAACTGTTCTCTATGCATCTTACCTAAGGCACAACCATCACAATTTAACTGAATATTATGAAAGATAGGGAGCCCCTCAACCATACCTTTTCTCTGCAATAACATGAGATCCTGTAAATTCAAATGTCCGAACCTCTAATGCCAGAGTTGTTCGGCTGTCGATCCACCTGCAACCATGGCTCGCTTTGGTATACTTTTCACATCCAACCTGTATAGGCTTCCAACGCACACACCAGTTGCAACAATTTCTCTCCTGCAATCCTTTACCACACAATGAGTCTTGAAGAACTCGACTTGCATATCTTGATCAGTTATCATGGATACAGATATGAGATTTTTCTTAATTCCAGGTACATATAAGACATTTTTAAGATGACTAATTTTTCCATTTGGTAACTTAACTGGAATAACCCCATAACCTTTAATCTCGTATCCACTATCATCTCCTAAATAGATTTTCGATCCATATGTACTTTCTTCAAGACTTTCAAAAAATTTCTTTTTACTTGTCATGTGGGAGGATGCTCCGGAATCGACATACCAAATATCGTCCTCATTGGATGCTGAAAGGGCACAGTCGACTGTGAACAGTCGAAATTCATGGCTGAAATCCTCATTTTCTTCAACATCTTCTTCTTCGACAAAGTATCCTCTGTGCTTTGCAGTTGCCAGTTTTCTCCTTGCATCATCTGCCTGCTTCTTAAGACATCCATTTTGTATATGACCCTTCTTTCCATAGTAATAACATCTTCTTATAGGATTATTTACAAGCATACCTTTATATGGACTCTTCTGCGATGTACCTCCTCTCTGCTGCAGTTGCAACTGTGATTGCTACTGTGGCTGCTTCCCTCTGAAAGGTCGTTGTTTCGCCATCAGCGCAAGATCATCGTTCTGGGGGTTCAAGTTATGTTGCCGCTCCTCTTCTTGCAGCAAGATGCCTGTCAGATCTTCAAATGTAGGCACTTTCTCCCTTGCCGCCAACCCAGTGATGAACATTTGAAATTCATCTTGCATCCCGTTCATTGTGATTGTGACAAGATCAGAGTCAGCCACCTTTTCCCCGATGTCCCCTAATCCGTCTTTCACATCTCTGATTCGTGCGATAAATGCAGCAGCGGTCTCACTTTCGTCCATCTTCATTGAGAACAACTTGTTTTTAAGTGCCATAATTCGACTTGTGTTATGGGTCTGATACAACTTTTTGATAGTCGTCCAGATCTCCGCGGACGTTTTACAGTCTCTGATGTGGGGGATAATGTTGTCCTTGACAGACATCTTCAGCAAAACTTTTGCCTTGTTTTCTCGTTTATCCCATTCTTGCTCATGTGTCCCTGTGTTCGAATTCGGCCTCTGCTCATCACCTGTAACTATGGACCAAGCATTCGCACCCTCAAGCAAGGTCTGGATCTTGAACTTCCAGTTCGTGAAGTTAGATCCATCGAGTTTGCCAGACTCGTGGATATAAGATTCCATCGTATTACTCATTTTGATCAGATCTACAAAATGAATCTACTCAACAGTAAAAAATCGATACCTGTCAAATCTTGTCACCCGATCTGCCACTTTTCTGCCACTTTTCTGCCAAATCTTCTGATCCACCCACTGACAGATCTGCAAAATCAATCCCACTCCGATGAGAAAATTCGCTATTTTCCAATACAGCCAAAAAATCAATCTGATCGAAACTGATCCGATCTGCCTCTCCGGGATAGATCTCCGCAACTTTTCTGATCTGCTCCTCCGCAAATCGT